>CM044447.1:23246562-23257284 GCA_024363595.1 Xenopus borealis | reverse complement strand
GTTTACCCGAAATATGCACGAGTGACATATATTCCCGAACAGCTGATTCGCCTTGAAAATCGGGCTGAAAAGGCTTTGCGGGTATTTGTTGACCGTCCAAATATAAGGCGGCGTAATTCACATTATAGTGATTGAAGCACAAAGGGTTTTTTTGATTCCCCGAATTCCCCGAAAATGAGTCGTTGTCCACAAACGCGAGTATTACTGTTTTTGGAATGTTTCCGAGAAAGAGGTTTTCATGGTTGGATATACGGGTGCCTGCTGGTATACTGTACACTTTAAGCGACGCTCGATCAATCGAATACTTAGCGTTAGCGACTGTGGCCGATTCTCACAGCTGGAGATACTTGAATACTTTTGACAAACAGCAATGCGTGCTGTATCTGGACTTTAAAATGACCCGCCTCGGCAGACATAATACAGAAAGAGTTTATTTCTGGTCAACTTTATCTTTAGATCTAGCCCGTTCAGTATTAGCTTAGGCTGATTAAATATATCCGCGTAAATGGGCCCCATTAATTCCACACTTCTGGAGCGTGCGGTATACTGCGAGCGCTTGTTGAAACCAGCGTTTCGACCGTCGAGAGCCTGGTCATCATGATGACCGGCTGTGTCTTTATAGAATAAACCGGCCGTAAATTGTGCCGCCAAAGTTTGTGAATTATAATTTATTAGGGATTCAATATATGCTCTATACGTATACAGGTTGTCACTTGGGGAAATCAACGTGTCGCCCAGCAACCAGTTGTCCAATTGGTTAAAAAGGCTAGCAATAGGGTAGTTAATAAGTGTAACGCGGGATCCATCAGGTATGGGTGTGTTATCCGGATTAACGATTCTGCAAACGACGTGTAACAGAGTGTTATTGAGGTCATAATAATATTCACCGCTGCCAGAGATGAAGAACTCCAAAGGAGCGTTATCGGCAAGGGCAGCGATTGGCTGTACCTCCACATAAAGCGATTTTTTGATGCTTGTCTGTGTAGGTGGTATTTGAAACATATCCAACTCTGATTTTGCGTACTCGGCGGATGCGTCATGCACAAAAGCCATAGCTCACGATTAGAAGATGTCGTCTGGTGAACGACTTCTTGTTTTCTGGCGACGACGTCTCTTAGGCGCAGACACTTTATTCATAAAAGGGGGTAGGATTAAGCCGTCGTGGGTTCGTTTTCTTTTCCGCTTTTTTTTACGAATTTGCACCAAGCCAAAACCCTTCTGACCATGATTGGATCTATTTATTCGATCCATAACAACTGTCGACGTCATAGCTATGACATCTTTAGCGATGTTTCTAGCCGCTGTTTTTACATGAGGCTTTACTAGTTCCACATCTTTCTTGAATAGCGGAACGACTCGTCGGAATAGACCCCGAAACAGACCAGCGAGCCCAGAACCGTGCATGAATTCTGTACCTTGGAAACCGTCCAAGCCATGACCCGCTTGTGTTATGTAATGTGTATACGCATCTGGGTCCCCGTACACTCTCTGGGACAGCATTTTTAATGCGTCGTCACCAATCGAGGTCTAAAGTGTAATCGTGCAATAGTTTTCCCGTATTTGAATTTAACAGGCTTGGCCTGGTCCGTGAGTATCGTTATTGTAAAAGTTTTGTTTGCAGAGCGGTATATAGTCCGGCCTGTTATACTTCTGCGTGACTACATCCCCGTTTTTACCGCTTATCTCAACAGTTCTTAAAAGCTGTACGTAGCTATCACCAACAAGTTGGTGTTGGATTATATCAGTATAAACAAACATTGTATAGAACCCTGCTTTGATATCCGGATTAATTTTTTTCTTTATAAGTAAAGTCGCATTCTCTACAGCATCAACAGGCGTTAAATCAACGTTAAAAACCTCTAAAAACGGCGAGCCAGCCTCGTCATAGCGCATAATGTATTGCAACGGGCTGCCGACAATCTTGTTTGACCAATCACTTTTGTTTGACCCGTCACGCACAAGATGCGGCAGCCCCAATATAACACCCAACTTTTCACACGGAACAAACTTGTAAACGTCCGATTTAGTAACAAACAGTTCTTTCAATATCGTCATATCTTAATCGCAGTTGATCGGGAGGTATTTTAGCAGAATCAAGTTTGTTATTAACGGCTTTGACCAGATCATTCATGTGATTGTAATAACCGGATTTAACAAAAAATTCTCTGATAGGCTCACCCTTTGTCAAGATGTAAAAAAGACCATCTCCCGCCTCAAAGGTATTCCAGGTGAGAGGGTACTGGATCTCTACTAATGCCACTTCATAAGGTCCACGTAGATTGACGGCTTTTGCTAATTTTGTGGTATAGTCAGCGATGGTGTTGTCGGGGTAAAGCTTAGCTGAAGCGTTGCAAGGCAGCGTAATAAAAAACAATTCATCTTCCATGGTTTACAAGCTCAACAGTTGCTTTTCAGGGACCCAAGAGAAACTTTTCGGGATAACTGACCCACTTTACGAAATACAAAGTGTCTCCTCTAACTTTCTTCTTTTTCACAATTTTTTCTATCCGGTAAACGTGATGCTTATCGAGGGTGACTTTTTGAACCTCTTCAGCATAGAAGGACCCTTCAATGAGATCATCAGACAGGTCTTTCAATTTATAAAGGGGCCTGAGCCCTTTAGTGTTTATGGCGTAGATGGTAAATATTTAATCTGTGTAGGTTTGTTCATAACCCTTTGTAAATGGGCCCTTATAACGTACAATTCTGACGTGGTCGCCTATTTTCAGTAAGGGTTTAACTTTAACAGCAGCGTAATCACCGTAAATATTTTTCCAAATGATCAAAGAATTCTCTTTTGACACATCAACAGGTCGACAACGTATAGATCTGTGATACGAGTGATTATAACTATGCACAAGGTCTTGCAACTTGTCAATGTATCTGTAGGTGTTTTGCTCTCTAAGATAACGCCACATCCTTGTTTTCAGAGTTCTATTAAAACGTTCCACTAGCGAAGCTTTGACAGTATTTGTAGTTAAAAAATGATGTATTTTAAAGTCGGCACAAAGTTTTCTCATAGGTTTGTTTATAAACTCTACAACAATCCGTCTGAAGCTTTCAGGGGGTCCGACCGCTGAGCTTAAATATCTGTCGAAAGCGGCAGCTACCGTCGTTCCTGATTTATTTAAAATTCCAGACACCCAAGCATATTTTGAAAGAATATCAATAACAGTTATCAAGTATTTAACACCGTTGTTTTCTTTTGAAAAGTCTATCATTGACACAAGACCAGCCTGCAACTGACTGTCTATATCAGACACAAGGATTTTTGTTTCTTTTAAATGATTTTTTCACCGGTTTGTACAACGTGTAAGTGTCCTCATTGTTTAGCCAATTTTTTACAGAGTCTCTTCTTACACCAAATTTCCTGGCTTCTCTCAATAAGGCATCAACACCGCCATACGATCCGGCCGCTTTTGGTGTGTAATACTGTTTTCTCAATATTTCAGCATTTGCAGTCATTTTACCATCTTTTCTAAGAATGTCTAACGGCCTACGCTGTCAAAATACGTCTGCAACTATATCTTTTCAAGTTAATTGATTTATTCACATCTATACGTATAACTTACAAAAAAGGAGGACAACATTTTAGTAAAAAATTATGTTTTTATTTAAAAAAAAAAAAAAAAAAAAAGGTTTTAATGTACAACAAATAAATCAACATTCAAAAGGTATAGTATACAAAGATAGATATATTTTATATACAATCAAAGTAAAAGTTACAACGTTAGCCAAGTCGTCTGTGCCATAGGCATAGTCCGCTTTTTAGGTAATAAAAGTTCCACGCGTCACACCCACCGGTGTAGCGAACAGCGAACGACCAAAAGGGCTGTGAATAGATTCAAAAGATTCAGCACGCGCACCCCTTTTTAAATTATCGAGAAGTTCTCTTGTTTTTGTATTACCGATTACCGTAGAGGGTACGTTCAGCTCTGCTATGGTGTCCAAGAAGAAATCCCAACCACGAGGTACTTTAGCTTTAATTAAGCCGTGACTGTGTCGCTGTGCGAATGAGATCGATAATGTTGGATCCTGGTATGGTTTGGTCTTTGTAAATGAATTCACCCCTAGCGTTCCAAGAGATCTTGTTGCCTGACCGCAGCAGTTTATTCAACAAAAATTCTGCGTTTTTCCTATACCTTATATTTACATTGTCGAGTATCTCTTTTACATCATCGCCTGTAGAAGAATCATTTGACAATTGTTGTTGAACAGTTTGCGGTTGTGTAATCAAAGTTAAGGTTGACATCTCTTTCTGTTTGGTGAGCGCTAGGTATCTCTGTAACACGGCTGTGTATTTCTTAATTTTTTCATCATCTGAAAGATCATTTCTGTTAAGTATTTCTATAATTTCCCCGTCTAAACGTTGTGGAGTGGTTTGTCGTATGTCGGTCGTTTCCGCAACAGGTTTTTTTAACCTGTCCAATTCTTGTTTGGAAACCAAGAACATTTTCTCAGCGTACTCCATTACGAACCACCGGTTCTATTAGCTATAAGACTAGTGATTAAAGGGATTGCAAAGCTCAGCAGCGCTCCTATAAAACCGCGCTCTGGTTCACAATGCACTTCTTGCCCTTAATGGAGTATGTTTTATCGCTTAATTTCTTTATAGCTCTACGCCACTTTTTAAGTATATTTTTCTGACGTTCTCTAAGAGGAATCTTTCCTTTAAGGATGTTAAGAGCGATCTCACCAATAGCTGAAATCAAATCATTACTGGCGTTGCGTAAGATGGATTTTCGCACCGTCGGTTTTGTTTTAACCAACGTTTTTAGAAGACCCCAATTACGGCGGATCCTGCTAGACATCTTTACAGTAACGATGTGGTTACCAAGAATGACCTTTGTGATGAGAAAATTACTTTTTAGAGCTTCTTTTTGCACACATAAGCCGTCAGAAGATCTGGCGGGAACAAGCCAGTTCTTAGTTGCAGTTCCTCGGGTGTATCAGATCTTAAATCTACGAGTAGATAACCATAAGGCTGGTGCGTAGCATCTTCAAAAGCTTCTAAAAAGAAACGTGTTTTACCAGTGTACATTTGCCGAGCCAGCGTAATAACCTGTAATTTATCACGAGGGTTCTTAAACAGGACCATGTATTTAGTGTTTAAATTTATGGTTCGGCTTTTCTTACCCTGACAAAACACGTTTTGAACGAGATACATAATGCTCAAATTTCTGTGGTGTACATATTTGGTGAATGCGTTTTGTATTTCAAGGTTTTCACAAGCCGCTTCCATAAGATCAACAACAACTGCCAAATTTACCTTGTCCGACAGGAATAGAGCATCGTCTGTAAAATTTTGTGGTATCCCCTCGATAAACCTGACATTTGTAAATATGGGGTTGAGATCATCATACAATTTTTGCCAACATGCATAAAACCAAATGACATTATCAGGTTTGTGCGAAATTAACGTATCTGAGTGTATCAACAATTGTTTTACAAAAAAACTCTTTCCGGAATTTGATGGACCGGCTAAAATACAAGAAAAAGGGTGATGAAATTGCGTCATGTCTAATAGCCAAAAGGCACCGTCGTAAAGTCTGTCAGCAGTTGTCTCTTTGTGTAGACACACTTGAGTTTTGCGTAACGGTCTTGTCTCAATGTCCCAGCGCTTCCCATTTCTGACAATTCCGTTTTGTTCTATACCTATTGTTTTCTGGTTCTTGGGATCTGAATTGCGTGAGTAGTCCAACACAAGGTCTTTTAAACTGTCAAAATTAACAAGTTGTGTGTTAGCGGTATTGAGTGTTATACCCTTAACCTTTAGTACAGTTTTCTCGGTGTTGAGTTTGTAACCGTAGGTCTTTGGCCCTGCAGATACAAACTCTGTAATATATGTACCATCGGGTATTTCGCTAGTCAGCTCACCGAGAAAATTGCCCAAAGGCGGGTTCCAGTCACCCTCCCTACTCACGAATATAACAGTCTGTGTCGTGGTATAGACATCGTTCTTGCAGTCTGTCTAGGAGAGTGTATAACTCAAGTCTGGCATAGGCGGTAGTAAAACAGGCTATAAAAATGTTTGTGTTTTTGTTGATCGTGTAGCGCTCTTTTACATATTTCCAATATATATTTCCATATTTCCAATATATATATATATATATATATATATATATATTTACTGTTGTCTCGTCATCGATGAAATTAACCTCTGAGACGTTGTAGTATGGTACAAAAGCTAATTTGAAAAGTTCATCAGGATCCGTGACTATACTGGTACGCAACAAGTTAGAACGCTGTCCAAACTTACCCCAAAAAGAGTTGAGGAACAGTTTTGAGATTTGTCTTTTTGCGGGGTTTACAGCGATTTTGTCAGGCCGCAAGCGAACACCTTTTTTAAAAAACGCGTCTATGTACGCCATTTTTTCTGAATCATTTTTACACCAACTGGGATAGCCGGAAGCCTCCTGTTTTTCCCTGAGGTGTAACTTGATGTACGGAGCAAACAGATCGTTTGTAGTATTGGGGAAATGCCAGATCTCGTAGACCTCCCCAATTCTATAACCTTTTTCCACCGCTAAAATTAGTTCTATAGTACACCATGTACCGGTCAGGGATCGTTCGTCATCGGTGTGATTGCAGATGTCTTTCTGGGAATTCAACGCGTATGTATAGCAAAGCGGAAAACATTAGTTAAAAAAAAAATAAATCTCTAGGCGGATACACTTTAACTTTGTCAATACCAAAGTATTTTTTGATGTGTCCAAAATGATCAAAAATGATTTCTGGGTGACCGACTGGATACGTTTTAGTTTTATCAACGAAAGGGTATAAACTAGTGAAATCGTAATAATGAAGCGTTTCACCGGGCTGTACCTTGTGATAAAGTTTGATGGCGTTAGTTTGACCACCGTAAAGTGAATCACGAGGGTCCAAAAGGTATTGGAAACTGCATTTTAAACAGAAAGTCTTTGACCCCTTCATCACTATCGACCATTTCGCGCCACTCGTGCTCCCACATGACGCGGATTGTAAAGCCGTATCTCTGTAGGTGACTTTTCTTAAGAAAGAGTGATACAGCTGACCGTATGAGGATTTAGTAAGCTCATTGCGGTCATGCTCGTTATAACACGGGACAGCCGTGGTAAAAACACCCCTGAAATTCAAAGGCGGTATGTAAGCCATTAACTAAAGCATAACCGTCCAAAAAGTATTTCCCCATCTTCTTCTCACCGCCCTTCAAGGCATGTTGAATAGTTATGCCTTCTGTATGTTCTAAGAACATGAGTCACTGAATAGCGGGTGTGGAAAATCGTTTCTGGGTCTTGTGGTACATATCTGCGGGCACAATCGCCACGGTATTTGCGGGAAGAAATTTAAACCGGTACATGGACATGCAGACGGATGCCAGCGTGATGAGCTGGAATGGGTCAATGCATTTAGTGACCAATTTGTATTTCTTACCAGGTTTACATTTCTTGCCGATTTTAAAGTATTGCTTGACTGTTTTTTTAGTCATATCCATAATCGTGTCCCTGTAACACTCACAGGCCCTTCTCAAATTCTTTTTTCTCCCTGGGCATCATGTAATCCACGCCGTAATACCGGATGTCCGGCATTGGCCCTATGTAATTTTGATTTTCTTCTGTATTGAAGAAATGTGGGAAATGACCCTTGGACCCCAAAAAACCCATAGCTTCTGGCATCTTACTGAGTTTCATCGGCATGAAATTTAAAGAATCTATGAACCTCATTTTTAAATCTTTTAGGGACACACACATTAATCGCCCTCCTTGGTTAACAACTTCAATTTTAAATTTTTCCTTGATCAGTTCCTGTACAACAAAATAAGCGTCGTAACGACCGGCATTATGGGCTATGAATGTGTAACCCGAAAACTCGCCATTGGTAAAAAAGCGGACAAAGTCCCGCGTGCAAGTTTTTCCGTTGAATTCCCAGGAATTAGGACCGTATAAAGTCGTTGCAAAAATGTAATTGGGTACGTGTACACCTGTTTCTTGCATACACTCAAAGTCGTAAAAGGTTGCATGTAACAACTATGTTCGTCAAATTTGTCAACCCACGCTCCGCATACGCTGCATTTCAAACCGTTACACTTGTGCTCGTCACCATTCTCTACATATCTGTAACAAGAATCGGAAAAAGTTTTTTTCTTACAAATAGCGTTATCGTTTGCAGCCAAGTTTCTATGTGTTGCAAAGCACTGAACTGACCGACAGAACACCCGACATATGGGACAGCGTAAATTATCACTGTTCAATGCAGTCTGGACGGTGACATGCTTTGCAAAACTGAAGACAGTCGTGGTTATATTTATGGCTGTATACAGAACAACACATATTGCAGAAAAAGTTGGCGCCAATAAACCCTTTTACATAAATGCGTTTCATGGTGCAATATGTAGACAATCTTGTCTCTATTGGTATCACCTGTATGATAACGCCAATGACCTCTATTGTGGTACAAAATTTTAATTGTAATGTTTAAATATCTTTCAAACATTACAATATCGTTAAAAGAAACTAAATGTCCTTCCGGTATTTGTAAAGCTCTATGCAGTTGACGCGCTTTCTTTAACAACACGTCGTCGCTTGCATCTGTGCCATCCAAAATAACGTTATCGTAATTGTTAAAGTCGTACAAATGCTGTTTTTTACGGTCGATGATCCTGCTGTACGCTATGGACCCCAAGCGTCTTTGGGAACCGCCGCGGCGGTTCCTGACGACTATAACAACTAGTTTAAGGGAATTACCGGCTATGCATTCCGCGTTGCTCTGTAGAGCGTTAGCGACATTGTTCAAAAATGTTTCGGCTGTAAAACCCTCTCTAGTATGTCTTGTTGAAATAATTGAGTCAAATGTCTTGCCGCCGTCTAAACGCAACTGTATAAAATCACCCGGTTCAATGTCCCATAAAACCCTATCTAGCAACGTCTGTATGGCTGCGTGTATAGCGTCAACGAACGATCGGACGGTTTCCAGATTCACAAATCTAAAGTGTTTGGTGTACATAACACTATTAAAATTTGAAAAGTCACGTTGTTGCTGAAAAACAGATTCTAAATACACAGTTCTAACGTCGTACTGTTCCGGGTTGTCATTGTCTGTACACGGTATGTCGGTTTGTGAACCACGGGGTTGGAAACGATTTGTTTGCTCTGTAGGGGGACGAATAGTCCGCTCGTTGTGTGGGAGAAAGCGCGCTGCTTGCGGTGGGTTCGCTGTTTGTACAGCGTTCGCGCTGGTCAGCTCAACCGCTTTGTTACAACGGAGCCTTCTCTTTTTCCTAGCAATATTATACCGTCTAGCCGCAAAGTACATCTTTATAGCCCGTTTTAATTTTTTTGTTCTTACATTCATGGGTATTTTTTTGTTTTTATAAGATTGTCCACCACCAATCATGTATAGTCAATTTTTACCCATCATCTCTTTTTCAATCTCATCGACATGAGTCATCAACCTTTCATATTTATCATGTGCCGCGTGTATTTTTATCACACTAATTTCATTGGGGTTGTTGAATGCCAAAAACAGAGTCTCGCACAAAACATCTTAAATAGTTGGCTACACGCATCATTTTATCGTTGTAGCACGCGAGAGAACTCAATACATCGTACGTATTTTCGTCCCGACAAGTGCAAGAACGTACAAGCGGAACATGATGATATGAGGCATTCTGAACCTGACAGATTCCAACCTGATTCCTACCGTCATAATTTGTGTCTGGTGTGTCAAATGTTATTCGTCTTTTAAAAATATGGGCCTCGGATGTATCGGGGACTAAGTTAATGTCGCATAAATCTGTATTGTCATTCACCATGCTTGTTGACTCACCACCCTCCGGAGACAGCTGTGTTTTCATTATATCGGTAATCAGTGATATGGCCGCTTCACGTGGAGACAGAATTTCTGAAAATAACGATTGCGGAGATGAGTGCTGTGTTTTTGCTGTTTGATTTTCTCTCCTGTACCATTTTTTACAACTTTCTTTTCTTTTTGCTAAAATTTAAAAAAGTAACCGTTAGGATTTTAAACACTTTAAACATGTTCAGTACAGTCAAATAGTGTTATGTAGTGATGGGCGAATTCGCGGCGAATTCCCACGATTCGCGAAACGGCTGGAAAAATTTGCGCTGAAAATTTCGCCGACAAAAATGTGTCGGAAACGACGCGACGCGTGTCAAAAACGACGCGCGACTCGTTTCGCGAATTTTTCTGGAAGTTCGCGAATTTTTCGGCGAAGCGAAACGCGGGAGTTTCGCCCATCACTAGTGTTATGATTTAGTTAAACTCACGAGCATTTGGACAAGAGATAAATGGATCCGTTAAATTTTCAGATCACCAACTGTCGCGAGCGCTCGTGCTTGGCTCAGGAGTATCTACGATCCAGGAATTTCTCACAATACCGTTGCTGTCCCCCGACGACAAAACACCTGAAATTAAAACGAAGGGACAATATAACGGCTCGCATCTAAAGCAATAGATATTGGCATTTCATTGTCTTTTAGAGATTTACCATTTGTCCTTGATCGCTTTGCTCTTGCTCAAGAAGGGACCGGGGCTGTGAAAGTTTTCCGCTTCATGACTGCATGTTTAAAAAGGTGTGTTAGAATTATAGATAATGTTTAAGACAGTCTGCATCAATAGTGCGGATTAGTGTCTTACGTGCTTTGCCCTTTTTGCTTTGTTGCTTTTTTGCTTGTGACCCGGATGATGTGAGATCTATAATGAACGGTGGTTCATTCTCCTTTA
>CM044447.1:23221852-23235667 GCA_024363595.1 Xenopus borealis | reverse complement strand
AAAACCTTCATAGGTTTAATCAGACACCTAAAGCAGCAGTAACTACAAAAGAACATAGGATGCACATGAGCTGGAAGGAGAGAGGGAAAAGAAGGAATATGAGCTGGAAGGAGGGAGAGATGTGGTGGCATGGAAGCATGAAAGAGGGAGGGTAATGACGGTACAGGAACAGAAGGAGGGAGGGAAATGATGGCACAAGAGCTGAAGGAGGGAGGGCAAGGATGGCACAGGTGCTTTAAGTAGGGAGCGTTCTGGTGGCATGAAAGCAGGAAAGAGGGATGGTACGGATGGAACAGGAGCTGGAATGAGGAAGGGTGGCACAAGAGCTAGAGCTAGAAGGGAGGAGGGTAAAAAAAGGCACAGGAGCTGCTAGAAGGGAGGGTAAAGAAGGGACAGGAGCTGGAAGGAGGGAGGAAACGAAGGCACATGAGCTGGAAGGAGAGAGGTAAAAGAAGGTACATGAGCTGGAAGGAGAGAGGTAAAAGAAGGTACATGAGCTGGAAGGAGGGAGAGTTTTGGAGGCAGAGAGTGTAACTGGCACATGAGTGGAAGGAGGGAGTGTAACAATAGCACAAGAGCTGAAGGAGGGAGGGTAAAGAAGGCACATGAGCTGGAAGGAGGGAGGAAAATAAGGCACATGAGCTGGAAGGAGGGAGAGTTCTGGTGGCATGGGAGCAGGAAAGAGGGAGGTTAAGGGTGGCAAAGCAGTAGAAAGGAGGAAGGGTAAGGATGGTACAGGAGCTGGAAGGAGGGAGTGTAAGAATGGCACAGGATCTGGAAAGAGAGGGTAAGGATGGCAAAGGAGCTAGGAGTGAGGTTAAGGATGGCACATGAGATGGAAGGAGGGAAGGTAAAGAAGGCACAGGAGCTGGAAGGAGGAAGGGTAAAGATGATACAGGAGCTGGAAGGAGGGAGAGTTGTGGTGGTGTGGGAGGAGGAAAGAGGGAGCATAAAGAAGGCACAGTGGTTGGAGGCAGGGTAAGGATGGCACAGGAGCTGCAAGGAGGGAGCAAAAAGAAAGGCACAGGAGATGAAAGGATGGAGGGTAAGGCAGGCACTGGAGTTGGAAGGAGAGGGGGGGGGGAAGAAGGCACAGGAAGGAAGGAGGGTAAGAATGGCACCTCCAGTTTTTCTTTCCCTTTACAAATATTTGTCTTTTTTTTATGTACGTCACTCGTACCAGCGTCTATTCGCATGGGTGCACCCAGTCTTTCCCTAAAATTCCAGTGGCCAAAACTTCAAAATGATTCTACTGGTATAATGGAGTAAACAAGTATTTATAAAGGTACTGTGTGGTGGGCTCCAGATCAGTGGGGAAAAACCTGGAAAATCTCTCCATTGCTTCACAGCTGCTGTGTGTTCGGAGTGTAAGCCATCCTGCTATAGGTTCTGGGGTGGGGAAATTGCACTGTGCCATCCTAGCCAACCACTAATGAAAGAAAAAAATGGTTAAGAAATCAGAAATTCTGCCAGGGTACAGTATGTAAACTGATGTGCACAACTGTATCTCTCACTACATGGATCCGTTATACTAGTTAGACAGCAATGTTATATTATAATGGCACAGTTGTACAAATGCTCCAATGTGTCTTGGAGCATTAGCCAATGTAGGTTGAGCATAAAACAAGGGGCTTAACCTACACCATTAAATAAAAACACACAGACCATTATTTCTCTTCCACTTAAAGGGGAGTAGGCAGGGATTAATGACTTGGAGGGAATGTATTTCCACTGCTCCTCAGTCCAATGCCAGTTACCATTACACCCCTCCCAGCTGGCGTTGCACCTGATAGCCTTGGGCTTTCTAAAATTCCTATGGGGTCTTGTACTATGGAGCAGCCAGAAACCATTGCAGTAATGAAAGGAACAGAGACATTGTTCAGCCCAAGCTTTCCTGGTTCTACTGTGTCACAAGCAAAACCCCAGTGCCTTAGGTAGGGTCACCAGGTGGGACCTTGAGATCGATCACTAGGCAAAGAGTAATAAGACAAAACAGAGGCGCCAAAAGGATAAAATTAGCTAAAAACCCAATGGGTAATTCAGAGGAGGTAGTAGTGGACTTACCTCCTCCAAGCAGACACCAACGAAAGTGGCAATTTCCAGTAATAGTTTATTCAAAAAACAGTTTTTTTGAATAAACTGTTTTTTGAATAAACTATTACTGGAAATTACCAGTTTCGTTGGTGTCTGCTTGGAGGAGGTAAATCCACTACTACCTCCTCTGAATTACCCATTGGGTTTTTAGCTAATTTTATCCCTTTGGCACCTCTGTTTTGTCTTATTACTATATCGAGTCCACCCCGAGGGGAGGGGTGTCATCCCCTTTTCTTCCTTCTATAGAGAGCGACTTCTTATTCTGAGTGGGGTCAGGATAATCTCCCCACCTGCCTATACAGTGGTTGCCTATTGGTAACCCTGGTTTGGGAGTATTAATTTGTTTACTCCACAATTACTCCTTGTAAAAACATATTACACTATTGGGGCTCTTGGTGTTCCTTTTTGTCTTCACTAGGCAAAGAAACTCTGTCCCCTCTCTCACTGCATCTGTTTAATCACAAAGAAATTCTGGAAAGGCTCACCCCTTGGGAAATGGAACCCAGTGACCCCAGGCATGTGGAAGTGATTGATAAGCCCAGTTGTTGTGGGCAACTTGGCCTCTGGGATTTCTTCAGATAAATCTGCAATGAACTTGGTTCCAACTGCAATAATTTTGAATGACCATGGGCCAGCCTGAACTACCTATACACACACACACACACCAGTCTATGCAGAAAAAAGGTTCAAACTAAAAAAGGAAGCAGGACTAGTGCTCTGCTGCCTTTTTAATGGCTAAGGCCTACTTTTTGTATAGCCTGGATCCAAGTAATGTTGTGATAAAATGTGTAATAAATCCCCTCTGCTTTTCCATCAATTATGTTCAGAGACTGTGTTAAAATGCATATTATTCCGGAATGGGCAGCTCCAAATTATAGAAAGGTCATCTGCCATAGATTCCAAATAATGCACATGTTTAACCTTTTCCATAACAGCCAATATGCCCTAATGCCGACATTTACTGCCAAGCAGATTTGTTTTTAGACATTTTGCACTCATTACTTTTACAAGAAAACCTACATGAAATAAGTTATATATAATTTTTTTCTTTAATGAATTGGGCTTGAATACTGAAACAAGATTTTGTTCTTTTTCTGGACATAGCTCTAGGTTTTTAGCTGTGGTGTAGTTTTTGCTCTAAATGTAGTTGCCATCATACAGATCACACTAAAATAGGGCTGTCCAACTGGTGGCCCACATGCAGCCCACGACTCCCCTTCTGTGGCCCCCCACCTTCTGTGCTTGCTTACCATGTGTAATCTTTAAATGGTATCACTACAGAGATTAACTGCCCCCTGCATTGTTTAAACCTCAAATTCAGTCTAATCCCCTGTATTGTTCACACCTATGAGCCCCCTGCATTGTTCAAACTTGTAACACCTCTATTGTTCACCCCCCAAAGCCCTGTACTGTTCACACCTGGGATCCAGACTAAAACTGCCCACATTGTTCACACTTTATATAAAATGCTAATGGGGCACCAGCACTGTGTCACTGTATGTAGTACATCTTAGAGTGGTCCTAATGGGTGGTCCTGCTCTGTTCTGCCTTCCCTATGCTCCATGTGCCCTGCCTGTGTGTGATTTACTCTGCCTGTGTGTGACTTACTCTGCCTGTGGAACATAAACACAGGGGAAGAGGAGGCATATGGATTTATGGGTATGACAACTTTTTTCACATACGAGTGATGAGTGACAACACTGAAGTGAGCACCAACCATTTGGTTTTATTGGTGTGCTACCACAATTCATTTGGACATGGTATTGTGGTAACATGGGTGTGGTTTAAAAACAAAATTTTTCTGGCCTACATAGTGGAGGGTCGATAATGGAAGCCAGTGTTGGCTTCCATTATCGAGCCTCCACTATGTAGGCCAGAAAAATTTTGGCCCTTGGTAACACAGAAGTTGGACAGCAATGGCCTAGGGGATCAGGCATCAGAGAGCTGATTGCACAACTTCAGAAGCACTTACAGGTGCTGATTATGTTAGAGGTGCTGCTAGGGGAGGTACTGCCCATTGGGGTCCTTGCCAAGGGGATCAGAATGAGGATCGCACCTCTGGAGTGCCATTGACAGATGCTGATCATACTATAAGTAAGCAGGGGGCGGTACTGCTGTGTGGGGTAGGTGCTAGGGCAATCCGGTTGAATGAGGTTCATTGCCTAGGGGATGGGAGAGCTGATTGCACCTCTGGAACAGAGCTGACAGACTGGACTCACAAAACAAGGAGGCTGGGGGAAAAAACATAGGTACTACTTTCTTCCCAATCAAACTGGATAGAGCACGCAATAGGTAGTCTGGGCTGCAAAACAATTTTATTTATTCAAACCACGACATGTTTCAGATCAACATGGATCCTTTTTCAAGTGATAATACAAAATACACCTATTTTGTAAGCATCACTCCACCCACTAGTATAGCAATTAGTGTCAATCTTCTGGGCTGGCAAATAGATCCCTTCTTTAGCCTTTAAAATGTCCAATGTTAGTGTTCCATCATAACTGATAAATGTTCCATTTAATCCAATGTACTGTCCAGCATATAGTGACCAACACCACGAAAATCTTCATTCATGTGATATCCAATCCTTCAGTCGATTTAGTATATGCTCACACCTTTCCATATTGGGATCTTTAGAAACAGGATTCAATCATTTGGTGCTTTCCCATAAAAACTAGAAATACATATGACTAAAACCATTATTCCACACTTAGGTGCCACAAATAGCTATTGCTACATTTCCCCCCACACCATTAGATAATGTAACATTTGCCATCACATATTAAATTTGTTAGTTTAAAAAGCAAATAGTTACAATTGATTAAAAACAAAGTATCAACGTTTTTACAAGAGCGAATGGAGATTTCCGTGGTGTTGGTCACTATATACTGGAGTGATGCTTAGAAAATAGGTATGTTTTACATTTTGTATTATCACTTGAAAAAGGATCCATGTTGATCCAAAACATGTCGTGGTTTGAAAAAGAAATTTTTTTTTGCAGCCCAGCCTGCCTATCGCGTGCTCCATCCAGTTTGATTGGGAATTACAGATGAGGGTCTACTGGTGTGGCCTTGTGGATTGTGAGCTCTGTGCACATGTGAAGCGTCGGATCTAATTGTTGCAGTATTAGGTACTACTTTGGTGGCACTCTGGTTCTTTTCCTGACCGCGTAGTACCTACTGTCTTGGCAGGCAATAGGTTAAAAGTTAACTTTTTTCTGTAGTAATAAAACAGTAGCTTGAACTTGATCCAAACTAAGATAGAATTCATCCTTATTGGAAGCAAAACCAGCCTAAATGGTTTCAGTTCTACCCTACAAGAAAGGATTATTATAAAAAATATGTTTAGTTCTAGCCCTAGCTCTGCTCAATTGGAATTACACTGGCAGGTAGTGAACTGGCACAAGGAGAAAAATTGGGAAAGTAAAACAGAGGGAAGAGATAGAACAGAATCCTGACCTATTAAATCCTGTAAAGGAAGGGTGATGGCATTGATTATATTAGAGTCACAACAATAGCAGCAGTGCAGCACCAATCAGATTAAAGAACATATTTGAGGCATATAGTATTTCTCAGAGAAGCCACCAAGGAACTGAAATCATATAGTCTTAGTCAGTGATGGGCAAATTTATGGTGAATTCACGCGATTTGCGAAACGCCAGTGAAAATTCGCCTGCAAAAAATTTACTGGTATCAAAAAAAAAAACAGACGCGCGTCAAAAATGATGCGGCGTGCGCAGAAAATGATGCAACACTCATCGAAAACGTCGCAACGCTCATCTAAAACATAACGCAACTCGTTTTGCAGATTTTTCACCAATTCGCTAATTTTTCAGCGAAGCGGAACGGGATAGATTTGCCCATCACTAGTATACAGCTTCAGTATATCGGGTACAACTACAGTATAAAGGATCCAAAGCTTAAATAAGGCCTCACAGACCCTTGCAGCTCACTAGGGTGACCCCCTGGACATTATTTTACCAGCCTGACCTGTAGAAAATGAAAAGAAACTTTGATTTTTGGTTTAGCAGACTGTGTCCAAATATAAATGTGGAGATTGGACTGCACATTCTGAACCGGATATAAATCCAAATATCATCACATACCTCACACAAGTGTCCCGTTTTGAGCGGGACAGTCCCGATTTTGACACACGCTGTCCCAGGTTAGTGCTGGAAAAAAACGGTCCCTCTGCACGGAACGGGGAAAGTCCCGGTCACTCTGCACGGAACGGGGAAAGTCCCAGTCACTCTGCACAGGCAAAGGTGATACGTTTTTAACATAATTGGCTCTTGGCAGAGAGCCCAGAATAAATACTTGATACATTTCTAACAGTTTTGTCCCTTTGGAGAAGAAGATTCACAGCTTAAAGGGTAATTCATCTTCATTAGTAAAACTATAATAAAACAAGAAGTACAAAATTTGTTCAGACTTTCGGAACCTGGCAAATTTTGTAAGATGGGCATGGTAATTAGGGGGTGTGGCAACAAAAAAGGATATGGTGAAAACGCGCGACAAATCTTTTTTTGTCCCTCTTTCCATTTCCAAAATTTTGGGAGGTATGTCATCAGTCCTGCACATTCCTAGGAGAAACATTAATAAACTCTTTAACTACATGAATCTTTGTATAGGGAGATTCCGCACGTCATGTCAACTACAACAAGTCATGTGTATATTGTTTCACCTAGTGGCAGCAAACATAGCATGCATGGCCTGATTTCTTTTTTCAGTGCCAATATTTTTATCCAGCACCCCCTTCTGTTCTGACATAAAACACACACACACCCCTCCCACCAGCCACAAACTCTTTCACCCACAGACCCCTTTACAAATCACACACTCATACTCTCCTATCACTCATCCCCATGTGTAATGAAAACCACAAAGTTTGACCAGATGAAGTAACTCATAGCAACCAGATAGTTCTTTGTTTCATTTCAAACTGGTGACCAATGAGGCCTGTTGATTGGTTGCTATGGGTTACTAGACCTACTATTACATAACACCAAAAAACCATCTTACACTCATTTATACACTTGGAACCCCCCTCCAGAAGTCCCCAATGTTTATACAGTCAAGCTTCCCAAACTAATAGGAGGTCACGTGAGCAACTGATCCAGAAGCTACTGATCTAGACACGGATTATCATCCACAGACTACTCACTACAGCTTCTGGCATCCTGCAAGGTATTTAAGGGGTTAATGAAATAGAGGGGTTTACAAATATATATTATAGGTTGTGACTAGGGATGCACCGAATACAGGATTCTGTTTAGGATTCGGACAGGATTCGTCCTTTTTCAGCAGGATTCGACCGAATCGTTTTGCCTGGCCGAACCCGAATCCTAATTTGCATATGCAAATTTGGACAAGGGAGGGAAATCATGTGACTTTTTGGCACAAAACAAGGAAGTAAAAAATATTTTCCCTTTCCCACCCATAATTTAAATATGCAAATTAGGGTTCATATTTGGTTTGGTATTCTTTCGAACCTTTCGGGAAGGATTCGGGGCTTCGGCCGAAACCAAAATAATGGATTCGGTGCATCCCTAGTTGTGACTAGAGTAGAAATACATACAGGACAAATGTGGCACTGTGTATATAAAACCTATATAAGCTGTACATTTCCACACACTTGTCTCTGCATAGTCACCCAGCCACATGCAACCAGCAGCCAAACCCTCTGTTACATGGGCAACCTGTCAGTGTCTATGTAAAATATATATCTATTTCAGGTCATGGAACTGTTGAGTAGCACAGTATCATGTACAAATATAGCAGACTTCTTCAGAAACTCATGCAGAAAATTACAATTTTCTCTGAATAATAAAACAGTAGCTTGTACTTGATCCAAACTCAGATATAATTATTTCTTATTGGAAGCAAAACCAGCCTTTTGAGTTTATTTAATGTTTACATAATTTTCTAGTAGACTTAAAAAAAGAAGTAAACCCTCCACAGTCAAAAGTCCCCACTGACCCCCTCGTAGGCCCCTGGCCACTGTTATGCCAGAATTGTGTCCCCTAGAAATTCTGACCCAACAATACAGAACAGTGCAGCAGAGCATAGGGGCCTATGGAGGGGAGTCAGTGGGGACTTTTGACTATGGATGGTTTACTTCTCCTTTATGGCATGAAGATTCAAATTAGGGAAAGACCCATTATCCAGAAAACACCAGGCCCCAAACATTCTGGATAACAGCTCCCATACCTGTATTTTAAAGAATAATTATATCCCCCTACCGTAAATTATAAGGATATACAAGTCCTAGAGGGTTCTGTTACCATATAAAGACACAAGGCTTCAAGCTGAATTATACAGGGAACTCTGTGTATCACTCGTATTAAAAGGGATGATTTACCCCTACTATCATTTTTAAGGATATTCGAAGCAACTGAGTGGTTCTGTGATCATATAAAGGCATAAAGCTACAAACGAAGCTATACAGGGAACGCAAGTTGGGCATTCCATGGGGATACTAAACTAGGCCTCAACACTTAGGATGGTATTACACACTGTCCCCGACTTGCATCGTAACTGCTTTCATAGCAGTGTTGTGGGTATTGGGAAAAATGAAAAGAATGAGATTCATAACTCTCAAATATACCCTCCCACACTGCACACTCACATTATATATGTAACAGACAGTAAATAAGCAGGTGAGGGTAACAGAAGCTCTTAAACTCTTATTAAAAGTGTGGCCATAAGAAGGTGCTGGGAGTTCTAGTTCTAAACATGGAGAGGCCTTTCTGGCCTGAGACTCATATAAAATCATAGAGAAACAAAGAAAAGTCAGCAGCCTTACCTGAACTAGTTTTCCCTTCCTAAAAACCCAGACATGAAACTGTGTGTGCAGTCTGAAGAACTGCTCCTGATTAGAAAACTGCTCACAGCTGAGAGCTCACCAATGAACTGTGCAGGGAATGGAATCAAACTGCTAAAGATTGCACATGGGGAGTTAAAGCACAGCAACCAATCAGATGTTTGCTTTCAAGCAGGTGCCCAGTAAATTCTACCAGATGATTGGCAGTTATAAGTTACTGTAACTAAGCCAAACTTTAGCACTTTTATTACATTAACAGGGGCAGATATTGGCCTAGATTTTGAGAGAAAGTTTTGAGAGAAAGGCACTGAATTATGGTGAGCATGTGCCAAAGAGCTGCTAAAATGTTCTTCAAATAACATTACCGTTAATACCTATGAAAAGTACCAGAGGGAATCAAATACAGGTATGGGATGGGATTTAAACATTAAATAAACCCAACAGTGTTTCCCACCAATACTAATTCATTATATCTTAGTTGGAATCAAGTACAAGGTACTGTTTTATTATTACAGAGAAATCATTTTTAAAAATGTGAATTATATGAATAAAGCAAAGTCTATGGCAGATGACATTCCTGTAATTCGGAACTTTACAGAAAACAGAACCTATTCATATATTGCATTTCTTCTCAAACAATTTCAAGTCTGTCTGTGTTAGCCGGCCAGTTAACTACGTGTCCCAATTAAATACAGCGATTTGAGCAGTAAGTCAGGTGACCTTTCTAGGTGTTGTAAATTCTTCATTGGCTGTTCTCTGGTTACATTTTTTCCAATCGCCATCAGTGCAGGACAAGCCTACCAGTGCATAATACTGGCATGAAAGAGGTAAAAAAATTATTAACCATAGGTCAGTGTTTTCCAATTTTTGTGGTACTGAGCACCTGGAATTTATCCTGGCTTTCTTATTGGATGGCTGATAATGGAGGCCAGTATTGAACCACATCCATTTATAAGACCATATACACATTAATGGTGTTAGCACACAAAAAAAAGTTGGTGCTCACTGCAGGGATATCATTTGTAACTCATATATGAAACAAGTTATATAAAAGCCAATTAAAGCAAAACCTGAAAGCCATGTGCATCCTCCTCCCCTTGGATAACACAGCATGTCCCCAGTACATAATTACATACCTTAGGAATCCCCTAACAACCAGACTCATGTCCCACAGACAGCATAGGGCAGGCAGAATTTGGCTATCGCCCCATGGCTAGGGTTGCCACATTTTCTGGGAAAAAATTCTGGCCTTCCTATATATTTATCTTTTTTTCCCAATTAATAACATTGTGATCAACCATCATTTTTATTGGCCAGGTCATGGTGCCACATGTCTACACATGGCAAAACCAGCATGCCAATGCGTCTTTTCTACAGTGCATGCAGCAAGTTGCTTGCTTGTTTCTCCAGTGTTAGAGCCTCAGGGGGTAACTTTTGGCAGAAATTGCCTTTTCTTCGCTCTACATTAATTAGTAACCAATATTTATGGTTCAATAAAGTGCCAAAGCTGCCTTCACTAATCAGCTTCTCAAATGTTTTTTTCAAGCTATCTACAGAACCCTAGCTTCATTAAACAATTTACCAAGGTCAACTGTGAGCTGATGGAAGACATGCCTGAAAAAAAAGCTGTGGGGTTTTCTGGCCCTTACATACGGGCATTTGTTACCATACGCTCCCATGCATTCCATTTGGCTTCGTTCAGCCGCAGGGGAGCGCAGGTCTAGATGCACTCTATTCTTGTCAATGACGGTCTACCCACGAGATGCGTGTAAGCGCTGAACGCAGGCGAGCGCAGGTAACAAACGCCCGTGTGTAAGGGCCCTAAGAAAAAGGACATCCAAATGGCATTTTGCAGAGACAGACCTTCAGCAATGGATGCTGCCAGCTGCCATGTGACACTACACTGACATGTAGAGGCACAAGGGTTCATTCAGTTGTTATAGTTACACGGAAAAGCCCAAAGTGGTATCAGATCCTGTGGTGTGGCAGCGAAAGCAAAAAAAGGAGAAAAAAAAGGAAAAAAGTCTGATGTTGATTCAAGGTAAGGGCATAGTAAGGGTAAGGTAAGGGCAAGGCAAGGGCAAGGTAAGATGGAAAACCCCTGGCCTGAAGTAGATACCTGGTTAGCTTACAAAGGCCAACCCCTGTAAGGAAATGGGGCAGACAGCTTGATCTTCCCTCAGTGAGTTGCTGCACTTTGCCACTCACTTTATGGGAAGGTGAGCATTTTAGTTATGCGCGAATCAGTGGCTTTCGCCGAAAAGTT
Organism: Xenopus borealis; assembly: GCA_024363595.1. Classification (NCBI taxonomy): domain Eukaryota; kingdom Metazoa; phylum Chordata; class Amphibia; order Anura; family Pipidae; genus Xenopus; species Xenopus borealis. The sequence continues at coordinate 23,224,485 of CM044447.1, read as the reverse complement.
TACAAATCACAGCTGCGTCTCGTTTAGATGCCGGCACCCATTGCCAACATCAAAAAAATCTCCAAAGGGTGATGCTAGCGGCGAATTGAGGGAATTCGCCCCAGGCGATTAAATTCACCAATCACTCAGAATTGAACTTGAAACCTTTATAATCAAGGGTACATACCATAACAACTCACCCATTCCAGCAGTCTCTTTTGACAACGTACCAGGGTTTCATATTGTCTCGATTAGGTGGAAGATGGACTTCCGAAACTTCCAATCAATGTAGAGGCACAAGGTGACAATCGGTTGTAATGGTCATTCGGAACTGCTTCTCAAATTATTTTTTCCAGCTTCTCAAATGCTTTTTTATAGCCATCTAAAGAACTCTTTCATTGTTAAAAAATTAACCGAAGTCATCTGCTAGCTGGTGCAAGGCACACCCCATAAAGGGCAGTGTGGGGGTGGGTTCTTACAGGCCAGAATCTTGGTTTTTAAATGCTTGGTACAGAACACTGTCCTCATTAAACAATTTGCCAAGGTCAACTGCAGGTCGATGCTAAACAAAATCCAAAAGAGGTTCTGCATGGGAAAAAAAAGTCCCATGTTGATTCAAGGTAAGGGCAAAGTAAGGGCAAGGTAAGATGGAAAATCCCATGACAGTCAATATAGAGGCACAAGGTGACAATCGGTTGTAATGGTCATCCAAAACTGCTTCTCAAACATGTTTTTTTCATGCTTCTCAAATACTCATGATAATATCTTGCTTTTATGTTACCTTTGCAAACACTTGGAGGGGTTACCTTGAATTTCTCATTGAGAACAGAGTTCTCAATACAGAACCTGAGGAATTGTTTGGGATTCCAGAAGACAAATGCAGCGTTGGAGCTTAATTGAACCCAAATAATTGGTTACTTATTAACATGGCCTTAACAAAAAAATTCATCAGCACCAACCAAAAATATCCCATGCTTGAGTTGAACCTCAATCCCATTGATTAAGAGCCATTCAATTAGACACACGCGCCACAGAGCAGACAGGGCAGTGGTGCAGTGCCCTTACCAGTTTCCGCTGAATTCAAAGTAGAGGTGACTTGTTAATGCAGCTTGAAGAAAACAGGAGAGAAAGGAAGCTTAAGCATTCTTTCCATATTTTCTGAGAATACTCATGCAGGATTTTAACTCGGGACCACACGGACAAAGACCATGCGTCTTACATGCTACGCCACATGTTACAAGCCTTTAGTGGCACCCGCGGGTGACCATTTAAACCAAATTCACCTTTGTGCCTTTAAATTGACTGGCAGTGCTGGCATGTTGTATCCTTCCCATGTAAAGTGTCCAGGTATCTGCATCTGGTCTGGGTTCCCCATCAGGCACCTTGCCTTACCTTGCCCAAGCTTTGCCCATACCCTGCCATTACCTTTCCTTTAATTTGACCATACCCTGCCCTTACATTTGCATACACTTAAAGGGGTACCCTATATTGTAAACACCCACCACAATAACCAATAAAACCCCACCATCTGCCAGTTTTTGGCGAAGTTGCTACATGGAGAAATAGTGCCCTATGTATCAGTGGAAGTTGCTGCTTAGAAAAACAGTGCTCGATGCATCAGTGGAAGTTGCTGCATGGGGATAGGGCAGCAGGTGGATTGAAGGAGGTAGTCAAGGGCTGCCGCAATGGCCAATGTGGGGCCGGAGGTTGCCAACCTGTGATGGAAGTAGGGGGTCTTGGTGAAAAAAATGATGGATGGCAGCTGGTCTTGCTGAATGAAACCATACCTATCCTTTTTCTTCTGACAGGGGTTGCCTCCTTCTTTTAACTCACCCATTTATATGTTTTGGGTGTTTTCCCTATCTGGTCTCCTACCCATGTAAGCTGGCCTGGTATCTGCATCTGGGCTGCAGTTCCCCATCTAACACTTTGCCCTTACCTTGCCCATGCTTTGCCTATAGCTTTCCTTTACCATGCTCATATCTTGCCCTTATGTTACCTTTGCATACACTTGGAGGGTTTACCTTGAATTTCTCAATGAGAACAGAGTTCTGTAGAGAACTTGAAGAATTGTTTGGGAAGCCAGAAGTCAAATGCAGCTTTGGCACTTAATCGACAACAAAGAATTGGTTACTTATTAACGAAGCCTTAAAAAAAAAAAAACCATTGTGAAAGATTCATCAGGGCCAACCAGAAAGATCCCATGCAGGAGTTGAACCTGAGCCCCATTGATCTAGAGCGATTCAATTAGACACACGCCACAAAGCAGACAGGACAGTTCTGCAGTGCCCTTACTGGTTTCCACTGAATTCAAAGTAGAGGTGACTTGTTAATGCAGCTTGAAGAAAAGGGCAGAGAAAGGGAGCTTAAGCATTCTTTCCATATTTTCTGAGAATACTCACCCAGGATTTGAAATTTGGACCCTGTGGACAAAGACCATGCATCTTACAAGATACACCACATGATATAAACCTTTAGTGGCACCCCTGGGTGACCATTTGAACTAAATTCACCTTTGTGCCTTTAAAACACATCTGCATCTGGGCTGGGTTCCCCATCAAGCACCTTGCCCTTACCTTGCCCATGCTTTGCCCATGCTTTGCCCATACCCTGCCATTACCTTTCCCTTAATTTGACCATACCCTGCCCTTACA
>CM044447.1:23072739-23084892 GCA_024363595.1 Xenopus borealis | reverse complement strand
TTTTTTATATTATTGCCACAGGAGGGCACTCTTTTATTAGAGGGTGCGGAGAGTTCAACATAACCTCTGCAGAGGTCGTCCTTGCTCATATGACTTTAGGAAAATAAGAAAATATAAATTTAGATTTAGACATGTTATTGAGGATTTATATGGAAGACTATTGCTTTTTAGGGGCTATGGGGAAATCACCCTAAGTACACCTGCCTATAGACAGCTATGTGTAGTGATATAGTCAAAGTGATCCCTTTTGTATTTAATTAAACCCTCTTTTATTGAGAAGCAGTGCCATGCATCTACCACTTATTCTATTAAACCTAATGTACGGCATTAGATTCTGGCCTTTTTGTTTTTGCATGCTCAGCATCATGTTGCTATCGGCAAACTGATATGAGTTGCTAATGCAGGTGCTATGTGTGCAAGATATTCAGAGGCTTTTTTTATCTGTCCTCCCACTCCCCTTGCCCTATGTGCCCACCCCTGCCACCTCAGAGCATGGCAGACACTGCTGATCCATGTCTCATGGGAGCTGAGTTTTCGCAAGGCCAGATACTGTAGGAATTGAGTCAACATTTTTTGCCGGACTATTAATAGCTTCACAAACTGGGGTTAGAAATGTCTCCTTGTTTTTCCCCTCCCTCCCTTGAGAATTTCTGCATTTCAGGGATTTTTCCTGTCCTTTTGTCCCACTTAAACCCACTGTCTGGTGCAGCGTTGTCTTACTGACTCATAACATCCGGTAAAGATTCTGTTTTAGGTCATTGTAGTCACATTACTTCTAGATAGAAAACGAAATATGTTGGCGCTATATATAAATACAAGTTATTAATAATAATAATAGAAATGTAGCTATTACATTGTAAGCTCTAAGGGCAGGGCCCTCTATATAAATACATGTTAATAATGATAGAAATGTAGCTATTAGGTTGTAAGCTCTAAGGGCAGGGCCATCTGTACCTTTCTGTATATCGATTGGTATTTATATGTTGATGTGCTGGGAAGTCAGCAACTGTAGGGTTGGGGGGCCCTTGAGGTGGCTGCCCCTAGACACTCCAGCATTGGAGCAAACTGAAAAGGCATAAATGTATTTCTAAAAGAAAAGTAAAGTTGTAAATATAGTTGCCACCTGCCTGCTTTTTCCTTGGCACATCCCTGGCCTCTTGCTTTTTTTTACCATACTGTCCAGTTTTTCACAATAGAGAAGATAGCAAATTTAAGATAAGAATTAATTGATATCTGTGGCCTGCTGAACTGCACCCATATCTGCAAATCTTACCGTAAAATTACCTCTATTTTTGCTGGTCACCCTCTTGGTACCTGACCCACTACATAACTCTGTCTGTTAATTACAACAAATACAAAAGCACAGAGAATTTGTATAGGTGATAAAGAAAGGTTAGTAAGTCCTTTGGTTCAGTTTCCTCCATAACTCTGTCTGTACTGCTTCTGCTTGTGCACAGTTCTGTTTATCTGCAGTCAGAATTTTATTTTACTCCATAGAGATCCAGCAGTGTCTGAGCCGGTTCAGCTAATCTGCAGCCTTGGATAACTTTACATAAATGGAAGTGAATGGGTTTATGTATTGCTGGGTGACTGTCAAATTGTTGTGTGGGGTTTGGGAAATGAAACCGGCTCAACACAATATTCCTTCTTTACATTTTGCAAGAAAGGGATAAAAAAAAAAGAAAAAGATTTGTGTCAAACCTCCTAAATTCAAGGCAAAGCCTACTATTCACTTCCAAGGCCCCTGCTCCGCTGACAGGTAGTCAGAGACTAGTCCTAAGCTTTGATGGAAATCGCCGTTGATCGGAAGATGGATTCCTTGTGTCAGATGCTAAGACAGGAGATGGAGAGCTGGATGTCCCCAGCCTTCTGCTTGAGAAACAATTGTTCTGTGCCCTCAAATGTAATTGCACAGCACTTTGACACACAGGTTCTGGTTATATGTGACGGCAAGCCAGATTCATAGACAGGGTTGGGTGCTAAGATGCATTTGCCCCTAATTTAAGTATTCAACTATATGTGTTCATTAGTCTTAATCATCCTTGTAGTACTCTATCCATGGGCATAGAGACCAGTCCTTGACTTATGGTGAAGATCACCTTGTTTTTCTCTGGGCCAGTTGGTAAGAATGAATTATGATGCCATTGTTATCAATAGGGAAGATATATATATATATATATATATATATATATATATATATATATATAATAACTGGGTAACAGAGAGGGAAGCAGGTTAGGGCAATTCTCCGGAAAGGTTAAGGTTATAGCTGAATACCTTTAGCTGTATCGCTCACCTTATTGGCTGCTGCCCCCTGCACTAGATGCTATTTAGGGACCGTTTCCATCCATGCGTCTCACTGGCTCCTGTTATGGTGACACTTAAAGATTGACTTGACACTACGCCCAGGGAAGTGCAAATTACAGGTGCAATGAGAGCCACGGCATGTTCCACTTTTAAGAACATCTGGACTGGAGTTATTTGAATCAGGGGGAACTAATTAACACTGCAAATTGCTCCGAAAAAAAAAAATGTAAGCCCGCCTAAAAGACAGTCTGTCACTCTGTAGCCCATGATAACTTTTAATAAATTACTTTATATAATATTTATGTGTGTGTTTGTATGTATATATGTATTTATCCACAAAAAAGGTTCACACTCTCAGGTCTTAAATAAAAATGTTTTTATTATATATATATATAGTAACATTCTAGAATTGATCATTCCAAGTTTTCCACAGGTGTTAAGTTATTATATTTGATATCAGGGTGCGATATTTATCCATCTATTTTGATTTGTCTTTGTCCTTCCCATGCTAAATGAAAGGTATGGAACCTGTTATCCAGAATGCTTGGGATCTTGGGTTTTCCGAATAATGAATATTTTTGTAATGTGGATCTTCATACCTCTAGTCTACCAGAAAATCATAAACATTAAATACACCCAATAGGCTGGTTTTGCTTCCAATAAGGATCAATTATATCTTAATTTGGATAAAGAGAGAATAAACAGAGGCAATCCTTTTAAAAAATTTGGATTATTTGGATAAAATGGAGTCTATGGGAGATGGGCATTCCAAAATTTGGAGCTTTATGGGTAACGGGTTTCCGGATTACAGATCCCATACCTGTATTGCTTTTTCAGTAACAAGTGGCCTTAAATATTTGATCTATGGGATAATTTCAGTTATTCAGGGGCTAAACTAAGGCATAAAGCTTGCTCGATGAGAAGTAGATCTTTTAACCACTAAAGTGAGTCAGGGATTTGGGTTACATGGGAGAGGACATTTTTGGCACGAAGAAGAAAACCTAATCATAAATAATCTATAGCTAATTACTATAGGGCTCATTTGCAATGAAGCTGTTTTTTCCCCATAAATCCTTTCTCATTGTTTTGAAAGGTCATTGAAGTTGCCGCCAAAATGACTGTGCTAAAAGTTCCAAGTCTGTTGAGTTTGACCTCTTTGCCTGTTATTTTATGTTTTTCAGCCTTATTACACCAAGGAATATCCATAAAGTAAATTTTTACTTCCCCAAAAATGCATGCATTCTATCCAGCACCCTTGGATGCTATTTCTAAATGAGAGATATCTGAGACCCCTGTGTTTGTTTCTGAGCCATAGGAAAGGGATGCAGCACAATGCATCATTGGCGGGCCCTTTGTCGATCAAGCAGCTAGTGCTTACAGCAGTGTGGCTTATCCACTAACCATTGAGCCTGGAACCCCTACCCCTCTAACTTTCCTTTTTCCTTTGTCCGTTTATTCAATTCAAGGCCAGAATCTTGGACGGCTCTGTGATAAACTGGCTCGTCGGGCACTGAATTAGATGTTAAATCTTTTGCCAGCACTTGGGGATGGGGGTGAATTGCCATGGGGGTGGTGGATGGAGTGAGTCTCAGCAGAGGGGGGTAGAAGGACGAGGTGCAGAGAGAAGTTCTTTTTCTCCTGGATTTATAATGTGTCATTTCCTTTCTAGATAAACCCAAAGGGGAAGATTTGTTATAGTCCCCGCTTGAAACTGCTGTTTCAGGCTTGCAGAGCCTGCCAAAACCCTGATGGATTTGGGTACTTTTTATTAACCGTTTCAGTGTTCCAAGAAGAGGTGGTAGAGGCCAATAATATACTAAGTGCATCCGAAGCTGTTTGCCATGGAGAAAAGATTGTGCAGAATATTAAAGGCAAGAGGTGATGTAGCAGGTGGGGAGGGAATGTCAGGGTCAGAAAGTGAATAGTAGGGTTGAACTGAACTCTGTCCTCCTGCTATATTCCCTGAGCTGCTACAAGGCCGTCATCTGATAGTAGGAAGTTGTAGATGTTAATGACAATTTCTAAAGCGGAGAACAAGGGTAATAGAGAAACTTTAAATGAGAACTATGATCCATATATAAGCAGGTAGTGTATTTTCACTTTATGTTTACCCAAAACATTCACACACAGCCTTTCCTGCATATGGAGTTGTTTTCTCTGTAAATTTATTACCGGGTTTATAATAAATATGGGCCCTCTTCGTATCTCTATTACCTTGATCAATGTAGTACAGTTAGGAATAGGATAAGAAAGTAGATGTTTAACTGTGATGAGTTCCTACTCTGATATAAATGTGTTCCAGTGCTAAGGAGGCCAAGAAGATTCCACACGATAATAGAGCTCTCAGACCCTGTGCATAATCCCTTGGGATCAGGTGCTGAGCAGTAATCAACCCCACCTGCCATGGGTCAGGGAATTAATTTGCAAACAAGTGGCAGCGTTTCAGGCCTCGCAGGCTTGATAAAGGGCCCTGTGTGGCCCAAAATGTTACCACTTGTTGTCTACTATAAAATGAGCCAATAAATCCACATTGCTGAAGAATCACTACATTTAAGTGTGCTGCAGTTTTTGGATTTTGCAAGGAGGCCATCATACCTGTATGATCTCTCTGTGGTCAAATGGTCTGCTGTGGTTTGTTCTGACCTTCCAGACAGTAGCTGGCATTGTTATGTTCATTTGTGACTGAGAGCTCCCAGGCCCGTTTCTGCCCCTTGTAACATTATTGTGCTGTCCCCTGTGACATTTCCACCCTATAGGGAGCGCCACTGCACTTTTTGTGTGTGAGTCACTAATTAATGTATTGAATGGTTGTGAGTATGTATTGCATTATAATTCTATACTGTGTGCTTCAGAAATATGATGTCCATGAGGGGGCATGGGCTGTGCCATCTGCACTATGTTCTTTTTGCCCATAGACCTATACTTACTGGCCCTCCCCTGCTAATGTCAATGGCTCCAATGAGCAGATCTAGCTGATTCCCATCTAATTGCCAGTAAAGTACAGTTTATTGCCACCTCTGATCCAACCAGTTTAAATCGACGTACTGTTATGCAATTTCCTATAGATAATAGATCTCATCTAACCTTTATATGAGTGCTAACCTATTAGCATAATATACAATATAATCCTCATATTTTGAAGGAAAAATATTGTATGATAAAAATATTCCTTTTTTTCATTGCATACACCCCCCCCCCCATACTTGCCACATACACACTGTGGTACATACTCTTTTTCCCCTGAAGATGGGGCAGTTGTGTTAGGAAGGATTTATTTAAAGGAAAGGATTTATTTGTCTTAGTGGTTCCTCTGGGGGTTAAAGTTTATGCTGGCTTATGGCCCATCAACCTCTATCCCAGATGTATCCATGGAGAGCACCTAGGCCCACTGCCAGGTACCCACAGAGGAGGAAGAGCCGTTGGCTTGGAGCCTGTAGTCCGAGTTGGACTTGTTTAAGACACAAGGAAATGAGGCCTTAAAGAAAAAGAAGCATCAAATATATGGAAATCTGTAATCTTTTCTTGGAATGTAATAAAAAAAAAACTCTGAACGCATCTGTAAAATGAGTCTTCATGATAGAAGCATTTAAGGATATGGGCCTGAAGGAGCAAAACCCTTTGATCTCAGCCATGTAATGACAATGGAAATTTCTATCCTTCAGCACAGCTGACTGGGAAAGGGACTTGAGGACAGGAAGGACTTCAGCGTTAGGATCATTCACTCACAAAGCAAACTCAGAAGAAGAATTAAGTCCAATATGATAAAGTATTCACTAACTCTGCCAATGCTTACATTTAGTGTAATACAGACTTCTTGATTTAAGAATAGTGACTTATGTAATTGCTTGATCAATCCAGGACAAAGCTAGTCTTGTTAAATTATCCAGCTGTCAAACAGGTGTACAGTGCTGACTTAATAAAGGAATGGAATGGCACAGTGTTTTTATTTATATTACAACATTATTTTCCATAATTCCATCCTAATTTGGCCATATCAATCGGATGCACAGTTTTGCACCAGTTACCAATGATTCAAATACTTTAATAATTCTGCATGATTCCCCTAGTGCGACATTGAGCACCTATAGGTTCAACTAAAAAACAAAAAGGGAGCCCATACTTCTACTGTCTGGTCAAGACTGGTATTAGAGTTCCATTGTGCTACAGTACTCTAAACCTTGTAGCTCATGCACTAAATTCACCACAGCTGGCAACCTTCTAACATACCCAATATGAATGGACACAAGTAGACATAACCATGTTGTGTATAGGACTGTCATTCTGTGCCCATACTAATTTTGTTTTGCAATGTATATCGTCCGCCCACCCGTTTAATGCACCTAGTGCTCATTGCCCTGCAAACCCATTCTGCATGGTTCTTGGTTTTGGGACATTATTGTGTTAGAACAGGAAAAGCTTACACAAACTGTTGACACAAAGTAGAAAACATCAGTGCTGTCCAGCTTCTGTGTTATCGAAGGGCCAAAATTCTTCTGGCCTACATAGTGGTGGGGCTGAGAATGGAAGCCAATGTTGACCACTCCCTGTTTTTAAACCACGCCTACTTTAAACCACACCCATGTAACCACAAGACCATGTACAAATGAATTGTGGTACCAAACCAAAAAACCAAATGGTTGGTGCTCACTGCAGGCATATCCCATCATTTATATGTGAGTAGGGCGCACACAGGCAGAGTAGGGCGCACAGTGAGCATAGGGAAGGCAGAACAGAGCAGGAGAAACCTATCAGGACCACTCTAAGATGTACTACATACAGTGAAACAGTGCTGGTGCCCCATTAGAATTTTGTATAAAGAGTGAACAGTTTAACAATGTGGGCAGTTTCTCTGGTGTGAACAGAAAAGGCTTTAGGGTTGTGAACAATAGAGTTATTACAAGTGTGAGCAATGCAGGATTAGTCTGAATTTAAAGTTTAAACAGTGCAGGGGCCAGTTTATCTTTGTAGTGATACCATTTAAAGCTTACACATGGTTCACAGACACAGCAGAAAGGGGGGCACAGAAGGGGGGCTCACGGGCCTCATGTGGCCCACGGTCCACCAGTTGGACAGCCCTGGTCTAGATTATCAAGAATGTTGTAGCCTTTAGTTTTGCTTTCAGTGGAACCAGGGGCCGTAGCCCAAACCATGAAAAATACCCCCAGACCATTATCCTCCTGACATCTGCCAAAGCCGAATTTTGTCAGACAGATACCGAAAATACCCTTTATAACCCCAGAGGACATGTTTCCTCTGCTCCAATGTTTGGCATTGCATATCCCATTGTTAGGTTTGTTTGCCAATGATCACCAATTAATGGTCATGTCATTTTAGATTGACAAAATGGCTAAAAATGCTTCCAGAGACTGTAAAGCCTAAATTATATTCAATAAATAGCTTTTCTTAGTGATCACCTTTGTCTTGTAGAAATGTATTTCTCTAATAATTGGATGAGAGAGTGCTGACTAGAAGGGAACATACCAGGATAACAGCCACATGTATATGGAACACAGGGTCATGGAATCATTAGATAAGCAAAGTAAACCAGATGCCATAATCACCCCTATATCTCAACCCAGCTCAAAATTCTGTACTTGGGACATACTCATCCACTAGCACAAATTGAGCAGATAAATATGGCACCACATTCTATAAGTCATGTTAACAAACACTCTTCCTTATAGAAGCAGCTTGTACTTTATATTTTGTTTGACCTTATCAACGGCTCCAGTAGACATGTGCCTACGGACTATAGATGCACCGAATTCTCCTTTTGGAATTGACCTAATACTGTAAACACCATAAAAATTTGGTTAAACGCCAAACCACTGAACCATATTCAGATCAGTGAAAAAATCTCTTGAACCACCAGCAGATAGGCCTAGCCCAACAAGAACAGTATAATGCAGGGGTCCTCAACCTTTTTTTACCCATGAGCCACATTCAAGTATAAAATAATGTTGGAGAGCAACACAAACAGGAAAAAAGTCCATGGGACTTACAAATAAGGGTTGTGATTTGGTATTGGTAGCTTCTATATGGACCTGCAGCTAACAGAAGGCTCTGTGAACATACTCCTCAAACAGGAACCTTTTAGAAGGCGGCGGGTGCACTCAGACGCACTAGGGTTTCCAGTGTTCACCAACACCCTTTTGGGGTCCTGGGATTTTGCTGTGGAACCACAGAGGAGAAAGTGCATTATAGCTAGCAACAAGTCTGAAATGAGGTACCGGCAGGGATTAGGCAAAAAGGTCAAGGCAGGCGGCAGAAATCAAGGTTAGGAAACAGGCAGGAGTCACAAAAAAACGCGTCAGCAGGACCTGTCACAGAAGCCAGCTTGGGCAGTGTTGAAATGGCGGTTTGGCTTTTTAAAGTGGATCTTTGACAACAAAAATTCGAATTTGCTCTGAATGATGATTTCATGACGCTCAGCATCATGATGCACATGTCAGAAACCTGACACCGGTGTTGCTTCAAGGACTTCGTCAGGGCAGGATCCGACAGAGAGAGGAGGTAAGAACTTTAGCAAATCTCCCAGCATATCTTATACTCTGTTTGCCAGTACACATGGTTTTTATGCAACTAAAGCTTGCCTGCAAGTCAAGAATTTAAATAGTAGCACCTGCTTTGAGTTCACTGGGAGCAACATACAAGGGTTGGAGAGAAACATGTTGCTCACAAGCCACTGGTTGGGGGATCACTGGTATAATGGAACAGCAGTTTATCTTGTGTCTACTATGGTGTGAATCACTGAATGGAACCTAACTTTGTGATAGAGAACAAGGTCAGCATTCAGCATCACACTGTTTTCTTTATCAAGCCTCAGTTGTGCTGGTTATAGTTTGTACAGTTTGGGGTGATGAGTAATCTCCTAAAGGAGTGTAGTCCTATGTATTGCCACTTCTTTTTATGGTGGTGCTGTTGTCCTTAAATTGCCCATCACCTACTAGAAGCTCCCATAGGCAGCCAAAATAACAGCACCACTGCTGTCTATTGCATGCCTTTCCACTAGACCTTTAGTGGAATCTTTGCTGCAACTCTGTCGGGATATAAAATTCCTTTCCCAGACTTCCATTTCTGTCCTGACTGCAGTAGAAACAAATGTCATCATTGCTATAATCTAATGACCAATCTGAGGATCATCATCATCATCAGCATAATCAGTACTGTGACACTTGCAACCATGATATCGCTCACATGGATTTATTTTAGAAATAGTGGGTGAATGAACCTATAATTAATTTGCTGTTAGCCCAAGTAACTTTATAGTTATACTACTAGCTTTTTCATGGCAGAGAGTTGACCAGAGCAAATCTATGGATCTATCCATCATCTATCTATCTATCTATGTGTGTGTGCAAGGCCATGTTTCCCCAGGTGGTGGTTGCCCTACAAAGATTCAATTGACACTGTCTTTCTGCCACTTTGGTTGAGCATTCGAGAAGTTGCAATCTCCTTCGCAAGTTATGTCTATTGCATAATCTATTTGGTAAACGTTTGGCATACATGTGAAGTCTTCTTCTTTGTATGTCTTCTGGCTCCATTTTGTTTTGCTTTTCACAGATTTGTTCAAGGGAAATGGAATTAGGACAAATTAAACCTAAATGTCGGTTATCTCTGGGCTTTCAGTGGAGGGAGTGAGTTGGACGAGGCCCAACCAAAGATCAGCCATGAGGTTACTGAGCCAAAGCAGACAGGAGATGGTGGCAGCAGGCCAGATTCCATCAAACAGCAGAATAATAAGAGTTCCTTATTCCCAGAGGCTAATTCAGGAGGAAAAACTTGCAAGGGATCAGTTCTGTGTTTGGCTGCCATGTCTGACACAGCTTTGACATGCTATTTAGGTAATATGTATCAGCTCTGCACAGATCTATGTGTGCTCGATCCTTACTGACAGGGGACATGACAAGATACAGAGAGGGTTCTGCAACCTGCCAGACATTGGTTGGTGCTACCCCAGTGGCTTTGTGTAATTATAATGACTTGAGGGTTAAACTCAGCCTGCATTAGCAGGAAAACAAATAAAAGAGTATCTCCGTCAACTGAAAGCTTTATTTACACCCAAAATTTCCAGCCAAAGGGGTAGATTCATCAAAGAGTGAAGTTAAGAGTGAAGTTCCACCACTAGAGGGAAATTCCACAGCTCTTAATTCATTTCTATGGGATTTTTAAAGGCGTATTCAACAAAGGGTGAACTTTTACTTCACCCATTGATGAATACGCCTTGCAAAATCCCATAGAAATGAATTGAGAGCTGTGGAATTTCCCTCTAGTGGCGGAACTTCACTCTTTGATGAATCTACCCCAAAGTGTTTTGGTTTCCCAATGGATAGGCAGCATTTACTAATAACCTGTTTAAAAGCAAACATTTTATTGGTTGCTGTACCCGGACAGACATTGTCTCTTATTATATATGGGGAGTTTTCCTAAATGAAAGGAACAATATGCACCCCTTTTCAATCACAGGGAATTGACTTATTTTAATTTAAAAATATCTGTTGTTTTTGCTATTTCTGGCACTTAAGAATATAAAGCCAGTTTCACTTTAGTACTTCCTATCACTTCCAGTCTCACAGAACTTCAGAGGAGCTGATAAAACTAATTACCAGGCCACAAGAAGCCCCCTTATAATGATCTTATCTTATTTAAGATTTTGATATCACCGGATCATTTTCTCATTAGACAAAATTTATTTCCTCTCTTTCTGAGCAGGGTATATCTGTGGTTACTCATTCTCATACCTTGCTCCCTTTCACAAGCAAGAAATGGTAACTGATCAGTGAGTAGCAGTGCCGTGCCCCAGGCAATGTACGAATATTAGTCACTGTATTTGTTTGATTTACTTTATATGTGGTTATGAGCTTGTGTGCTCAGTAGGGGATGATTGTGCCTGTTTTTCTCACTTAGTGCTTCTCATACCATTGCCTTTCTCTCTTAGAAAGACTTGGCTCACTCACCTAGGATGAAAGGAGTGACTCACTGCTCTGCTTGGTCTCCTGAGGACAGGTCTCTACCTACAGCCCTTGGCAAAAAAAAACACAAAAGCCACAATAAAGTGAGAAAGTTCAGACTGTCCAAGGTACACAGAGAGCTGGTGACTTCTGCTCCGTAACTGACTTATCCTTATACTGGTGTTAAGAGCCAACATAATGTCTCACAAGGACACCACTTTGTACATCCAACATGGAGGCTTTTTATGACATACCCATGTAGTGGTTTTTAAGTCTAACTTCATGGCTAGGTTGTCTTTACAACAGGAAGCCAAGAATACAAACAGAACTGTGTTCCTTAAGGACAACACTTCGTCCACAAATACAATGTCAAATTGAATTAGGTTGCTTAAAAAGTTGGATATCTGACTTGTGTTTCACACATTATTTGTAACTTCAAGTCCTCCTGATGCTATACTACTACTTCCACGATCACCATTGTCGGTGGAGCTGGGTGTAGTAGTAGCAGTGTAAAACCTTTTTGATTGCCAAAGGCTGCCTAAGCCTTCCCTCATTGATTGTCTCACTACTTGGCCAGTCATATATGTCCTGTTTTTGTGAGTCACAATTCTTATTTTGCCAAAGTGGCAGGGGGTGTACATGTAGATTTGGGACAGTAGTTATTATCTCTCCTTGATGAACCACATGAAAGTGAGCATCAGCCCTCCAGCAAGTTACATACTAGGCAACATAAACAGGCTATGTATTTGTACGATAGATTCAGGGTTGTTGTACCTGATCCACTCCTCTGCAATAAAAATGTCTTTGTTCCAAAAAGATTCCTTTTCCCAAAAGCAGACATTTAACCCATTGATCTACCCCTGATGATGTTAAAAGAGGACTCTCTAATATAGGT
>CM044447.1:23055207-23071036 GCA_024363595.1 Xenopus borealis | reverse complement strand
ATGGAAGGTTCTTGTTGTTGTCGTTTTTTTTTTCAAAAATATTCCGTTTTGGTTTAAAGAGAGAATTTTATAAAATTTCAACCTTTTTCCCCATTACTGATAGCTTTTAATAGGGCATTTTATTTCTTTACACCGTGGTATCAAGCTGTTATTAAAGTACATTTTAGATTTATTTTATTGCAAGTCCACAAGGCAGCCTTTCATCCAGGGGATGTATGGGAACTGCTCAGAGGAGATGAAGAGTAGTTTGTTATGGTGCAAACCATTATCCGGCTGGGTGCTCTGACTGATAAACAAGAAAGACGTGACACCTTGCAGGATCCTTGTCCAGAGACAGACGGGTGGAATGGCTGGATGCTTCACTTGCTGTGACCATGTGGGTGGAAGGATTTTTTTGTCATTGTGGATGTGGAATACCTGAGCTCAGCATTGCTGCTGTAATTTTAGCTAGCAGTGAGCCCTCTCTCTAGCACATCTCCTGGTGTTATTTTTCTCTTACTAAGCTGGAAACATCTCACTTTCTGCCGAATGTTCCTGGATTTTATCTAATACTCTGGCAAATTCTGGGATGGGAGGTGCAAGGGATTCTGGGAGGCTCATCCTCGGTGGTCATGTGAGAGAGAAGCGTAGATACCGCCTCTGATGTCCAAAAACACAGAACTGAGCCAACTTATTTGCCCTTGCCCAAGTGCTGGGAAATGTTAACCCATGTCTTATTTTGGCAGTTGATTAAAGACATGCAAATGACAGTTTATAATAAAATGCTATAGAATTAATCATATGTGGGCCTGTTTGTTTATAAGGGGGGTAGGTCAGTTGGAGAATTGCCGTAACCCAGGGTACTTAACAAAGTAAGTTTATCGGTGCAGAAAGTTGTAGAGTGCTATTTGGTACCAAGGACCTCATTCCCCAATTTTTATGGTGCCAATGTATTGCACAATGTTCTGCACAACTGGAAGTCACCCAAATAGCCAGACACTAGCTTTTGAGGACTCTTTCTGCATGGGTCAAAAAAGGATGCAATAACAAGTTCTGCACAGGATATAGGCCCAGACTACAAGCAACTGAGGGTCACACAAGTTTTCAAAAGCTTGTGGTTCACTCATAACTATCATGGCATGGGCCTTTTAATTTTATACAGCATAACAGCAGTGGTCATTCATTCAATAGTATGGTATAAGCGACTTTTCAAATTTTCATCTTCATTTTTTTTCTTTTTTAACAGTTTTTGAATGATTTGCCTTTTTCTTCTTACTCGTTCCAGCTTTCAAATCTATTGTTATTGCTACTTTGTATTAGTCATCTCTCTATCCAGGCCATTCATATTCCAGTGCATGATTGATAGGGTAGCTTGGGTCCTAGCAACCAGATTGCCGACATTGCAAACTGGAGAGCAAGCTGAAAAAAGCTAAATTAAAAAAAAAATAAAACCATGAAAACCAATTGCAACTGTCTCAGAATATCACTTTTTACATCAGACTAAAAGTGAATGTAAAGGTGAACAACCCCTTTAAGTGGCTTCCTTGCACTTCCTAAAACAGGCCTTACCCTGACCAATATACATATACCGATTGGTCATTTCCAGTATCAATCCATGTAAGTGATTTGGCTAGAGGGGGAACACAGGATATCAAGTTGGCCATTGTATACCATCATTTGACCTCATGAGTGTCTGCTTGCAATCAAGAGATCCTAAATAATGCCAAGCTAGCATCCCATCTGAAGACTTAACTACTCATGAGTCTCTTGACTCAACTTATAACTGTAGAGCCCAGAGCTTGTTAGTAGTGTTGTTATAAGCCAGTTAAACATTGAACATATTAGATATTGACTTCTCCTTGATAACCTGATCATTGCCTGTCCTGACTTTCAAGAAAAGCAGGGGGCAACAACAAACAATATTTATTCTCTTACTAATTGGCAGATAGCATAAAGGTCAATACTTTACTTCCTTGTGACCCCTCACTTCCCAAACAAAGGTCTTTTAGTAACGCATTCTGAAAAGCACCTTTACATATACACTTAATATTACTGGGCATGCACACATAACAGATGCATTCAAACCAACCCTTATTCTAACTCCCACCCCTCAGGCTACCTGACCTTATAAACTATGGGACATCCGACACTTTCTATTGGAAGTCTTTAATATCTCGTTAAGTCATATTTGGTTCTACGGGAAAAAGGCTATGGCTTGCATTCTTGAAACATGAAATAATACTTTTGTCCGAAACATAATATTTTATGGGGGTCGTTAACAACTACCTCGTGGCTCCAATTAGACCACGGCGTTGAAGCAAATGTAAGGAGTTGGCACAGTTCACATTTTATTTTACTGCCATCCAAATTAAGGGAATTTATTATGCAAACGTAGGAGGGAAATCCAGTTAACCCTTTGGGATATAAGGCTTTGCTTATTAAAAAGGTATTGTGGTAGTCACTATGGCTAAACAGTAACACCCTTCCTTATTAAATCAGCAGTAAAACTTGGAAATGAATATTCCATAAACACTCACTTTTTGCATAATTTTTAAAAGGTGTGATTTTTTTAAAATGTATTTATAAATAGCCATCATCACTGCAGAATGTTGGGGGCAGCTCATGAACATATACAGTATTATCTAAGGCTCCATTGAACACAACAGACTGGGTGCCACTTTGTTTTCACAAATAGCTAAGAAGTACACCCCAATAAAAAACTGTTCCCCTGGGACTGCACAGCGGGCTCTGATTTTTTTGAGTTTTACTTGAAGGCTTCTCTGTCACCTCTGGGAAACAAAACGGTTAAAGCTTGTTTCAGACAGCCCTGTGTGTAACTGATCTACGACTGTGCCAGCGGGGAGAGACCTCAAGGTTGCGGATATGGAATAAAAAAAAAAGCTTTTTTGGCACCCGCATCCATGTTTTCTCCATTTGCCCATGTAACAAGGCGCCCCGCTATTATCTCCAGTGATTGGAATGTTCTGCGGTTTTGCAGCGCATCCCGGGACCTTGGAACTTTCCATAGGGAAATACAAACCTGTATTTTAACTCGCCACATGGGGAATAAGTGGGTCTCGTAATGCTGGGTGGAAAATTAGCAGATAATCTGTATAGAAGGCACAGACAAAGGATTTTATGGGGTGATGGATTTTACTTTTTTCTTAAACATCATCATGATGTCTTATAAACAGTGGACAAAGTAAAGCCTTATGGGTAAAAATGTGCCCTACCTTTGCATTGGACCACTTTACCTAAATGCTTTAATCATGCAAGCCCTTCAGTGATACAGGGCTTCTAGCAGGGCCCTAGTGCTGCTGCACCCCTTTCTCCCCTTGTAGTTACAGTTCTGAGCACAAGTCCTCTCCAAGCAGTTTTGGAAACTGTATTCAATGTCAGATTGCTCTTGTCCACTCTAAGTATGCACATCGTACATATGCCACGGTACAGTTTACAAAGTACTGGCAACTGCAAATGAAACAGATATTTAGCTACTTGAACCTTGTTAGTTTTAGATCACCATACCTGCTACTGTATGGGGAACAGACTGGAGTAATTTCATGGCCTTTCCCAGTGGGGGAAGCTCCAGCAGATTAATATCACCCAAAGTCCAGAGTTGTTGACCCTTAATGTTGGGGGCTTGGGGTTGAATTGATCAGATCATCCTGATTTGGAGAGGGTCATGGATGTGCTTGAGCAGATCGGGGTCTATTTACATTACCTTTTTAAAATAAACTAGTGCTTTATTCTTAATAGTTTTAAGAGCCTAATCCCATAGAGCAGTGGTAGGTAGTAGGGTGATATACCGGGCTTCCTGGAGGATGGCTTGACAAAGGAGTTTGTTCTCCGAAACGTTGCATCTGCACTCCGCACAATAAATCTTTGAAGTACTCATTCAGACCTGTGTGCCATTGGAAATTCTTCTGTTGCTGATTCCTGGAGGATGGGCCTTGCTGAAAAAAACAATGGGGTACAATGATTTATGATAGTGACCATGTTCCCAACAGAGGAGCCAAACCTGCAATACTATTTTAGACAACTGAATATTAAAAAAAATGGAATAAACCTAATGAGGAACGTCTGATGATCAGATGAGAGGACCTGGTCATACATTGTCAGATCTACTCGGATCTGCTCAGGCCAATGGTTAGATTGTAATTAGAACCTAGTTAGACCAGTCAGAACAGAACCACATCAATGTGTTAATGCAGTCCCATAGGGTTTTATAACCTGCCCAATAATCAAGCCATCAAGAGGACCTCATGTTCAGGTCAATAAGCTGTTGACTTAGCCTGGACTTCACATCAGTTATACACAGAGTTATATATACAGTAGCACTATATAAATAAAGATATATAAGCATGCAATTGTATTCTGACAGGTTGGACAATTTAAGGTGGCCCTAGGTGTGACACATTAAGTGGTATGAAAAGATAGAGCACAATGGGAATTCTGGGAAAGAAGTCACATTTCTTGTGGAGTTTTGTTGCATGTTTGTCCCTGTGTTATCCACCCTCTTATGTTGCAAGTTCTATAGGGCAGGGACTTCCTTCCTATTGTCCTACCCCTCCTGCTTAACATAAGTGTATATTTTTTCAATATCTGTATTTACCTGTGCTGTCATTCCCACCTCTGTGCTATTATAAGAAACATCCAGGGCTGCATTTAGACATAGTGCTGTATTCAGCATATCTTGTTCTGCAGCACAGCAATCCTACGCTGTATGCTGCACAACAAGTCAACAAAGCAGCAGTTAATCCCTGCAACAAATCTTATTTGTGTTTTTAGAAAGCCTATATTTTGCGCAAGAACCACCCGAGCCCCCGACCAATGAAGAGCCCCGTTTGTCTGCATATACTTCAGCTTTGCTGTGGCAATACCCAGACAGACACCATTGGATGGATTGAATTCTTGCTAGAGTGTAATTAATTACGAGACATAAACCCCAATTAAATAGGCCTGCAGAGACTCAGAGATAATGCATGTTTGGTATTAAAAATTTGATGGCTTACATAATTTTTATAGCCAAGGCAAATGTTTTAGGTTTATCCAGCTCTGTGAAGTTAAGTGTCGTCTGGGCCTCTTCTAATAAATCTAGGTTGGAGTGTGGTGTTTTTCTTGGCTGGCGCAACATGATAGAGCACAATTACCTGAGTGTGTTATGTCATAGGGGCTGCCGGCACGCAGGAATAGTCTCTTTATTTGTGGGAAAATGATGGGTGTTGGATGGAACTACCAATTGTTTTCTCTGTTGGGTTTAATGCCATATGCTTATAACATAATACATTTTACACGTGAAATAAAAAATCTCTCCTAGTCTCATACAATTGTATTACAATTGGTTACATGAAGTCTGGGAAGGAACATTTAGACACGCAAATTTCTTTCAGTCCAATTTGGTTGGCTGTGATTTTAGGCCTGATTGAAAACCACATCTATTTTGGGCCTGAAGGGATTGTATTGGCCTGAAGTGCCTTAGTGTAAACATACATTTTTTTTTTAAATGGATATATTTTTGAGACTAGAATAGATCACATTCCTGCAACCGGTCACCTGTATAGCACCCAATTTCTTAACATTGGGTGCCACGTGATGGCTACAAACCCCAGCACCCCATAACATTTAAGGGTTAATGCATGCTGGGAACTGTAGTCTAAGATAAGAGAGAGGTAGAGTGAGGAGGAGAATGTGATGGTGGGAGGGCGGCCGTAAGGTTGAAGTGCATGCCGGGCCCCTCTGAAGTTTTCTTTGCACAGAGGCCTGGTATGATCTAGGTACACAGCTGGGTTATACAGAAAAAATTTGGTTGGTTGCAATGGGTTACTAGACCATTTTCAAACTTTGAATACTACTGTTTGTAATGATGATAAGATTGTTCAACCTGCAGCCATCGAACTGTTGTTGAACTGTACCTTATCAGCATCCCATCACAGATATAGATATGTATTGAGTAAAATGCATTGGTTTCATGCTGGGGCTTGGACCCTTCCTACCAGAACAGAGTCAAACATAACGCAGGGATTTGAATATCAGTAGAGTTTTTTAAGGAAACATACTTGTGTTGAAATCAGAATACAAAATCAGTAAATCTGCCCCTCCTCATGAGTTTCAGCTTATTAACCAGTGTATGGTGATAATGCCATTAGGTGAGGACTGCATCTATGCATTAATAAGGTTCTCTATTGACCCCATTGTGATCTGATTGTTGACCTAGTGGCCAAACAATCACATTGGCTCAATTTGGCTCTGTACCTTGGTGGCTAAATCAAACCAAATATTTAAGTGTATTATACTCTTGGAACACATTTCACTTACAGCTAGTTTAAATTATAACTGCTTCATCTTCATTTTATCAACCCCCATGGCCTAATGGTGCGAGCCAGGGCTGACTGACAGCTAGAATTGCTTGGCAAGCTGAATAGGTGAGATAGTCAGCATATAACAAGTGTTAGTGTTGTCCTCACACTTATTACTGACGTGATGTTACTACATTAGTTCGAAAGGAAAAAGAATTCCCAAACAAAAGGCAACATTGATAGATTACTATAGATGTATTCAATTAAACATTTATCTAGTACAGGTATGGGGTACCTTATCTGGAAAGTGGTTATCTAGAAAACTCTGAATTGCAGGAAGGCCCTCTCCCATAGAGTTCATTTTAAGTAAATTAAGACGACTTTTCATTTTAGCGGGTGCGAGACATTGTTTAGCAATTCAGGGAGATTAGTCGCCCCAAAGAAGCGGCGATGAGTCGGCAGGCGACAAATCTCCCTGAATCTTCCTGTGTGGACTAGCCCTTAGTAACAGCTTATTGTATATGTTGATTTGCCGCATAAGCAAGACTTTTTGATCTTGAGAAAAGGTCTCAGAAGTCTTTTGAAAAACAGTACAGTGTTGCTTAACTGGGGTTTAATGTGATTGTTCCTTTCATGTGGGTACTGTTCCCTTTGGCTGTTGTTGGAAAGTGCTTTATAAAGTTCCTTGAACTAAAACAATTAAAGAAGTACCTTACTGAGCAAGATAATCTTGCCAGATATTGACACAGGGCCCCAGGGGGTCATCTACTAGCCAAGCCATCAGCTAGGTTACTTAGCATGACTCTATTTGATTTTGTACAACATCATCATGCTCATAGTGATTGGCTGCACAGTCAAGTAAGAGGCTATACATGGGCTGAATAAATCTGTTGACAGATGGTGTTGGCAGTTTAGTGACCTGTCTATGGAGCCACCCCCAACCAATATCTGTCAGAAAATCGGCAAGTTGTTGATCAGGCAGGCTTAATCCCTTTGGGGAAAAGACAGTATTGGCTTGTTGATGTGGTCCTCACCCGATGGCCTCCTTGTACTGTAATGTGATTTGTTCCTTTGGCCCTTGGGCTACCAATGCACATGGATCTTGCCAATCTAGTCCAACCTTGAATTCCCTACATCAAGGATCCTTGCCTGCAAATTGTTCTTTTAAATTAATTGTTTACCTTTAATAAATTAACTTTTAGTATGATGTAGAAAGTGAAATTGTTTTTTATTTTTTAATATTTGTGGGTTTTGAGTTATTTAGCTTTTTATTCAGCAGGTCTCTAGTTTGCTAGTTGCTCGGGTCAAAATTATCCTAACAACCATGCTTTGATTTGATGAAGAAACTGAAATTTAAATAGGAGAGGGCCTGAACAGAAATATGAGTAATTACAAAGTAGCAATAACAATAAATGTTAAGCTTTACAGAGCATTTGCTTTTTAGATTGGGTCAGGGACCCCCATTTGAATACTGGAAAGAGTCAGAAGAAAAAGGCAAATAATAAAGTATGAAAGACAAATTAAAAAGTTGCGTACAATTAGCCATTCTATAAAATACTAAACGGTAACCTCAAGGAGAACAACCCCCATTAAATGCAATTAATGGGTTTTGTGGTGATAGTTATATGAAGGTTTTGGTATTTTGATTGTATTGTCAGTTTGTGGTTGTGGTTCTCGTTTTGCTCCTAAAACATTGGTTAATCACCCGTGAAATTGAATTTAAAAGGTTTGGTGTCTGTGCGTTCTGCTTCTAAATTCAGCAGAAGAAAATCCATTCTATTCATTGATTTCAATAATCTGTTATAATAATTATCAGCCTGCTCAATGCAGCTAAGTGTAATCAAAGCACAAGATCTATGGCTGCCTTTTCAATCTCGCGCTGTGCCTTTTCTGTTTCTATAAAGTTTCACTTTCATGACTATCAACATTTTCTTAGAAGCTCATATGAGTGGCACTATAGGGCTCATTTACCGACTACCAGAAAGGAATATTTCTTGTGCCCAAACATACTAATTATGATTGCGTCTGCCCTGTCTCTTTTGCTGAAATGTGCACAACTCCACCCACTGATCATGCAGAACCACCAACCTGGACATATTGAAATACAGAAACTTTATCTCCCATAGACTCAATCTTAACAAAATAATCAATTTAAAAAAAAAAAATAATTTCCTTTTTTCTCTGAAATAATAAAACATTACCTTGTACTTGATACAAACTAAGATATAAGTCCTTATATGAAGCAAAAGATCTGTTATCCAGAGAAAAACCCCATGTCCTGAGAATTCTGCATAGCAGGTCCCATACCTATATAAGTAGTTGAAAGTAGAAAACTGGACTAGGATTATTCAGGTAAATGAGGTATGGCCCAGTACCCCCACTATTTTTTGTGCCTTAGACATTTGTCTGCCAACCTACCCCTAGTTCTGGCCCTGTCCCATATACTGTTTTGAAGAATCTTCTATAAACAGCAGTGAATTTGTAGTATGTACTTTTAGCCACTAGGGGTGCCCTACTATGAACTGCTAAAATGACTGTGAGCTGAGGCAAGTTATGTGGCTTTATCATACCTTACATAAATTAGTGGAAAAACACTCAAAATAGGTTGTGCCAACTGATGGTATATTTCCCAGTTACTCTGCAGCCATTGCTATACATTTAATTCTCTATATCATATTTTCTCAAACCTACTTCTGGACCCCCAACAGTGCATGTGTCTTGAAAAGGTAGTAGTGATGGTTCAGATGCCCCATGCTGCTTATAACACAGGAGAATATAAGGAGAGCAAGAGAGAGATATTTTCATAGTACCATCCTACAAGTAAGATAATTTTTTCCCTTCAACCCTTTTAAGATATTTATACAAAGTGTTTGAGAGTGAATGGAATGAAAATGATGAGCGGGCTGAATTTCATGGCTCCTGTACAGGGCCTTTCCTTCCATCTCAATGACTTCTTTCTTTCCTGAAACACAAGGGAAAAAACCCAGACCTTCTGTTTAACCACTGTGCTTTCTAAGCATAAATGGCCATGGTGAGTTAATTTGTATCTTAGATTCTCCCCATCATTCCGCTAGTGAAGCCGTCCAAGACTGTACATGGAAAGCTGTAATCATCATGCACTCCCCTCTCTCTCTTGGTCTCAGCGTAGTATCTCTGTCAGGCCACAGAAAGCACTTTTACAGGGAAATGTTGGCAGCTAACGGGTGCACTAGCCAATGCTGTTGTAAATTAATTTTGAAAAACCCCCACAGTGACATGATCATATGGAGAGGAGAAGAGTGTCTCTCTGAGCTTCTCGCACATCACTTGAGCTCCCCTGGGCAATGTTCATTTACAGAGTGTAAACATATCCAAACAGCCACTAAATCATCACACTTGAAATGTATTTGGCAGTATGCAGACATTTGTGGAACCTGGAGAGACAAGATCTATCAGGAGTATTATGGGGAAGGAGAATAACGGGGAACAAGTCAACCGTGATCCTGGGAAGTGTGGGCCAAGATCAAGAAACAATGCTCTATTGCTGGTTTCACTAGTACCATCAAAATCCATCTTTGGTTGTTGTAATTAGCCCACTAGGTGTTTATGACTGCACATGATATTGCCACATAACGTCAAGTTTATCTATAGGATGACAAACCAACTAAGGAAATCTTCTAAAAGGCAATTGGACCAACATTGTATTATGAGTAAATTTCAGTAACCGAGCAAATTTTTATAGCCCTTACTAAAAAAAAGAAACCAAACCTTTCTGTTGTCATTTGGAAGGACCTACTGGTAATGAAAGCTTCAGAACATCTATTATATAATTGCTTTATCTACCTATACATTGTAATCATGTCCCCCCATAAGTGCTTTATTAACTGTATTTGACCTTACTTTTATGCTAAAATTCTATCAGGAAACAAGTTCTTCTGAGCAATTGGCTTCCTTCCTCTTCTTCTACACACTGGTGCACATGCGCAGTAACGGGAAAAGCCATACTTTAACAAAGAAGTTGGTTGTTTCATTCTATTGCGCATGAGTCTGTACCGGCAAATTTAAAGAAGGAAGAAGGAAGCCAATCACTCCGTGGTGCTTGCTGGAAGAACCCCTGCAGTTTTCTGCTGATAGGAGCACAGGTCAGAAAGGTATATACAATCAGTTGGGGGCCCAACTTTCCGAACTATTATTCCTTCTCTCCTCACTTAACCTTTTTATTCTCATATTCTTTTAGATCTACTTACTATACTCTATTCTCCCATTATTAAGCCTCTTTTTCCACATAAAGAAATAGGGAATGAACATGAAATAGGCTAAATTGTTAGAGGCAAGAGGCCCACTGACACCTGGGCCCACCGGGAGTTTTCCTGGTTTCCCTGTCCAACACTGTCCCTGTCCAACACTGGGGACAGCTCAGATCCATTTGGTTGACATGGAAGGAGAGGGGAAGGATAAAATGATGTATGAGTTTGTTGCGTCATTTTTTTTTTTCATGCAAAGTAAAAGAAGTCCTATGGCAAATTTCTGACGCAGTTCCACGAAAGTTTTCACCGGTAGCGAAACCCAAAAGTTTGCAGCAAATCTGAGCATGGCAACATTTTTCACTCATCACTAGCCGTCTCTATAATGGATTGGGTAAATGCCATCAGAACCTAATCTAAAACTCCAATTTAAAAGCCTTTTTTTTACATTGGACTCCATTATGATTCATAGACATCGGGGCAGATTTACTAAGGGTCAAATTTGAGGGTTAAAAAACCTTCGAATTTGACCATTGAATTTTAAGGGAATTAAAATCCTTTGAATTTGAAGGATTTTACCACAATTCGATCGAAAAAAGATTTTAACCAATTGTTCAAATGTTTTTATTCGATCATAAATAGTTAAAAGCAATTCAGTAGTTTTAATCTGGCAAACTAGACAGTCGAAGAAAAAATGAAAGGGCACGTTATTCGACAGACAAATATTTGAATAGAATTTTATTCGAATATTTGAATAGAATTTTATTCAAATTATTGGAATTATTCGATTCGATCGAATTTTCAAAATTCGATGGTCAAAGTGGCCTTCAAAAATATTTGAAAATTCGAATCTTTTTGAAAATTCGATCGAATTTCGAATCATTCATGCGAATTTAGTAAATCTGCCCCTTCATGTTTTTCTGTCTCTTTTTCCATAGAGCAAATCTGTTCCATTTCACTGCGCCAGAAACTTTGCCAAACTGTGGTAAAACTCGCAATACAGCAAAGATCTCTGAAACGCATTGAAATCAATTTTTTCTGCCAAAAATAAATGGGCGTGTTGTCGCCATGTTTTTTCATGACAAAATGTTGTGGCAGTTTTGTAAAAATATTCTGTAGAATTCTGCAGAATTTCACCACAAGTTCATACCTGCCAAAATATTTTGCTCATCACTACTCAGGAGCAATAAGGTAAATTATTGTTGAGGATCTACAATTACAGCTTTATGGGTCACCAGTGAAATGAAAATCATTTCCCTCTCCTGCAAACAAAGCCACTGGCAGGGCCATGTTCCAGAGGCACAGATAAGACATGGAGACGCCATTTTACCAAGGGAAATGCCAGGACATTAATTAAATTTTCTGTTCTCATCAACCCCCTCCCTCTATGTGTGTAGCACAAAACAGAGGCCTGATCTTTTAATGACTATATATATGTAGACTTGATAGAAAGTTGCAGTACAGCTGTTAATGAAGACCCACAATTAGGCCTTTCCTATATCATATCACCTTGATGATGCCCACCAGCCCTATATTTGTAGGGAAAATGAAAGCAGAGCAGGTAGCTTCCCTTGTAACACTCTCCATCCTCTTGTCTCTGTCTCTATATATTAGGCACCTATCTAGTGCTACTAGGGTTGCCACCCGGCCGGTATTTTACCCACTTGGCCGGTAAAACACCTGTCAAGGCCAGGGCCGGTATTACCTTTAAAAAGACCCATCGCACAGCCCCCAATCCCCTGTAAACTTACCTTTTGTCTCCTTCTTGAAGGCTCTGATTTGTGGTCGCGCCCCAAAACGTCAGTGTCCCGCCCCCTTTGACGTCACACGCCACTGGGCATACCCCAAAATGTCACTGTCCCACCCCTTTTGACATCACACCGCCCCTTTTTTGGCCCGCCCCCCACCGGTCGGTAAAACATTCATGAAAAGGTGGCAACCCTAAGTGCTACAGATTAGTGATGTAAATGCCATCCCGTTACAATCAGACCCGGTGAGTTTGTGCCTACTTTGGTGCTTCTCTTGCGGGTCACAGGTGACCTTAGACTGCTGTCTTCCGACTTCCGGTTTTATAGACTCATGCCTGCCCCAATTATTTTGTGACATCATTGGCGGGTCAGCGCAGGTCTATAAATGGAAGGGGGCTGTCAGAAAAACTTGACCAGCACATCACTATTAGCGATCCCTATTTCTGAATGGAAATGAGAGCAGAGCAGGCAGTAACAGTTCCATTTATCCCCCCTCTGTTACTATATATTAGACACCTATCTAATGCTGCTGATCCATATTTCACTAGGGAAAATGAGAGCAGAGCAGGCAGTAACCTTTCCAACACTTTCCCCTTATCACTGTCCCTATATATTGGGCATCTATCTAGTGCTACCAAACCATATTTCCTGTATGGGAAATGAATGCAGAGCAGGCAGTAACCCTTCCAACTATTTTTCCCCATGTCCTATATATTAGGCGCCCATATTATTACTAATATCTGTCCTTATCACTAAAATCAGGGCAGACAAAAAACCTGCCCTGAACAATATCTGGAATAGGCTGAGTACTTAGCTCTACTATTCACTGGCAGGGAAGTGTATTGTAACCTTCTTCGTTCCCCCTGTGTGAGGACTGATGCCATGTGTGTCATAGGCCCGATTCTGTTACGTACTCAGAATCCTACTTTGATGTAAAGAATTGGTTTTAGGGAAGATCTGTGGCCACTTAGACTGACTGCTCTTTTGAAAGGATAACTAGAATCTTAGCTGTAAAGCAGGACTGAACTGCCGCTTTGTGCAAGAAATAAAATAAACGGTAATAATTAATTAGCCTTTTCACCCCAAACGACTCTTCAATCCCAAGCATTACCCATTATTATCAGGTATAAATACAAATGTTGTTATGCCATTTTTGGCAAACTGCTACCAAAAGGCCAGCATACACTTGTAACCAAATATAGTAACACTGTTACATCCCTTGTGCCCCCGACTAAAGACTGTGTCCTGATTCCCCTTCAGCCCATCCCTCTCACTGTCCTATGGGAAAATGTGCCGTTCCCTAGGAAGAACGTGATCAGCGGTCTCAAAAGAATTTTATTTTTCCACCATTAAACAGGCTCCAGATTTCCTGAGTGAACATATAAAGTGAAAAGACAGCACATGTATGATCCTCCTTCAGGGGCTGTCTCTGCAAAACGTATTAGTCTGGAACCTGATGACTTTCATGAGGAGGGGAGAGAAGGAACGGCTTTAACCCTTACAGACTTATTGCGAGACCATGGCTGATGGCTTGGATGGGCCAGAGAGGGTTAAGCTGTAGTAGGTGAGGCCTTCCTAATTTATAAAAAAAATTATATTTTATTGTCAGCCACTGGTAAATAAGAACTTATTGTGTCCTTAAAAACACAGTGACCCCAGGAAAATGATTCCCAGCAACTTGCATATATATATATATATCTAAGGTCTAGTGATTAATTCATACATTGTGCTAGAATCATTCAAAGCTTTGAAGTCAATGGGCATCAATTATTTTCACAGTCAACAATTTTTACATGTGCAACTTTTTGGTCCAAGTTCATTAAAGTCAAAGGGCATAACAATTACACAAAAATTAACCATTTTTACACACACGGCTTTTTTGTCGCAGCTAATATTTTTTGACAGCGAATTTTTGCAGCAGTTTCCGGAAAAAATCCACAGGTGGCGAAATGCAGAAATTTGCTGCAAATCCATGGCGATCAAATATGGCCATCACTACTACACAGTGTTTAGTTCCTCTTGAGTGTTTGACAGCTTTGCAGGCAGCAGGTCCTTCCCTTTGGATAACATTGGAGCTCTAGTCTTCTCCTCCTGGTCAAGCTCAAGAGGAGTACCCTGGCACATCTCCCTGGAGAATGGCTGCTGTGTACCTTTGAAGCCTCCGGCAACATTGCCCTCAAATGCAGGCTCCTCCCAGAGGCTACCCAGCTCATCTGGGGCTCCCAGCATCCTCGAGTTTGCTATCTTACCAGTTGGCTAATCCCATTGTTCTCCCTGATCATAGCCCTTGGGTTGCCTCCTTTTAAAATTAAACTTACCAGCCAGGAAGTGCGCCTCAATTTAGAGCAGTGATCCCCAACCAGTAGCTCATGAGCAACATGTTGCTCTCCAACCCCTTGGATGTTGCTCCCAGTGGCTTCAGAGCAGGAGCTTATTTTTTAAATCCAGGCTTGGAGGAAAGTTTTAGCTATATAGAAACCAGGTGCACTGCCAAACAGGGCCTCAATGTAGAATGACAATCCACATAGGGGCTATCAAATGGCCAATCACAGCACTGATTTGGCTCCCCATGAACATTTTTCATGCTAGTGTTGCTCCCCAACTCCTTCTACTTCTGAATGTTACTCACGGGTTCAAAAGGTTGGGGATCCCTGATTTAGAGGATAGACTTGTGTTGTCAAGGGGTGGGGTGATGGTGTAAGTAGGTGGAGCAATGATGAAGGTGGGTAGAGTGAGCTTCACCAATCAGGCAGAGAATGAGGGCAAATCAGGACTAGGGGCGAGGGGCAGAGCATTGCTGATGTGTTATACAAGTCCAATATTTTACCCATGGGCCAGTGAAATAATGGCTGGGTGTCAACCCTAGGTAAGGCTGGCAATTGGGCATATGTAAACTGCTGGAGGCCTGATCTATAGGTATGTACAGTAAGTAGCCTTTATACAGTGAGACAATCATATGTATAAGAGCAACACATGGTGCTTCCAAAGAATTTGTCATATTTTCAGGTCAAAGTGCCCGATCACCATAACAGGCCACTTTTGACTACTTGTAAGAGCACAGGAGAGCCAAGGGATGGGATTAAGAAGCTTGAAGTGAGCCGGTCTATGAGACAATGACAGTGTAGGCAAAGGTAAATCTTCAAGCTGGGTCTATAATGCTATTGTGTAGGTTAAAAGACAGTCATCTAAATAAATATCTCCATAATACATGTTTCATGTGACGGCAGGGAAGGTTGTCCATTGAGTGTGAACAGTATTTACAGGGAGTGTAAATGGAAATCTCATGTAGAACCTGCTGAGGGTGCTTTGGGGTTATGAATAGAGTTTAAAAAAGAAATATATATTAGTGTGCTGCTATAGGTTAAGGGCTCTCTGGTCATGAAAGGGTGACATCAACTGGCCGGAGATAAATAGATTCTTATCTGCTTTTTCCCTCTTGTTAAATGGGAATTTGGTGCAGTCATCAGACAGACTGTCTTTAGGGTTTTCTAATGAAAGCAAAGCTTTAATTTTATTAATAGTTTTCTGGTGACCTCAGAACATTAAGATATCCTGCTGGCTTCCACTTCTGTACTATAAGCCT
>CM044447.1:22991045-23002625 GCA_024363595.1 Xenopus borealis | reverse complement strand
AGTTGTGGATGAGGCTCTTTATCTTCTCAGACGGTAAAGCTGCCCATTCTTCCTGGCAAAGACCCACAATCACCGTCTTTATATAATAAAAGATGAAGCTTCCCTTACACTGGGCCGTTTTAATAAGTAGCCATTGGCCAGGACGCAACAGCAGACATTTAATCCTCTATAACTTGCCCATTTCATCCCCCAGGAATAACAGAGTCATTTTAACCAGCTGGAATAACTAATTTACTTTGTTTATATCAAGACTAATATTCTTTAATGATATTTAGAAAGCAGGTGAATACTGTTCCCATCACTGTTTGTTCTGGGTAGGGTGCCTTGTAAACTTCAGTAATCACAGAATAATTGTTCTTTCCCTGCCTTTTCCTATTCAAATATAGTCGGGTAGCTGTCTGTGCCCACCAATGAGATCCATTCCCTGGGCCCACTGGTATCTTAAAGCAGCCCTGCCCTTGGTTTAGGAGACTTCTCCTGTTTATATGGTTAAGTGCGTGTGGTGCAACAGTCAATACTTACTTCTTTGTATAGCAAGTATGCACCACCCACAGCCATAATGGAATCCAGAATCCAGAGGGGAAAAACCCAGAAGGTAACAAAGTTGCCCTTCTACATTTCTACATATGACTGCAGGAAATTTTGATAGAGAATATACTTATCAAGTTATATCTTTTGTTTTAGAAACACAATCAAATTCCTAGAAAAGTGTTTGTTGTGATATTGTGCATTTTTAAGTGCAGTAGATTTATTTGCCTTTGGTGAATTAACCCAGTTTCTGCTGCAGGGCAAATAACAACTATTGACTTGATCTGTGATGAGCGGAGCCTGCCACACTGCTGGTCACATCTCTTGGGGGATCTCCACTGACCCTTCTGTGATATCATGGTAGAGTAAATGTTCTAACAAGAATGCCTAGAACTGAGACTGCTTCAATTATATCGGTATAGATACAATACACTGCAGATCTCTATGCCTGAGTGGAAATTTCATCTCACCTGGTAGCACAGTATAGATCCATTCTGCATAAAGTTACATGCCAAGTGCAGAAAATTCTTTAAATGGATCCCAAGGGTACCATAGGCTTATTTGTAAGATATCATTTTAAGACAGTCCTGGTGAGGCCTCATTATCTATAATCAAGCAATGACCCCCAATGTAGCATTAGAAAAACAGAAGAGGCTTGAGTTCCCCTTTGCCTGTGAGATGGTTAAACCTGTCAGTTTCTCACCAAAGGGGGAGGGAGAGGAGGGGGAAAAAAAAGTCATTTCTTTTAAAATTGAAAAATTGCAGAGGCTTCTGATAAGATATTATGTGTAAAAAGTTGCACATAAATTTCTGCCTGTCATCTCCCACTGTGGGACGTGAGCCAGCGGCGCGGCCAGAGGCGAATCTGATCACTTTAGTATAGATTGCGAGAGGCTCGCTAATAAACTCCAGGGCTGCCGGATTAGCGCTAACTCATTGAGGCTTTAAGGAATTACTGCAGCTAATATCACCCTGGCAGAATTGTTCTACGGGGAAAATACATCTTTATTGCTGGGAAATGGAGGATGCAATGTATTCTTCCTCCATAATCTCTGTGCATGCTCCCTATTCGGACTTTACACTTACTATATTATTCATATTCCCTCCATATCTCTTCCATCTGCTCCTCTCCAGTCTCCTGCTGTCACTTTGATACACCTGTCTATTTTGTTTTGGGCAAGGGTAGCAAAAGATGGGAAATCTTGGAAATATATAAATATATTATATTTATATATGTATGGATGAAGGATGCAAAAAAAAGGTCCCCAAGTGGGCCCGAATCGTCGATAAGATGCTATCTTAATAAAAGAGCAAACATTCACTATTTAAAGTGTGTGCTGATCCCTCATTCATTTATACAACAAGCATCAATTGTGCACCTCTCTGCTCATTAGAGGTTTGAGTGTGGGCACTTTGGACATTTTTATATATATATATATATATATATATATATATATATATATATATATATACAATTGATATTAAACCAATAAAGGGATACCAATAATTACTGTTCCCAGGGCCTGATATCCTAGGGACTGCAATTTTCTTTTTTAAAGTCATATTTTCTGCTACAGTAGCCTGACTTCCTGGATTGGAACCCTGAGTATAGACCTATTGGGTCCTTACGTTTCCCTCCTATTAAGTTTGCGTAGTGGTAATATATTACATTAAAAAAGTGTAATTCATATTGGGTCTTAGTGTTTCATCATTAATTGCCCGAATGATCTGTGTAGTCTGATTGCCCTTTATAATCTTCCTATTGCTGCATAAAACCCTGCTATAACCCCTCCCATTGCTCCAAATACTCTTCCTAAAACTCCTCCAATTACTATACGTCAAGGTAAAACCCATATGGCGGTCCCTAACTATTTACCTCTGGTCATAATATCAAATGCAATAGCCTCCCGGCATAGTTAGGGACCGCCCTATGGGTTTTACCTTGACGTGGTGTGGTGGCTTATCAATCTTATGATCATAATTTTGTAACTAAAAAACCCCTGTCTTTGTACACATGCAACTGCATAGATTACTTATATGACAGGGGACCAGGGAATGTGCATTGATCAATCTCTCCTCTTTTTCCTATATGTGTATAGTTAATTTGGCCAGATCAGTAGCACTTCCATTGTATTTTAGTACATTTTTATTTAGCTATGGAGTGCTCCCACAATGTTTCTTTTTTGCATTTTGTATTGTAACATTTATTCTGTTCGGAAGTTTAGCAGCTATGCAGTTTCTCTCTCTCTCTTTCTCTCTCTTAAAAGCCTAAAATGAACACCCTATTATCCCTTATATAATGCTGATTGTAGCCCCCCATCTTATCATATCCAATCACTGCCTTGATATTGTACAGCACAACAAGCGTCACTGTGCCAATGGGTGAACTTTCTGGCTCTCTGGAGGGAATGAGGCTGCCCTGTTCCCTAACAATACACTTTAATAACACAAGCAATAGGAGGATTTATTATGCATGCAGCTTCTCTGCAATCATTCTGCAGGAGAAAATGAGATGAAAGCCGAGGGCGACAGATGAACTCTTAGAGACGCTAAAAGGAGAGAGTGAAAGAGAAGAGAGAGATCAGGAGTTAGAAAGGAAGTGAAGTTGAGAGGATAAAAATGATATTATGGAAAATGTAGTAGAAACTCTGTAGATATTTAAGGTGGGAGAGGTTGAAGCTGGCCTGGACTAGCAATCTGTGGGTTCTGGCAAATGCCAGAGGGGCTGCTATAAGGTCCCATAGAAAGTCAGTTTTTAGTGGGCTGGTGGGTCTCTGTGTACCTGAAATGCCAGGGCCTATTTTAATTCTCAGTCCGGACCTGGGTTGAAGAAAGGAGAAAGTAAAAAAGGGGTTACTGGAAAAGGTTTTGAGATAAAAAAGGAAGGGAGGTAGAGTAAGGGGTATTTCAAGAGGGGGAGGGGGAGATTTCAGAGAGGGCTGGCAGTTTAAGAGGGGGAAATGGAAAGGAAAGTAAATGAAAGGAGTTAATGTGGTTGATCATGGAGTAAGCATAAGTATGGACAGAGAGTCAGAGAGAGGGATGGAGATAGATTTAGAGAAGGAGGAAAGAAAGAGAGAACTGGACCTAATTGGACAGGAAACTTTGAGATTTAGATTGAAATAATGTGAGGAAGGCAACAGCAGGGAGAGAAAAAAGGGGGAAAGACAGTGGGAAGCAGGGAGAAAGTGAGGGTATGTGAGAAGAGGGGAAGGATGAGGCAGAGGGATGAGGGACAGAGGTAAGAAATGTGAGATTGAGGAAGAGATGTTATGTGAGAATCAGGCATTGATGAGGAATTAAGGAGAAGAATGGATTAAAATAAATGTCAGAAAGAGGCATGGATTAAAAGAAGACACGAGAAAGAAGGGAGGTTGATGGAGGGAAGTGATGAGATGAAGGCAAGGAATAAGAGAAAGATGGACAAAAAGTAGTGATGAGTGGAAGAAAAGCGTAAGGACAGAAAGGCAAGGGAACAATGCAGGGGAGAGAAGGAGTTGTGTGTATGAAGCATTTATGGGAGAAAACGGAGGACAAAAGAAGGAATGTGAATGGAGGCCAGGTATGAGAAATATGAGAGAAGGGACATGAGTGAGACTAGAATGAAGGATTAAGAGGGATGGCTTTTGGATTGAGAGATCTAGAATGAGGACAAAGGGAACTGATATGAAAGGGAGGCAGTCTAACTAACAAGTGAGGAAAAGAAGTGAGGGAAGGTAAAGAGTGTGTGATGGAAGCAGGGACATGGTCTCATATAATAGAAGTATTACTTTTAGTTAGGAGACTTGCATGTACCTTAATTCCCATGCACAACTTGATTTTCCCATCTTCTACTAAGACAGCCATGACCTTTATTCACAGCCTCTCTCTCCTGTCTCTGTTTCTTGGATACATCTGTTCTTCCTGCATCTGCTTAACCTTTCCCCCCCCCCCATAGTTTCTCTTAACCCCCAGAGTTGCATGATCCCAGCACTTGTGATAGTCAGTTGGAAAAGTTTGCAAGCAAATGGCACTCCTCATATAGACTGGTGGTCAGACAACGAGGCCCACGCAACTGCAGGCTGACTGCATGTTTGTGCTGTATGTTGTCTGTTAATTTTTCTGTTTTGGGCAATCCATTTTGGATTAAACCAGTGGGACGCCCTAGGAAAGGTATCTTATTTTGGTACCTGATTGAATTGTGGCCAGATGAACTGCTTGACACCAATCTAACAGACTGGCTGCTACTGGTTAATGCACAGGGACAAATCTGTATGTTACTGAAGTAGACCAGTTGAGTATATTTCCATGCACTTTGTCACTGTTTCTCAGCATGGTTGGGTTTACACTGGGTTCTTTTGTGGTTTTTGCTTGTGATTGTATCTGCAGCTGTATTCATAGAAGTCTATGGACCAGTGCCAGATATGCAGTGTGGAACAGAAGCTGCCCATCTATCAGGTTTACATTAAAGAAAAATTACATTGTGGGAGTAACAACATGGGAGACTAGAGCATTCCATGGCTTGTCTCTCTGTTTCTTAAAGAGAAACGTCATCTTTATCACAGCAGCTTTGGGCATTTTGGGTGTGCAGAGAATCACTTGCTCTATTGGGGCTTTGTTGTCAAACATGCTGGGCAGAGTGGGGTCACATCAAGTGAGTTCAAAACACTGTATTCATCACTGGATGCAATTCTGGAGCAGTGATTCATATTGCCTTCTGTGAGCCGACATCTCGGTCATGGGTGGCAGTAGCTCCAGGGTTCCAAGCATTAATAGGCTTAGTTGGGCACCATTCATTAGAAGATGCAGAATGGACATGATGGCTACCATACAAGAGTGTTACATTAATATGTGCTCTCCAGTGTGTCTATTTTAGGGCACTTGTGTCTGCGGATACGTTTAGAAATAACCCTTACTTTATTTTCCTATTTATTTGTTATGATTGTGAGCTTTAAGGCCCAATGTGCATACCCCATTTTCTTTGCCGAGGCAGATACCTTGTATTAATGTCCTTTTATAGGATAAATAAATAGGATATTGGGACAGGCTTATAGAGGGTTAATTATATGAACTAAAATAAATGGAGACAAACAATATAATGAATGAAAGGGGAAGGAGCCAGTTCTCCCATCAGGGAATGTTATGATGTATAAACTGAGGAATAAATGTACAATTTAAACTGATTGTTGTCTAAAATAGAAAATAACAAAAAACTTGTGTTCAAAGGGTCGGCTGGTAAACACATTTGTTCTGCACACTTGTAACAGTCTTGGGATGGAGCTGATCTTTATGTGGGGAGAAAGGGCTATGGCACCACCACGTGATTCCTCTTGTGTCAGGTTGTGGGATATTTCCCATTAATGAATGAATATAGAAAGAGGCGGTATCATGTACTGCCAATATCCTGTCCATCCAACCCCTTCTTAAAACTCTCTAATGTATCAGCCTGTACAACTGATTCAGGGAGAGAATTCCACATCTTCACAGCTTTGACTGTAAAAAACTCCTTCCGAATATTTAGGTGGAATCTCCATTCTTCTAATCTAAACCTACTGGTAAAGAGATTATTATATGATCCCCTTATATATTTATACATAGTTATCATATCACCCCTCTTCTCTTCTCCAGCGTGAACATCCCCAATTTGGCCAGTCTTTCCTCATAGCTAAGATTTTCCATACCTTTTACCCGCTTAGTTGCCCTTCTCTGTACCCTCTCTAATACAATAATGTCCTTTTTGAGTGAGGGAGACCAAAGCTGTACGGCATATTCTAGATGTGGCCTTACAAGTGCTCTATAAAGTGGAAGAATGACCCCCTCCTCCCGTGACTCTATGCCCCTTTTAATACAGCTCAAGACCTTATTTGCCCTTGATACTGCTGACTGGCGGCTGTTGAAACGCTGTTGTATGTAATACATCTTGTGTTAAAGCAACGCTGCAGCTCACTTCTTCTAACTGGATTTATAACATTTCATAAATATTTGTACATTCCCATGCCTTTGGGGATGTTCTATGAAATGCACGAGTTATTTTTAAGTGGCTGAATGGCAACTTGTACTGTGCTAACCCCATGGAGCTTTACAACTGGAAGCCAGGAGTTCCTTGCTATGTGCAGACTGAATTGCAGGCACTTTGGTGAAGGTAATGTCTTTGCTCCATCTGCTGTATAACTCCCAGCATATATCATTATTCAACAAAGGTTTCCCTTTCCCTGAATCTGCATTCATTAGGGGGCCCTAATAGCAAAATAAGACTAATTTCTGGGGCCCACACAATGTCTATTACTAAGGCTTCCACTTACACTCTGAGACTGGACAGTGCAGGGAGGAGGGGGGTTGTGCTCAGCCATGTGGAGATGTATGTTTCCAATTCTACCCCCCTGTTATTTTAATCTGAAAATAATTGACTGGTCTCCTTGGGAGGCAGGCGAGAGAAATGTATTTGTGAGTCTAGACTGATAGCTCTTCCCAGAACAGTGTCATTTGGCTGGAAAATTAAAGGGATCCTGTCATGGGAAAAAAATCAATTAATAGTGCTGTTCTGCATTGAAATCCATTTCTCAAAAGAGCAAACATTTTTTTTATGTTTCCTTTTGAAATCTGACATGGGGCTAGACATATTGTCAATTTCTCAGCTGCCCCAAGTCATGTGCTCAGATAAACTTAAATCACTCTTTACTGCTGTACTGCAAGTTGGAATGATATCACCCCCTCCCTTTCCCCCACCCAGCAGCCTAACAAAAGGACAACGAGAAGGTAATCAGATAACAGCTGCCTGGTAGATCTAAGAACAACACTCAATAGTAAAAACCCATGTCCCACTGCGTACTATTCATTTACATTGAGAAGGAAAAACAACAGCCTGCCAGAAAGCAGTTCCGTCCTAAAGTCACATGACCGGGGCAGCTGGGAAATTGACAAAATGTCTAGCCCCCATGGCAGATTTCAAAACTGAATATAAAAAAATCTGTTTGCTCTTTTGAAAAAATGGATTTCAGTGCAGAAGTCTACTGGAGCAGCACTATTAACTGGTGCATTTAAACAAAAAACATGTTTCCCATGACAGTTTGCGTTTAAATATCTGACACCTGAATGAAGTGGGATTTAATGGCTTTTCAGCTAAACTGCAGTTGCAGCATCTCCATTTGGAGGATGTGGGAAGTTGCTGGGAGTTAAGCTGGCCATACAAAGGCCAACACTGGCTGCTGACTCAACCACTCCAGGCCACATCAGCAATATACTCAACTCTGCATGGGCCAAAAACTACAGCCTACCCCATTAATATCTACCTAGGACATATGAAAATCCCATGGGGCCACAAACACACACAGGGTCTGTATAGGCCTCTATTAGGTCCAACCAGCTCTGGAGCCAGACAAATTTGGTCCATTTCTAAATGTCACATTACCTGTTACACATAGTTCCTCATTAACTCCAGCCATTGACTTCAATGAGCAAGCACCTATCCTGGCAGTCACTTGTGTGTGGATGTGTGTGTGTCTATCTCCATAAAAAGCAATGCTACATATTTTTTGCAACATCATGTGTTTTTTTACCCAACTATTATTGTGTCTTTAACTTTAATTAAACCCCTAATATTTATAAATGTTATTAGGGCCACTCCATGCCACAATGAGGTACAGTTATGGGATTTGTTATAATAAAACCTGTTATCCAGAAAGCTCCAAATTACAGAAAGGCCCTCTCCCATAGACTCCATTTTATCGAAATAGTTTAAAAAATTATTATTTTTTCTATATTAATGGAGTAATTAATTTCCTGTTGCACTCGCCCCGTAAGGTGAAGCAAATGGTGCAAATAATAAAAACTCTTCCCCCATTAAGTAAAACACACATCTCTGTTCATTGCACTGAGCATCATCTCTACAGTGGGTAAAACATGGAAATAAGTGATATATCAAATAGGATACAGGTATGGGATTCTTTATGCAGAAACCTGTTTTCCAGAAAGCAACAAATTACAATGATCTCATTGCCATAGACCCCATTTTAATGAAATAATTAAAAATTTTGCAGTAATAACAAAACCGTATGTTGTACTTGATGCAAACTAAGATATAATTCATGCTTATGGGAAGCAAAACCTGCCTATTGGGTTTATTTAATGCTGACATGATTTTCTAGTAGACATTGTATGAAGATTCAGATTGCAGAAAGATCTGTTATCTGGAAAACCCCAGGTTCTGAGCATCCTGGATAACAGGTACCATACCTGTACATATGAATGGTCTTGGTTGCGAGGACAGCTAATCTCCAAAGGGCACATATGGGGGGGGGGCACCTTTGGGAAGAATATAGCATTAAAATAGTACCTTATTGTTGTGTTTGGTATCTGAGGATGAGGAGAATATAACACCATTTGTATAAACACCACACTTATATTGCCTGGTACCAGCACCTGGGCACTTAATACGAAATCAAGACAAGCCATCCTTATCTATGATTTTATACAGTAAAGAATTAGAAAGAGAATCTGGCAGGTGGGATGCCAACACATAAATAATGGGACTCCCAAGGAAATAAAGTGCCATACTTAACTACAGGGAGGATGAAGGGGTGGGGGCACTCATTGGCTTGATTAGCTGTAATCTGGCTGTAGTGTCTGAACTACATCAGCAGCATCACTGAAATGCTGCCATGGGAAGCTCTATTCCCCACAATAACCTTTATTTAAAAAAAAAAGTTTACATTAACTTTGTAGGAATATCATACCCAAGTAAAAAAACACACATTATAATATAAAATATAATATAGACTTGGAAATACATTTGGGCATCGGCTGATTGGGTAAGGATTTGCTTTGCAACAGATGAAAGGGCCTCCATGTAAAAGCAATTACAGGTTTGGGATCCATACCCCATAAACCTTATATCCAAAAATCTCTGAATTACAGGAAGGTCATTTGCCAGAGAGTCCTGCGGATAGGAATGGCAAGTGAATGTAGAATTTTAGGACTTTTACCAATGTTATCCCATTGTTATGGATGGGGGGGTTTCCAAACATATTTTAACACTTAATCCTCCACTGGTATTCTCAGACTGTCCCTGAATGGGTTACAGAAAGCTTAACCCGAAATTTAATGTCCTCCTTTACCTTTGTGTCAGAGGGCCTGAAATGAGTCGCCGCTTTTCATGTACAGTAAATGAACATTTAACTGGAATTGCTGCTCATTTTTAGTAGCAGGAAACAATAAATCCGCTCCTGAAGGATTCCCCTCCAAGCCCTGATGGTGTCCAGGCTAAACAGCTGGCCGCATGCCGGCTCATTTTCCCTGCACCAGGAAGACTTGGCCTTTCTCTCACTTGTTGCACTAAGAGGCTAAGGGCTCGCTGACTTCACCTGGGTCAGAGGGCAAATCCAGGCTGCCCATGTGATATCATGGACTCTTGGCACCAGTGACCCAATGTGCAGTAATGAAGCTCCAGTTCCTGCCAGCAGTGAAAGATTGAATTAATGTGGTCTTTTCATGATTAAAAGGGTTCCACCACACAAGCATTAAAGGAACATCACTGCCAAAACCCAGGTCAGCTGAAACAGTTCATTAAGGTAGCCATAAATACCCATGGGAGTTGTGCAACCCAGTCACCTGTTTTATATTATCATCAAGAGGAATCATTTCCTCTTGCACTTGCCCCATAGCCAGCAGGAAATAGGAGTGTAAAGGAAAAACTCGTCCCCCATTAAGCTATAAAGCACACAACTCTATTCATTGCACAGAAAACCATCACTATAGTGGGTAGACATGAAAGTGGGATATCATATATTATACAGGTATATATCCAGAAAACCCGTTATCCTCAAATTATTATTTTTTTTTATTATTTCCTTTTTGTCTGTAATAATAAAATAATAGGGCGTACATGATCCCAGTTAAGATATAATTCTTCCTTACTGGAAACAAAACCAGCCTATTGGGTTTAATTAGACTTGAGGTATGGAAAGCCAAATTGCGGGAAGACTACTTAATTTTAAAATCTGGATTTTTCTGATAAATTTAAAAAATGTCCAAGCAAACTAGACAATTTGACCTTATTTATTAATAAAAAAAAGCATAATTTAATCTGAAAACACGCTACAAAATCAAGCAAAAATCTGAATTGTGTTTTCCCCTGAATCGCTCGTTTTTTTTCCCAATAGGATAA
This sequence comes from Xenopus borealis, assembly GCA_024363595.1. Classification (NCBI taxonomy): domain Eukaryota; kingdom Metazoa; phylum Chordata; class Amphibia; order Anura; family Pipidae; genus Xenopus; species Xenopus borealis. The sequence continues at coordinate 22,991,956 of CM044447.1, read as the reverse complement.
GGACCTCTCTTATTGACTTAAAGGGAAACTGTCATGGGAAAACATGTTTTTTTTAAATGCATCAGTTAATAGTGCTGCTCCAATAGACTTCTGCACTGAAATCCATTTCTCAAAAGAGCAAACAGATTTTTTATATTCAGTTTTGAAATCTGACATGGGGCTAGACATATTGTCAATTTCCCCAGCTGTCCTGGTCATGTGACTTGTGCCAGCACTTTAGGAGGGAACTGCTTTCTGGCAGGCTGTTGTTTTTCCTTCTCAATGTAACTGAATAGTACGCAGTGGGACATGGGTTTTACTATTGAGAGCTGTTCTTAGATCTACCAGTCAGCTGTTATCTTGTGTTAGGGAGCTGTTATCTGGTTACCTTCCCATTGTTCTTTTGTAAGGCTGCTGGGTGGGGGAAAGGGAGGGGGTGATATCACTCCAACTTGCAGTACAGCAGTAAAGAGTAATTGAAGTTTATCAGAGCACAAGTCACATGACTTGGGGCAGCTGGGAAATTGACAAAATGTCTAGCCCCATGTCAGATTTCAAAATGAAATATAAAAAAATCTGTTTGCTCTTTTGAGAAATGGATTTCAGTGCAGAATTCTTCTGGAACAGCACTATTAACTGATAGATTTTGAAAAAAAAAATTTTCCCATGACAGGATCCCTTTAAATACAACCATGGCAGATCTAAGATGAAGGTTTTTCGGATTTTGACTTGTTCCATTTTCGAGGTATTATAAATCTCGGGTTTTTTGGATTCTGACTTTAATAAATAACCCTTTAATTATGTAACCCACCATTGCTGTCTCACATATCATTCTTTTTTCTAATTCTGTAACTCTTACCAGTATATGGATGTGTAAAGTATGTGCTCACAGAATATCCATAACCATTTCTGTTTTTTTTTTTTTTTTTTTT
>CM044447.1:22973243-22986395 GCA_024363595.1 Xenopus borealis | reverse complement strand
GTGTGTGTGTGTGTGTGTGTGTGTGTGTGTGTGTGTGTGTAAATGCTGGGTTTTAATTTGGAGGGGTTGAACTTGATGTTTGTGCAATATTTATTGTTAAAATATTTTTGTTGCATCACTGTTACACTGGTAAATGGGGACATTTTATTCACATACACAGGTAGATTTGAGAGTATTCATATGAAGAATTTGCACTGATGATAATAGTATGTTATATATGGCCTAGCAGGTCACAAATGGCAAGTTAAAAAGTATGTAGTATTTGGATTGGTTAATCACTTAATTATGAAGGGGGCACTGATCTATTTGATTTGTAGTAAGGGTATTTAAAGGGAAACTGTCAAGGGAAAAAACTTTTTTTCCAAAATGCATCAGTTAATAGTGCTGTTCCAGAAGATTTCTGCATTGAAATCCATTTCTCAAAAGAGCAATAAGATTTTTTTATATTTCATTTTGAAATCTGACATGGGGCTAGACATTTTGTCAATTTCCCAGCTGCCCCAAGTCATGTGACTTGTGCTCTGATAAACTTCAATCACTCTTTACTGCTCTACTGCAAGTTAGAGTGATATCACTCCGTCCCTTTCCCCCACCCAGCAGCCTAACAACAGAACAATGGGTAGGTAACCAGATAACAGCTCCCTGACACAAAATAACAGCTGCCTGGTAGATCTAAGAACAGCACTCTAGTTAAAACCCATGTCCCACTGTGTTCCATTGAGAAGGACAAACAGCCTGCCAGAAAGCAGTTCCCTCCTAAAGTGCTGGCACAAGTCACATGATTGGGGGCAGCTGGGAAATTGACAAAATGTCTAGCCCCATGTCAGATTTCAAAACTGAATATAAAAATATCTGTTTGCTCTTTTGAGAAATGGATTTCAGTGCAGAAGTCTACTGGAGCAGCACTATTAACTGATGTGTTTTGAAAAAAACATGTTTTCCCATGACAGGATCCCTTTAAGGTGTGTTGGAATTACATTTTATTATCCTTGAGAAATGCCCCAGAGAGGACTGAAACGCCGTCTTTTTGTAGAAGCTATTAGTAATAAAAGTTATACATGTTTCTAAATAGGGTGTGCTGGTGTGAAACTAATTTTCAATACATTTATTTTGATTAAGCACCCTGCTTTTTGAATGTTGTTGCATTGTGTTACTGAGGAGTTCCATGTATGTGTGTATATGTATATATATATATATATATATATATATATATCATACATTTTTGTATTTCCACTACTGTGGCTGCAACTGCAAATGAGCAATATTTGATGTAGAAACTGCACAGGTTCCTGAACCCTTGTGTTTTGGCCTGTGTGGGCACCTGATATGCTTCCAGCACCTTTCCCATAGGGCTCGGCTGTATGTATGAGTCTCTGTGCTCTGCCTGTTGTTTCTATTTTTTTGTTAATGTGATTTTCTATTAGCGGTTGAGTGCAAAAGTCTGGAATTTCCCCATATTTCTCTGCATTATCCCACAAGTTCAAGCAGCCGCCATTCTTCATACCTAGCTGTGCTCTGTCACCTCGCCCACCTCGAGTCCCTCGTTAGAGGTGACACACAGCTCCGTTAATGACACCTCGCTCCTGGGCCTCGCTCTCCATCTGGTTAATTGGGCAGTTGAGGTGATGTTGGCTGCTCCTTCTCCGTTCCAGGCTGTTTCACCCACTCTGTAATTCATGCGACAGAAGCCCTGAGCTTGATGAGTTTTACAACTGACCTGTAACCTGGGAGTCCTGCTCTGTCCTTTGTGGGGGCTGAAATGAGCCCTTGTAATCGCAGAAAGTTTGGCGTCTGTATCTTATAAAATGAGCCGGCGCCTGGAGGGAATGTTTGGGATTGTCACATAGTGTGGGGTGATTAGGGATGGGCCATGGTGGGATGTCTTCTGATAAAGCTCCAGTGAGCAAACGTTTGTTTCTTTATATCCCATTTCACCACACTAAAAACTGTTTGTGTGTTCAAGATGTTGCTATTGCCAAAAAACATTTTTTTTCTTTGATGGAATCCTGAAAAATTTCAAGCGGAACCCGAATGATTGGATTTAGAGGTAGGCAGGCAAGGCATGTGCCTTGAGCACAATTGGAGGGGAGGTGAGCAAGTAGATAGGGCAGTTTATGGACAAGGGCAAGGTGCAGTAGAGGGGGGCATACAAACTGAGAGGAGGTGGCAGCAAATTTGTGTGATGGCAACAGGGCCGGATTTACATACCAGGCACCCCTAGCCCCACTGCTGTTCGTCGCCCACATATTCTGCACTTTATTACCATATTTTCATCATCATGACCAGAGCAATGGGGATTGGTGTATGGGAAATGTATCTCCTGCATATCCCCAGTGTTTCTGAACCGATGTGGGTGTGGTTTGGCAGCATGCAGCCCCCTAAAATCCTGCCGCCCAGGCATAGGTGGCCTTTCCACAAATCCAGGACTGAACGCAAAGCATCAGGGTCTGAGTGAATGAGTGGGGGCATCTGGTAGGTTGGGCGTTTATTATATTTTGCCCAGCTCTGCCATCAATACAAAGTACTGCCAGTCAAACAATAAGAATGTCAGAGCTTTCTGGTTAGTAGATCTCTGCATAATAATTTCATACATTTAACTATGTGCATTTTACAGCCAGGCTCTTGTGATTCTCTTAGGGTGGCATACAAAGGCATCCTGGGTATTCTGTTGCCCAAACATTCAGGGGCTCTGCTGGTGGGTGATATGGCACCCAGTCTGTATATGAGCCTGAGGTCTAAATGAGCATTATAAAAGTTGTCTCTCCACTGTGAATGCAAACATTACTTGACCTGTCCAAAAAGTGATGACTGAACTGGGTCCTGTATGTACAGGTATTGGAACAATTATCCTTAAACCCATTATCCAGAAATTTCTGAATTACTGGATGGCTGTCTCCCATAGACTTCAATTTATCCAAATAATCCAATGTCTTAAGAGCCATTGTTGGAGAAGAAATTGTTAATCAAATTACCTCTGCCTTTGAAACCAATGTATAATGAGCTCCCTCTTATCCTTTAACCTGAGACTTTAAATGCAGCAGGTGATGAGGAGGGGATTGTTTATACAGTGCTTATCACCATTTAAGAAAACTCATCATCGCTTATAGGGAGGGGGAGTTAGTAAGGATATAGATGAAACAATTACAATATCAAATCATTCAAATTTTATAAAATGATTTCCTTTTTCTCTGTAATAAAGCAGAAGCTGTTACTTGATTCCTACTAAAATATAGTTCATCCTTATTGGAGTCAAAAACAACCTTATTAGGTTTATTTAATGTTTTAATAGATTTATTTTAACACGAGACTTAAAATGCAGCAGGTGATGAGGAGGGGATTGTTTATACAGAGCTCATCACTATTGAAGCAAACCAGTCATCACTTCAGGATATAGATAAAACAATTACAATAGCAAATTATTATTTTAAAAAAAAAAATCCTTTTTTTCTGTAATAATAAAACAGTGCTGTACCTTGTACTAGATCCCAACTATGATATAATGAATCCTAATTGGAGGCAAAACAATGCAGGTGGTTTTATTCAATGTTTCATTTATAGTGATGGGCGAATCTACCCCGTTTCACTTCGCCGAAAAATTTGCGTTGCGTCAAAAACGGCGCGTGACTTGTTTTTTTCAGCGAATTTTCGCTGGCTTTTCGCGGATTTATTCGCCAGTGGCGAATTGCGGGAATTCGCCACAAATTCGCCCCTGGCGAATAAATTCGCTTTTACTATTCATTTTTTATTTTAGTAGACAAATTATGCAAAGATCCCTTACCCGGAAAACCCCATGCCCCGACCATTCTGAATTATACCATAACAGGGTCAGTAGGACACACAGATGAAAGTAGATGTTGCCCATAACTTGTTGCAGCACAAAATTCCACCACTTGCAAACAGCTGAAGGCTGCTGGGAAGAGAGGAATATCATTTTGTAGTTAAATGACAGCATGGTTTGGACAACCCTAATTCATAGAAATAAAGGGGCTTGGCAAATTCTGTTTTTGTACAATAAAATGCATGGCAAAATACTTATACTGGTATTGGCGTTTCTGGTGCTCCCTACTCCGTTCCCTGTGCAAAGCCTCGTACATTCTCTCCTTTCTATCAGGGGTTATCCCTACTAACGGGTATATTGGCCTGTCTGCCCAGGACACAGTGGATAAATGGCCTTACTGATCCATGGCAGCACTTGAGAGAATAGGAGCAACAAGGCAATAAAAGCCTGCTATATTTCAGTATGGATCGGCACTGCCTTTAGTTCATTATAGGGTTTGTGCCCTGACAGATGGTTATTCCATTGGGGGATTTAGAGTAAGTGAGAGGGTACGGGAGGGTTGCTTGCATGATAGCTGGATATTTTGTGCAACTCCGAATGCTATCTACTGTACATGGTGCGAGAATAAATCCCTATACAGGAATAACTGTCTCTATTAAAGGTTCATTATGGATACAGCATTGTAATGTTTTCCCAAGGCAATTTCTTTTTTACATCCAGTTTTATGTTTTGCCGGGGCTAATTTGATGATGTAGGAGCAAAGAATAGTTACCAATTGTGACTTTATCGGAAAGTCTAGTTCATGTTATTAATGTAAATATCAGATTTTAGAAATGTGGGTCCTGTGAATGAGGAACACCTGGGGCCGGTAAACATTAGTCAATGCCTAACTATGTTCCCTATATCTCCTGGGCCCCCCAACATTCACAGGGACTGCTTCCTCTATAGTCACCCCCTGCCTTTAATTACCCTCAGGGTTTATACTGTGCATCGCTTGATTTTGGCTTTGGTTTCCCTTGCTGGATGAGACGCTGTATTGTAATCCACTGGCATCTTTACAAGACCTGGAAGTTTGTGTTGATCTTTGTACTTGCAGTTTAACTTCAGAATGATATCTTGTGCGGCTCAAACTGTGGATAACGAAAAAGTCACTTATTTTTGTTTTGTTAACCATACGCGCAAGTACATTTCCAATGCCCTGGTATTTAAGAGCCATTCTGGAAGGAGAAATCAAATTACTTCTGCCATTGAAACCTCCTGTATAATGAGCTTCCTCTTCTCCTTTAACCTGAGCCCCAAAATGCAGCAGGTGATTAGGAGGGGATTGTTTATACAGTGCTTATTACCATTTAATAAAACTCATCATCGCTTATAGAGAGGGGGAGTTAGTAAGGATATAGATGAAACAATTACAATATCAATCATTCAAATTTCTTTAAATTATTTCCTTTTTCTCTGTAATAATAATAAAGCAGTAGCTTGTACTTGTTCCCTACCAAGATATAATTAATCCTTATTGGAGGCAAAACAACCTCATTAGGTTTATTTAATGTTTAATGATTTATTTTAGTAGACTTAAGGTATGTGGATGCAAATTATGGAAAGATTCCTTATCTGGAAAACCCCAGGTCTACATACTCAAAAAAAAAATATATATATATCATTAAAAATATATTTATATATTCATAATTAATTAACAATACAAACAATGTGCTCTATGCAGTTAATTGTGCATCAAAACCAAAGATCAATAGCAATGTTTAAAATTCGTACCAGAAAATAGTAACCAGAGAATCGTGAAATACAAGGACCCCCTTGTCAGTGAATGAGAATTGCCCCAATCATTAACTGCATAGAGCACGTTCTTTGTATTAACGAATTATGTATAAAGAGACTTTTTTAACAATACTACTAGTTTGTATATCATTTATTTTGAGTGTGCGAGCCCATAGCAGTAAAATCCAGAATGCTCAGGACCTAAGGTTTTCCAGGTAAGGGATCTTCCATAATTCAGATGCCCATACCTTAACTCTACTAAAAAAATCTTTTAAACATTAGCTAAACCTAGTTTGTATATAATTTATGTTGAGCCCCTAGCAGTAAAATTGTCTTTTTAACCAAATACGTTACGTTGACCACATCATGAGGCTATCTGCACCTTGTTTATTCTTTTTGCTCTATTCGAATTAGAGTGCCCTCCATTTATTTTTGTTCCCAAGCATTCTGGATAACAGGTTTCAGACCTGTATATGTTGTCTGTGATGTATTATCCAGAGTTCCTTGCTCATGTTCCTCCTAGGCCTCCTCATCATCTGTCCCTGTGATAAAATGTTGGGTAGATGTAGTCCCATGTGTATTAATGACAATTTAGAGCCACCCCCCAGCATACACCCACTCTGCAATGCAATGCCAGTTCTCTCTATATTAGTCAGGATCCCCTATACTAACAGGAGGGTCATCCCTCTCACCAGCCCAGCAATGACAGATGAGATTGAATGTATTTTACTTGGAAGCCGGCGCTATATCTTTTTCCAAGCACCTTCAGGATGACTGCTTAGTAGTATATTGGTTATATGAAACTGCCACTTGCTGAAATTTGAAAATAAAATGTGTGTGTACATCCCAGGGAGTCGACAGCAATGACAGAAGATCTTTCCTGCAGCTCACGCTCTCTCTCTGTTACAGTAAATTGCTCCTGGCTGTCCCTGCCGGCCTAATCTAATCGCCCGCACTTGGTACAAGCACTGAGCTTTCAGCTGCCGGCGGATAGAGCGCAGCACTGGGGAGATAACAAATTAGCACATGATCCCTCGCACTTCTGTATAGGGGGGACCTGTCACCTGTCTGGCATTTACTGGGAGATTTTATTTGACTTGAAAGGCCTGTCTGTCTTGTGCTAAAAAGGCCTAACACAGAGCATGATTCAAAGCCAGGTTCCCCTGTTCCCAAACCGCGCGGCACAGAGATACTTAAGCAGAACTGACACTGCGGGAAAATATACGGTTTGGATTTGCCCCCCAGTAATTATTACTAGTGTTAGTGGAAAATATTAAAAAAGGAGTGAAACTACCCATGGAACATTATATCTGCATTCAGGGCAAACATGCCCAAATAAATACAAATTACTATTAACAATGTATTGCTGGCATTAGCCTCCTTTGGGCTCCTGCCATTAGAGAATCATTCTAGCATCAGTATTTCATTAGGAGATGAATTCTGGGGTTCCAGAAATCCACAAAACTCTGGGGTGCCAGCAACAGTCAGTCAGGGCTGAGCTTTTAACAATGGTGCCAAACACTGTACTGTTGATTCAATGGCCTTAGCCCTTGTTAATGTAGTGTCCCACATGTTCCTGCACGTTTATCTCCATTGGAATAATTCTCTGAATAAAAAAAAAATTCTAATTGCCTAATTGTTGCACCCTGATGTCACAATCATGTCATAGCCTCTGCATAATGTTTAGAGAGCTGACTAGGGTTGCCACCTGGCCGGTATTTTACCGGCCTGGCCGGTATTTTTGATCGTTGATCCCAATGTTATTAATAGGAAAAAAAGATAATTATATAGGAAGGCCGGTATTTTTTTTCAAGAAAAGGTGGCAACCCTAGAGCTGACACTTGCAAAGAGAACAATTTAGCAACACTGGGCAAATTTGTCCATGGGAAGTAACCAGTAGCAACCAATCAAATTGCTGCTTTCATTGTTCTACTTGAAGCTGGCTTTAAAAAGCTAATCGCTGATTGGTTGCTATAGGTAACTGCCCATGGGCAAATTTGCCCAGTGTTGATAAATGAGCCCCACTTTGTGTTGTTAGAGTCCTGCGTAAAACCAATTTTTACCTTAGATGGTTTATGTTCGTTACTGACTGAGTAATGGTATAGCGGGGGTGAGGGCACTTTGGGTGCCGAAACCAACTTGGCTACTGTTCTTCATGTCTGACAGGGTGGCCACTTACTGACTCAGCCTAGAAACTTCAGAAACACTACTATGGTTTATATAAACAAACTGCTATGTAGCAATGGGGGCAGCCATTCAAGCACAGGATACACAGTAGATAACAGATAAATCCCATTATGTACTACAGAGCTTATCTGCAATCTACTGTGTCCTGTGCCTTTTTTCCTTTTTCAGCTCTGAATGGCTATCCCCATAGCTACACAGCAACTTGTTTATAAGTCCTGAAGACAAGTTCAATTCTACTGAACACGAATGTGGTTTTTTTTTTAATCCCCTGGCCACCAATATGTTATTTTAATACTCTATAGGCCACTCTATAGGCCCCTGCCACCAATGTTTTTTTTTTGTTTGTTTTTTTAATTGGTGGCCCTGCCTTGCCTTTATGAATACCACACATGTTTTGCCAAATGTGCAATGTAGTCCAATCTCTCTGCAAAGTGGCAGCATTTTGTGAGGCACATTTTTGTTTTGCACTACTTAATATCATCCCTAAAAACCAAGACAAGGTTAATGTTATACTAGGAAAAGTGGATTCACCTTTGTGACTGACACCTTAGTATGGCACACCTTAGTATGGCACACCTGCTTGTCTGCTCTTGAAACAACACAAGGGCCACATTTTAAGGCAACCGTGTGTCTGGGTGCCATAATTAAGGTAGTCCATTGTGATCAGTAATCCGTGAATAGAAAGTGTGGAAGTTAATCATGTACAATTATATATACACTATATAATATAAAGGAATACATATTCTGTGCCCATAAGCTAAGCCCTCCATAGTAAGGAGAACAACCCCCCCAACTCCCCCCGCTACCCCCAGCCTACTTGCTACCCTGGGCCACAAACCATAACTTTTTACTCACCCCTTGCGGCAGATTCAGGCGTTAGAGTTCATGGCAACCATCTTCTTCTTTGGTAATCTTCGCATCTTCTTTGGCTCTTCTGCAATTCCTGTGAGTTTTGGAGCATGCGCAGTTGTCCGGGACTGGGAAATTGCTCCAAATGCTCATGCACCGAAACTCTGACGCCTGAATCTGCCATGAGGGGTGAGTATAAAGTTAGGGAATTTGCCTGGGGTAGCAAGTAGGCTGGGGGGAGGGGGGTCTACGGGGGGAGGGTTTTTTTAAAGTATGGGTTTAGTTCTCCTTTAGAAATTAATGGAAAATAACCCATTAGAGACATTTATATTACCCATTATATTTAGTGCGCAAGTCCCCAGTCCAGCTGCATCATCTGGTTAGACTAAATAGAATTATTGCAGCGAGTGCCAGCAGCAGAATCATGTGCCAAGGGTTTCACATGCCCACGATGTCCAAGCAACAGTTTCCATTATAAGAGATCTATAATGAGATAGGCCTTCTCCAACAGAGCAAGACACAGTGCTGTAACAAGATCTGTTTAGTTTTGGGTGGCACCAGGGGACTTGTGAAAGAAAACTGGGGTGCAGGAAACATCTGAAGGTAACTCAGATCAAGCCTGATACCATCAGGAGCATTTGATGAAAAAGACAGATTTTGTTTTTTTTCCGTTTTTGTTTCCTGCCCAAGTGCTGGCAGAACAAGTCATTGGCTCCAGCCATGAGTGATTATGTCATGGTCTAATGGCTCTTAGGTAATGGCTCATCACATGCAGTGCAACAGCTGGGAAGCTCTCTGACATAGACTGGAAAATGTGCCCACTGTGGGACAAAACTAAGGCTCTTTGTTCTGTTTATTGGAGATTATGGAAATGGGTTTCCTTTGGCCTAAGAAAATTACTCTTAGATGCATGAAGTTGTACAAAGATAGAGCATATCATGATTATCAAATTGACCCTGCAAATGCAGTCATGGATCCTATGCTCCACCCTGGGCTATGTAAGTACAATATTTTAAAGTCAGAAAAATTACTATACTTTTCTTAGACTTGGTTACTGGGAGCAGCTGACAGTTAGAAGCTGGTACCTAACAAGCAGATCTCATTGGCTTAGTAATGAAGGGGCTATGCAATATGCTGCCATTGCGTTGCATGCTTATAATTTGGGAAACAGAGGTCCATACTATTGCGTATATGGTGGGATAAAGTTTAAATATTCAATTTCTGCGTAGTGAGTGTTTTATGCCCTTTGGTCCCTGATAAAAGGAGAGATGAACTTCTCTACGATACATTTTAATTAATCAGTGAGCCGATGGCTTCCAGATGTTAGTGCAGCTCTCCCTGAACCCCCCAGACTCAGTCACAGGAGACATAGTGACTCCTGCGGTGGGTTCATCGCAGAGCTTGGCTGCGAGCTGCCTCCATCCATCAGCATGGCAAGACACCAGCATGCAGCTTGAAGTAACCACTTCAGTGCCAGACAGCACGTGTATACTCATGAGGATGCAGATTGCAAGCCCCTCTGGTCAGGTCCTGGAGTTCCCTCTGTCCCTTTCTTCAGTATTAACCCCCTCGCTTCTAACCTATCGGTCACAGAGGGGTTTATGTACAGCACCCTCCTTGTTTGGGATTATAAATGTCAGTGCCGATCTCCCCCACCTCCCTCCATTGGATTCCAGGACTGCAGTCAGTATTATAACATATACTTAATGATGTGTTAATGAGCTGTTTCATTGTTTATTGCGAAAGTCAAATCGAAAGATAGATATTATTCTCGGATAAGGGGCTTTTTTTTTTTTGTTCCATTTGGTCTTACCTGTCATAAACTAGAAATTTCAATTGGCCTTTAAATGAATTCCAGATAGTTTTCTGGCCCACTGTAAATATTATTGTACTCTACAATCTCTATGCGCCACACTTGGATAGTTTGAAACCCATATACCATGTCAGATTTCTCTTAGAATATTTATCTAACTTACAGCCATTATGTGTCCAGCTGGTTCACCCAGCAGCAAAATATTATTTTAGGTTTGGGTCAATCAATCTTTGCCCACCTTTTCCATACATAGGGGCAGATTTATCAAATTCAAATGAATGATTTGAAATTTGATCGAATTTTCAAAAAGATTCAAATTCGAATTTCGAATATGCAAATTAGGTCAATTCGACCAGTGTATTGAGTAAATTCGATTGAATCGAAAGATTCGAATTGCTTCCCCTTTAAATTTTTATTCGATTGCCTAGTTCGCCAGTTTCAATCTGCCAAAGTGGCTTGGCCGAATTTTGGTTGAATAGTAAATATTCGATCAAAGGGTTAAAATTGTTAGAATTTTTACTATTCGACCAATCGAATAGCGGTAAAATCCTTCGAATTAGATATTCCCAATGTAAAATCTACCCCGTAGTGTTTGGTAAAGGCCCTAATGCTAGAATTCAATTGTACATAAATATAGCAGGCTTGATAGTTGGATAATTTGGATGGGGGCAAGTCATTTTCTGCCATTACATAGTGTTGGACTGGGCCATATGGATTCTACCAGAGACTCCAACATTTATGGCCCACTCTCACAGTGGTGATTAATAAATATTATAGGTGTTTATGTAACATGTTGGATATACAGAAAGTGTCAGTGAATGATTCTTGCAAGCTTTGGCAGGTCAGTCAAACCCCAGGGCAATATAGTTGCCAATAGATTTGTAATTCCTCCCCAGTTCGGCTCCCATTGCAGGCATGTCACCTCATCTCTGACCCAATGTGACCCAAATCCAATTGCATAAATCATAGCACTGCCCCATTGCATTATAGTCCTATGCAGTCACACCCTTGCATCATTGCCCCATCTATAACATTCTCCACAAGATCATTCAGGGTCATATTTAGGGTTGCCACCTTTTCCTTTATTGCCATCAAGTTTTAAGTCTTCTAAAAAATGGGTAGGCAGTTTTCTCACCCGTAGAGTGGGCTAAAACAGAGTCTTCCCTGACATTATCTACACCTTCCGAGGCTCCTAACTCAGGCTCACCAGCACAAGCAACCCATCCAGCTAGTGGGGCACAATGAGACAGACCCACATGTTGACTATGACTATGGGCAACTGACACCCCTGGCCAATTACAGAACTGTCCATTGAAATGGCCAGTGCCGCATGGCTAGCTGGGGAGTAAACGACAAAATAAAACTGCATATAGTGTAGTTTGTCATAAAATAATCAAATCACCATTTGTGACAGATCAAATGTGTGTGTCTTAAATAGTTTGGGTTGTTAACATTTAAACCCTTAAAGGGCCAGTAACATCAAAAAATGTAATTGTTTTAAAGTAATAAATACATAATGCAGTGTTGCCCTGCACTGGTAAAACTGCAGTGTTTGCTTCAGAAACACTACTATTGTTTATATAAATAAGCTGTTGTGGGGGCAGCCATTCAAAGGAGAAAATGCTCAAGTTACACAGCAGACAGCAGATAAGCTCTGTATAACATAATGTTATCTATTACTTTTCCTGTGCCATATAGCCGTTTTTCAATTTCCGCCATTGCTACTCAGCAGCTTGTTTATATGAACTATAGTAGTGTTTCTGAAGCAAACAGATCAGTTTAAACAGCGCAGGGCAACACTACATGATAATTTCATTACTTTAAAACACTTCAATTTTCTGATGTTACTGTTCCTTTAATGGAGGCCAGGGGGGGGCTGTAGTGTGAGGATTTCAATCATGCAGTATCCTATTTGCCCAAACCAGACAGCACCAATTCCATCAGCTGAATTTCCTACTCACAGGATTACACTTTTTCAGATGCGTGTCAATAAATTAACTTGCTTCCCACATGAATCCTTGGCATCAACCTATCAATAGATTAAAACAGAGGTGCATGGCATAAAAAAACTATTGTTATTTAAAAATCTTAAAAGTAATGCACTTACACTGTGCTTTAAAAAAAACCAATTGCTTCTCAATAAGCAGTTTTTATGTTCAGTCCATAAGAGATCAGGTAGCCGGCATTCCCTCTCCTTTTGTCTATTGGTACTTGAAGAGGTTATCTGGACCAGCAGGAGGAGAAAGACAATCTAATCATTTTCTGTTTGTGACACTTACAGAACTACCAAGGAAACATTAACCAGAAAAGTGAAATAGTTTGCCCTTCTCAACCCTGGGCCTTAGCCATGGGCTGAAATAATACTTATGAGGACTGCTTAAAGTAATGATGGGCAAAATATTTACCCTTCTATACTAACAATATACAGATATTGCTTACTGGGCTATGGCCTATCTTCACATCCCTTCACCAACCATCATTATGAACCCTCTATGCTTGTGGCCTCAATCAAATTGAATTAAAATCAAATAAAATAGCCCCAGCCAAACCTCCACCAGTCTGTAACCATTATGTATGGCAGTATTTAGCTTTTGTTTTCTGTGCAACACATCCCCAAGCAATGTCTGAATTCAAGCCCCATGGTCATAAGTCTTTTTGGGTCATTGCTGAACTCTTCTAACTCATGTGTGATCTATTTACCTTTAAATATAGAAACAAGACCTGTTTATGTGGTTTCTTACTAGTTCCC
>CM044447.1:22904730-22920130 GCA_024363595.1 Xenopus borealis | reverse complement strand
CCAAGATCCTTCTCACTTAAGGAAACTCCCAGCACACTGCCATTTAGTGTATAACTTGCACTTTTTTGGATTCTTTTTACTGCTTACTGCTATATCCTTTTCCATATCGATTTTAGCTTGCCTGATCAATTTTTTGCATGACTTATTGGCCTCCTTGTACCTTATAAATGATTCGGCTGTCCCAGCTAACTTGAAAGCCTTAAAAGCACGTCTTTTCTTACCCACCTCAACACCAACACTCCTATTGAACCAAAAAGGTTTTGTTTTGCAACAATGTTCTTTGTTTACAAGCGGAATATACCGACGTATATTAATTAAGCAGCATTTCCCATTTTTGTTCAGTGTTTAACCCTGTGAAAAGCATTTCCCACTTAAAATGTTGCAGAGATGCCCTTATACTGTCAAAGTTTGCACGCCTGAAATTAAATGTTTTAGTTACTCCCTTATAGAGTTGCCTCAAAGGAGACCATGTTATGATCACTATTCCCCAAATGCTCACCCACACAAATGCTTGAGATGAGTTCAGTATTATTAGTTATTACAAGATCCAAAAGAGTTATTCCTAGTAGGTTCTTGAACGAGCTGGGATAAAAAGTTGTCATTTAGCATATTTACAACCCCATTACCCCAGTCAATGTCCGGATAATTGAAGTCACCCATAATAATAACTTGACCTAGTTGTGAAGCCGCTTCTATTTGTAAAAGTAGCTGGGCTTCATACTCATCACTTATTCGAGGTGGTTTATAGCATACACAAATGAAAATTTTCTTTGTAACTTTTTGCCCAGTTGAAATCTCTACCCAGAGGGATTCCAAACCCTCACCAGTACCAGCAATGGTTATTTCTTTAGTGCATGGCTTTAATTCAGGGTTTACAAACAAACACACTTCTCCCCTCTTTTTAATCCCTGTCCCTCCTAAAAAGGGTGTAACCATTTAAATTCACAGTCCAGTCATGTTTCATCCCACCAGGTCTCAGTGATACCAATTATATCATAATTTTTAGAGCATGCAATTAATTCTAGATCTCCCATTTTACCTGACAAACTTCGTGCATTTGCCATCATACAGCGGAGGTTATTACTTTTTAAATGTGCATTACTTTGAGGGGAATTATATGTTCTCCCTTAAAAAAAAGTTATCAAGGCCACATGAAGAGATATGAAAGTACACACTTCATAAGGGCTAGGGGGGAGGGGGGTTGTGGCTGGCGCAGGAGGCCCATGGGTTATGTGCAGGCCCCTGATTCGGCAGCCCTGGTGAGCCGGAATCCCCCTGAAGTCTGATGCTACCCATTCTTAATGTTATCTAATGTATATGCCAGTACAATGTGATGCAAGTTGGCAGTGAGTAGAGTGAGAAGGCACAGGTAGCAATTATATCATACATTATGACAGTGATTCCATAACTATGGAGCTATTGCTGCAGGCGCAGGACACACAGAGATATGACCTTTAAATGTAAATAAAACTTTTCCACATTATGGTGTTACATGACCCAGACCAAGTATCAGATAATACACCAGGTGGTCCCTATTGCACAGCATACAGGCTTTGTTCAGCACTAAGTCTACAGTACACATTCATTGAGAGTGGCAGCTATTGTCACACCTATGTGCTCACTATTATATGAGCCATTGTTAGCGGTAACTTTCCCTTAGGCAAAAGCACAAAAAACTGTGAATTATCCTACAAATTAGTTCAAACGATTGATTTATTTAAAAAAATCAAACCTTGCTAAAACATTTCCCCCACCTCTGTTCCCTGGAGAATAAGATGAACGCATCATGACCTCATGCTTGCACATTGCAACAGATCTGCCTTATTTAATGGGACAAGTTTGCCTCTGAAATCTGTCAGAAGGTGACCGTGCACCTTGGTATCCCTGTGCCTTTAATCCCTGCAGATGTTTGGTTCTACTCCGTGAACATGTTGTTAAAGTAGAATAACTGAAGCATGCATTGGTTATCGCTCTCCTTTCATGGGAATGATCTGGGCATGCTGAGTTATAGGGGTATCAGGTAGCTAAATTACTAACTGTGGCACATCTTGTTCGTAGTGCCACATGCAGGTCTTAAAGGCAGCATGTGGGCACTTTTTGTAATACTCATATTCCCGGAACCTGCAGTATATAGTATCCCTATCCCTTCACAATGAATATGTTCTTTAGGAATTACTCATGTTTTTAATTATAACATCATTATAAGCTATGCATGGATGAAATATTGCAAAGGCTCTTTAAATCGATGATACCCACTGTTGACCAAAGTCATGGAAAACTGGGTAAAAAGCAGCTTTGCTACTAAGAAATGAGGGTAGAAAGACTCTAAAAAGGGACAAATTAGGCTGACCAAATACACAAAGATGTACGGTTTAGGCCTTAGGCCAAGCATCAGATCAAAAAGTTACATATGAAGTATAAACCCCATAAATAACCTGACTGCAGACCATCAGCCAGATATTGATCAGACATGCCATAATTTTGGCCCCTGACCTGGCAGTATTAGTGATACCCTTTCACAGACACCTTTTATAGGTTCCTTAAGTGCAAGCAAATGAAGCCAATTGCCTTTATGCCAAAAGATATACAACATAGACCTTTCTTCTTCAGAATTTAGTGTCATAAGCCTGTTTCCACATGGAAGATAAAAGAGCTAGGCTGATGTCACTTCCCATGGCATACTGCAGTCTTCCACTATAATCTTACAAAATAATGGCTATTTCCAATTATTGTACCCTGGCCTCATTATCAATTATGGAACCTCTTACTGCACCCCATCAAGTCAACGTCAATCACAAAATAATGTGCGGGAGGAGAGAGCTGTAGCATATTGATTGAATTAAGAAGGGGCTAAGCAAAAGCCATATGGGGCGAAGAAAAAAAACATATTTCATTGAACTGTGTGTAAAAGACCATATGCTACGACGAATGCAATCGAGCCTCGGTGGATAGCCCCAGCAGTTCACATTCTGTCACTCCTTCCATGCTGCCATACCATGCTCATTTTATTTGCCCTGGAGCAATTAGTGTTTGTGAATGCACTGAGGTGCCCCGAGAAGGCTGACGTGTTCTCCTGGGTGTATGAAACCAGCAGCGGGACTTCTCAAGGACACAGCTGTTGAACAGGGACCTTGCAGCAGAACATCTGGAGTCCAGACTGTAGATTGGTGGAAGGACAGTGGTCACCTTGGGGACTCCACCTGGCCCCATGTTCTTTCAGCTGCTCCAGCCAACCCAGATCATGGAATAGACTGCTTGTATGGCAGCATGTTTACTTTTTGTTAAACATGTTTTACGTCAATTAGAAAACAGCAGCAAAAGAGACGGAGTTTCCCCTGAGGTATGGGAGCAATATGTCAATGGAGACATATTATACAGAGAGTTTTGTGGAGTTAAAGAAACAGTTATTGATTTTGTAGGGCTTTCCATGTTTACAGTAATCACGTCTGTGATATGGTGATGGTGGTGGGGCAGTAGTACAAATGTGAAGGGCCTCTGCACAAATACACCTACTAAAGAATTTGGGGGGAAATTATGAAGGAAATGTAACATTATGCTTTTTTCCATTAATTACAAATGTTCAATGAATTTAAGTTTATTTGTAAATCTAACAGCTATTGAAAGCAGTTTGTTGACCTGTGCTGGTGTCACTCAGTGTGTGTCTTGTCACATGTATGTGGTGTTGTAAATACTGCATGGAACTGCTGCTCCATGTGAAAAATGTTGGTGGGTTTTCATCTTGGAATCTGAACTGCAGACTCTAAGGGAGGAACTTGAAGCACTGATGGTAGCAGCAAATGAGGGGGAGGAAAGGAGGCTCACAGAGCAACCACTGGCAGGGGCTAGTGGAGTGGGGGGAGGAGAAGGGGCAGTGGAGGCTAATGAGGGAGGAAGGTTTGTGACAGTCAGGAGGGGAAGTAGGGGACAAAAGGCTTTGGGAGATTAATGGATGGCTGAGAGATTGGTGTAAGGAGGAGGGTTTGGGTTTTTTGGAGAACTGGGCTGATTTCTCGGTCGGCTACAGACTCTTTGATAGGGATGGGCTGCACCTCAATGATGATGTTGCAGCTGTTTTGGGAGAGAAGATGGCTAGACGGTTGGAGGAGTTTTTAAACTAGGCGTGGTAGGAGGGTTCAGTTAAAGATTCAGTGGAAGACAGGTTAGATGAGAAAGTGGGAAAAGAAAGGGAAAATGGGGGAGGATATTTGGTTGGGGGTACTGTTAAGGATAGGGAGGGCCACATGTCTGCTTCAATATGGTACATGTATTAAATGTATGTTTGCAAATGCAAGGAGAGCTGGGGGTACTGGTGCTGGAGGGAAAATATGATGTGAGTGGTGTGGGTGAAACATGGCTGAATGAGTTGTATGACTGAGCAGTTAATATAAGCAGCTATACTTTGTTTAGGAGGGACAGAGGCAATAGAAAAGGAGGAGGTGTATGTCTGTTTGTTAGGCAAGATTTAAAAGGATATATAAAGGAGGTTATGTTATGGCCACAATTGGATTAGCCCGATATCGCCCACTTCATTGTGGACATACAGTATCAGGGAGAGATCGGATCGACATCGCCAAACAAGCAGCTTTCCCTGTGTATGGCCACCTTTGGTCTAAGCCCAATGTGAGGACAACTGTTTAGAACAGATAAAGGCAATGTAAGTGTGACAATGATAATTCCACACAATCCTGTATAAAATGTAGGTGGACTAGACAGTAGGGGGATATTTGGTGCTTGACCAACAATGACCAGATTTTCTACTGTGGCACATCAATTTATAGAGAGTAGTTAAATCCTAGGACAAGATTAAACATTATCATTGGATATTACCTGGATTGTGTTGAATCTGGAGCTAAACAGAAGCATAGCATAATGCTTATGTATCATATAAAGTGTTATATAGTGTGTAATTTTAAGTTATATTTGGTAAAACAAGCGTTCACAGTTTCTGCTTCAAGTAATAATTCTGTAAAACGAATTGCTGACTTAATTACTGTTTGGGTGTTTTGTCCGAAAAAGCCTCAGACATGAGCCGCGTCTGACACTTATCTACGCAACAGACTCTCAGGGAAGAGGGAATGAGCTTGTCAGGACGGGCAGGTCCCTGCCACCCTCCAATCATTTCACGCAGTAAATCCCGCAGCCCTGTATTCAGCACGTCGTTAACTGCTGCCCCACAATTAGCAGGTCTCTTTTTTTTGATAGTGTATCTGGAGTCGACAAGCGGGGAGTGATTCTAGGGGATTATGCATCATTTTGTAGAAATTAAAATGTTTTTGGGAAGAGGGGATTGTACCTTTCAGAAACACTAACCTGAATTTTTCATTGTCTGAGATAATAGTTTCCCTGCAATTTAAGATTATTTTTTACTCTTGTATATGAATGTACAATATAATCTGCAAAATGCTGATTGATGGATTTCCTCTGATCACCCAGAAGCCATGGACCTACCCTTACTGTAGAATTAGATCTTACCACTCCCACTGATAAAATGCCTCCTGAGGCATTTTGCCTGGGCAATGTGGCCCACCTTAAGGAGGCCATACACGGGCCGATAAAAGCTGCCAACAGAACAAGTCGGCATCTTATTGGGCGTGTATGGAGCCCTTCGACGGCCTTTACCGATCAATATCTGGCCAAAATCCCGTCAGATCACAGCCGCATCTGTTTGTTGTTGCAGTTCCGCAATCCAACGGCCGGTATCTCCTCTATTGTGATCCAATCATTGGGTCCTAGGGCCCACAATCGGATCACCCTGATATCGCCCACCTCAAGGTGGGCATATCAGGAAGAGATCCAGCAAACGAGCGGATCTCTCTGTGTATGGCCACCCTTAGATATGTCTAAACTGTTTGCACATCTGTCTAGCGGAGCTCACTATATGAGGCCTATTTAGAGCAATGACACATGGGACAGTATGTTGTCTGCCAGACAGTATCGGACAGGAGTGCCATATTAAGTCCACCCCCTGCTTGTGTGGGGCTTAAAAACTTGCAGCTGCCACAAAATGATCCCCTCAACTTGCAAACCCCAGAGAAATAGTGGGTCTAGGGTGGTGAGGTTCAAAGGGCTGGGGCAAACTGGGTTTTCTCATGGTATCTCAACAGCCCAGTCTGACCCTGCTGCCAAAGCAGGGCTGGACTGGTAGGCCCGGGGCCCACTGGGGCTGCAGTCCATGGCACCCATCCACCCCCCCCCCTCCTGCAACAACCGTGCAATGCACATGCGCAGCAGGAAGAATTTGGCAAATGTGGACGTGGATCTGGGTCGGTCGGGCCCACAAGAGCTGGGGGGGGGTTTCCTGGTGCCCCCTATGGCAAACAGCCTGTGTGTGGCTGTTTGTCTGCTCCCTCTGACACTTAGCAGGCAGCAACAAAATGTATTTGTTGGATGTGTTGATCCTGATCATCTGGATGAAGGCCACTTTTTTTCCCTGCAAAACAAACCACATGGCAAAATTCTATCACAGTTTCACAGTAAAAATTGCAGATGCACAACCAAAAAATATGCAGCAAATCTGTACAATGTGAAACGGTTTGCTCATGTCTAGTGCCAGGGCCTACTTAAAATCTCATCTAGACTTGGTGCCCTGTAGCCTTATAAAAGTAGTTCCTTATAATAAGGCACAATTTAGTTCCTTATAATAAGGCACATATTACAGCGACTGGACATATTTAGTGACAATAGTAACTAAAACACAGTGGATCCCTGCTGTCAATATGCATTAGGTACTAGCAGTGGAGTAAAAAGAATGCAAGTATAGATATACAATTCCATTACTCTCCTTTCCAAAACTCTGCTGGACAGTATGCCCTGCACCAGAGGAAGCACAGAACATTGTTGTATCATGGGTTAAAGGTATGTGGTCTATTGTATTTCTTTTATATATGAACAATGGACATTGTTGTGTTTTGGTAGCCAAGGATGAGTATAACAGTGCTTGATTAGCAGCCTTTACACAACAGTAACAAACTATCACTTCCAGAAGGTACCATGTATACACAGTATAAATCATGTGCACAGTGACACCTACAGGCACCTTGCACACCCCATATTCCCCCTATAGTAGGAAAGCATTTGGGTAAATGTAATAAATAACAATAAAGAAACAATATGCATCTTAAAATAATATTATGCATTCTTCACATCATCCTTGGTCCATGCGGGTAGTTTTCTGATTCTCTCAGTATGCCTTATAAATTCACTTTCTTCAGGCCTATTGCAGTTGGCATCAGGAGTAGGAAAATATCCTTCATCAAATTAAGCTTCTCCAAAGTCATATCTAGCAGGAGCAACACGACTTGTATTCCATATGCGTCCATCAGACAGTTCATATGTGCATGGTCCTCGCTGGCATCTCACTTCAAGTGGTGTAGTAAATTTAGACTGTCCTTGTTTCAGTATTCCTGGTTTCTTAATTCTGACTAAAGATCCAGGCTGACAATATCAGCAGTAGATAATTTTGCAGGCACAGTACTTTGTGGACGTTTGAGGTCTGCAACATGTAACTTAGTGCGCATCTGTCAGCCATGTAATAATTCAGCTTGAGACAAATGGGTTGTTGCATGGCATGTTGCTCTGTAGTTATGTAGGAACTCTGTTGTAAATACTTTCCAAGATTTCCCAGTAATATTTACTGTCTGTAGTGCTTCCTTCAGACTTGAATCGCTTGATTTCTCCATTTGCTTGTGGGTAATACACTGAAGATTTTCTATGCACAATATTCCTCTCTCTCAGACAGAATTCAAACTTAGACGAGACAAACTGTGGTCCATTGTCTGAGATAACTCTTTTGGATTACCTTCTCTGATATAGACTGTATACAGAAATGTTATTACTGTAGCTGATGTTATATGAGAAACAAATGCAATTTCTGTCCATTTACTGTAGTTAAGTTTATCAGAGTTTTGGCAAATCTGCAGTCTATAGCAGCATCTGCAAAATGCCCCACAATATCAATAGCAAGTTTTTTCCATGCTGAATCAGGGAATTGTACTGGCTGAAGTGGTGGTGTAATGTGTGATAGCTGCTTTGTCATGATTCTGACAAGTACAAAAAATGAATGGCAGTTACCACATCAGTAGTGATGGGCGAAACGGCGCGTTTCGCTTTGCCGAGAAATTCGCGAATTTTTCGCCGATTCGCGAAACGAGTCGCGCGTTTTTGACGCAGCGAATTTTTGTTGCTGAATTTTTTTTTTCGCCGCGAATTCGCCCCTGGCGAATAAATTCGCCCATCACTACACATCATTCACATCGTTTTTGACGCGAGTCGCGTCGTTTTTGACGCGCGTCGCGTCGTTTTTGATGCATCACGTTGTTTTCGGCGCGTCGCGTCGCTTTCGGCGCGTCGCGTCAAAAACGACGCGCGACTCGTTTTTGTGCGGCGAATTTTTGTTGGCGAATTTTTTTGCCCGTTTTGCAAATTTATTCGCCAGCAGCGAATCGCGGGAATTCGCCGCGAATTCGCCCCTGGCGAATAAATTCGCCCATCACTACACATCAGCATCCATTGCTGGCCACCAGTATATTTTCGTAGTCTTTGTTTTGTAAGTAAAATTCCTTGATGAGTCTCATGTGCAAGTTGTATGAGCTTTTCTCTCTCTCTGGTACCAGTAAGCGACGAGCTCCATGGACAACATAGCCATCTACTAAGGAAAGTTTGTGTCCAATCCTGTAGTAAGGTTGAAGATCAGTACTGAGTTTTTTCTCAGCAATTGGCCATTTGTTTTGTAAGATGTCCCGTAGTTTTACTTGAATTGGACATGTAAGGCAAGCTTGCTTAAATCAATAGCTGTAACTGTAGATGAAAATATATCAGTTAATGCTACAACTTCTATGTCCTCATCCAGTGTATCAGAAGCTGCAGGTAAAGGTAAACCTAACAAACAATCAGCAGTAACATTTTTCAAACCTGGTTTGTATTGCATTTTGTAGTTGAAATTCAGCAGCCTTGCTGACCATCTAGCTATACGGATTCCAGCTCTTTCTAGTCCCTTTCTTGTAAGCAGTGTAGTTAAAGGGCTATGATCCACGCATGAGGTAAATTCTATACCCCATAGGTAGGTTCTCTGTTGCCAAAACACATGCTAGAGCTTCTTTTTCAACAGTTGAATACTAGGGGCAGATTTACTAAATTCACATGAATGATTTGAAATTCGATTGAATTTACAAAAAGATTTGAATTTCGAATAACTTTTTTGGGTACTTAAACCATTGAATTTTTTAAAAATTTGATTGATTCGAATAAAAATCTATTCGATCATTCGATGATCGAAGTACTTACCCTTTAAAAAAAAATTTATTGCCTAGTTCACCAGATTGAGCCTACTGAAATGCTGTATAACCCTATGGGAAGCTCATAATCTGAAGCGTCTGTAGTAACCATAGTGAGTAGTGCAGGATCAAATAAAGCTAGCGCTGGACTGTTCACACTTAACTGTTTCACTAATTCAATGCTATGTTGAGTAGTCTCTGACCAAACCAGACGAAGTTCAATGTAGTAGTGCTCTAAGTGGCTCCACAACTGAAGCATAGTACACGCTTGAACTGAAACAAACTATCATGGGTGATAAATGCAGTGAGGTCTCTGCTTTCCTCATGAAGTACTACTTGATTATAAGCACTCTGAGAATCTAGGGTGGAAAAGAATGTTTATGTGGCAAGGGATGATTATCCATAACAACTGCTTTATTAGGTTCATGGAGATCAACACAAAATCGAACACCTCCAGTTTTCTTCATTGTTACAACAATTGGTGAAACCCATTTGGAGGATTCTGATTTTTCAATCACTTCTTGCTCTACCAGTTTCTTTAGTTCCTGAGACAGTCTCCCTTATAGAGTAGGGCAATTGCCTCAATTTCTGGCTTACTGGTTTTACATCTGGTCTCAACTTAACTTTGTGCACAAAGTTCTTTGCACAGCCCAGTGAAGTGTTGCTGAAATTTTAGACACAGGCTGTGTGGCAGGTACTGGTGCTGTAATAATGAGACCATCAACTAATTGTAGGTTTAATGCAACAAAGAGATTCCTTCCAATTATAGCAGTACCCACAATGTAAAAGTCACATTTTGCAGTATTTAATTCAAATTGTACAGTCACTTGCAAGCAACCAAACACAGGGACCAGTCTCAGGGCAAGTCGAGTCAAGTAGTTATTTATTGCCATTTGTACCAGGGGTACATAGGAATTTCTTTTGCAGCATAATGCAATGAGACACATTGATTCTTACAATATATTGTTATTTACAATACATGTGGGATATAGAGTATAAGATTAATAAATAGTAAACGTAAGGTAAGTGCAGGGAGTGCAAAATAGACCATTTAGTTCATTGGGACTATATGATTGGGGAAGGTGCAACAAGTGGATCTTTTGCAAAGTATTTCAAGAAAATATCCTTTGGTAGTATAGAAACAGCAGAGCCTGTATCAAGCATCTAGTTAATGGAGTGTCCCTTGTCAGCAGAAGCAGTATTGACATTGACAGTGCATATAAACTTGTCTGGAATAAATGTACCAGCTGTATCCACACTTAATACTGTAGCATTTGTAATAGTGACTTCATGAACATCTTTAGCAGAACTATAGCAGATTTTAGCAAAATGTCCTTCCTTTCTGCATTTGCCACACTGTACATCTTTTGCAGGACATGTAACATAATTTGCAGTGTGTTGTGTTAAACCACAGTGGAAGCAGTATTTTTCATTTGTATTTGCTGTACATTTTTGCAGTGAATCCCTTTCTTTAGCACTGTATTTTGCCTGTGACTGTGCATTATTAGGCCACAGTACTGGATTCACAATCTATACATTCCTGAGTTTTAGCCTCTGCCACTGCTGTTTCAATTTGGCTAGCAACTGTAGTAGCCTTAAATCCTGCTCCACCAGCAGTCTCTCTCTCTAATGGGAGGTGAGTTTGTTTTTTCCACGATTTGGTCTCTTAGCATTTTATCTGTTAGATTGCCAAACTCATAGGTAACAACCAGCCCTCTTAAAGCTGCTACAAATTCTACTGTGGATTCACCATTATGTTGTCCACATTGGCGGAATTTATATCTTTCAGCAACCACATTTACTCTTGGCACGAGAACGTTTTTTTCATAGCAGTAAGAGCAGTTTCAGGTAATGGTAATGTATAGAATATACCCTGTCCCTCTGCTCCCAGGCAGTGAATAAGTAAAGCACACTTTCTAGCAGCAGAAAACTCCCCTTGGTCAGCAGCAATATTGAAGTTTTCAAACATACAGATCCAAGCAGCAAAAGGTATGGTAGGCTCACCAGGGTTTTTGAGAAAAGGTGCAGGTTGCTGCAAAGGTAGAAGAGACACCTCTTCACCAATTTGCTGTGTTTTGGTAGCCGAGGATGGGCAGAGTATAACAGTGCTTTATTAGAAAGCTCATGCAGCCATTACACAACAGTAAACTCTATCACTTTCAAGCAGTCCAGAAGGTAACTTGTATACACAGTATAAATTATGTGCACAGTGACACCTACAGGCACCTTGCAAACACACCATAGACATGAAAATCAAATTTCTCGTTCCCTATATGTTGATTATACACTGCTCCAACTAGAATGCACTCTGCTGTAGGTCTGCTGGTGTGCAGATAATGTCATATGTCCAGAATAAATGATGGCAGATGGCAGTGCTATGGGAATCAACAGCTACAGATAGGGAATTGCAGACAAAGGCATCAGGAGAAACTAGACCTGGAGAGTGCCCAATACAAAGGTATAGATTGGCTACTGACCTGTGGTCTTCCTGTAGAAAGCGGTTACACACCTTGGCCAATGCCATAGCTTACAATCTAATTTGTGCATTAAAGCAACAGAGCAGGAGAGAAAAAAACATGGAATGCTTCTCTTTCTAAGCAACTTCTCTCCTACTCAATTTCCAGCAAGTTTCCCTTCATGTCGTGTTTACAGTAAAAGGGGCCTCAGCATTCTTTCCATACCTCTATTTTTGGGGGTAACCACAAAACAGACATGGGGGGATAGAGTTTTATTAAAAGTTTTAGCTTGCAATGTGGCCCCACCAGGGCCTACACCTAAGCCTTCTTCCGCCCTGCCTGCCATTCGTAACTCATTTTCAGCAGGAGACATTTATTAATTAGGAGCTGGTAGCTATGACAACGTCTGGTAATTCCACTTTAATAAGGGTCCTGCAACTTGCCATGGCACCAGAGAGGCTTGTAACAGCGGCGATTACTTTATCTGCTGATTTGGAAGCTGGACGGTGACATGAAAGTGGAGAGATGCAGACTAAGTGGAGAGTGTTATATACAGATCCTTAACTATTTCCTGCCTTCTGACCTCTACACAGGATGATAAGAAAACTAATGGACTCCTCTCCCAATTTCTAACAGGAGTTAAAAAAATTCTCATATGCATAAGTGGTATTATTTAAGATTTGTATTGGCACCAAATAAAAAAAACTATATTTCTGTACGGGAGCACTGTAGTGTATTTTGTGGCACCACTATTATCATTCAAAAACCACCAAAATATTCTGCAGCACTGCACAATAGATGTATACATTAAATGTTCAGGTTACACACAAATACTGACCAATACAAGAGACAGCAACAGAGTTAGTACCATTTGACTAATAACAACCGGTTTGGGTGCTAAAGAGCCTAATATGGGTATCCTTGTAATTTTGCTAATTTTAATGCATGTACATACCCTTAAATACATATGCATCCTCTGCCCCTGTGGATAACACAGCACCCCCAGCACATGATTAAACACCTAAGGGGCCCCTAACATTAATTTATTTTCAATTCCTAACAAACCCCCAGAACAAATACCAGGCTTATGTTGCACAGGCAGAGCAGGGCACACACAGGCATAGTAGGACACACGCAGACAGAGCAGGGCACACACAGGCAGAGTAGGGCACACACAGGCAGAGAAAGGGGGTATGTCCCAAAACGTTGTGACGACAAATATGCCCCCTAATTTGAGTATAACCCTGATTCCCGGTACCTAATTTCTTGTTCCACAGTGCTGGTGCCCCATTAGCATTTTGTATTAAGTCTGAACAGGTAAACAATGAGGGAAGATTCAGTCTGGGTCTCAGGTGTGAACAGTACAGGGGTTTAGGGGTGTGAACAATTGAGGTGTTACAAATGTGAAGAATGCAGGGGGATCATAGGTGTGAACAAAACAGGGTATTAGTCTGAATTTGAGGTTTAAACAATGCAGGGGGCCAGTTAATCCCTGCAGTGATACCATTTAAAGTTTACACATGGTAAGCAAGCACAGCAGGTAGAGGGCCACATAAGGGGGGGTCCGCCAGTTGGACAGCCCTGGATTAGAGGCTGGTGATGTCACTGGAGGCGCCCCGATAGGAGGACACGCGGACAAATGCTGAGATGCCATGTGAGTGCATTTTTAATACTTTTTAAAAAATAAAAAGGTTTTATACTATTTTGCTGATGCATATCTTTAAACAGCTGTACAAGAGGAAAGTGAGATAAACACTGGAAAGTCTCTCTATACCTGCAAAGACACACTTTCATGTTTGTGACTACCCACCTGAAATCTGTTAAGGAGAGTTCTCCATTAACCCTCTCTAGTCTATGTAAATAAGGTGGTGGCAAAAGTTTATAAGGGTTTACACTCAGAGGTGATACAGTACAACTAAGCCCAATTTCTAAAGCACAAAGTGGTGCTGTTTGAAACAATAGTGCCCTGGCGCTGGATCTTTATTTTTAGATATGACGTGTCGGGGTTTGAGGGGATACAAGTGCGAGCCGCATAAGGATTGTGAACACAATTGACTTTGGGACTCAATTTTGCTTTAGCCCTGGATTAGGGGAAGGTTACAAAAAGCTATCTGGAAATGGAAGGCAACATGCACAGTTGCTGTAAAACCCAGGTCTGGCAGGCCAAGAAAATAAAGGAGCAGCATATGCAGCGGAGTGTGACAATGGTTACAGACAACCCAAAGATCACCTCCAAAGACCTGCAAGAATGTTTTGCTGCAGATGGCATATCTGTACATCGGTCTACAATTCTGTGCAATTTGCACAAAGAATATCTGTATGACACAGTGATGAGAAAGAATCCCTTTCTGCACTCACAAACTTGTTGTATGCAAAAGCCCATTCAAATAAGCCACAGACATTTTGGAATAATTTGGTTTGGACTGAAGAGAAAAAATTGAATTATTTGGTCATGGAAGACAGAAGAACACTGCATTCCAAGAAAAACACCTGATACTTACTGTCCAATTTGGTGGGATTTCCATCATGTGGGGCTGTGGGACTAGTTCAGGGACTGGGGCCCTTGTTAAAGTCGAGGGTCAGCTGAATTCAACCCAATATCAACAAATTCTTCAGGATAATGTTCAAGCATCAGTCACAAAGTTGAAGTTACTCAGGGGTTGGATATTCCAACATGACAATAACCCTAAACACGCTTTGATATCTACAAAGGCATTTATGTAGAGGGAGAAGTAAAATATTCTGGATTGGCTGTATTAGTCCCCCGACTTGAATACCATGGAAAGTCTGTGGGATAATTTGAAGCAAGCTGCCCGGCTGCCATCACATTTAACTGAACTGTAGAGATTTTGTATGGACTAAACACCGCCATCCAGAACCCAGACACCTGGGTGGTTACATTTGTTAAAGGAGGCTCAACTAAGTATTGATGTAATATCTCTTTTGGGGTGCCTAAATGTATTCACCTGTCTAATTTTGTTTTGATGCATATTTTCTGTTAATCCAATAAACTTTATGTCACTGCTGAAATACTATTGTTTCTATAAGGCATGTTATGTATTAAAGGAATTTGCTACTTTGAAAGCTCTGTCAATGATAAAACTCCAAAGAATTAAGAGGAATTTGCAAACTTTTTCCTATGACTGTATCACTAGTAACACTTAAGTTGGTCTCTGTGTCTATATATTA
The DNA here is from genome assembly GCA_024363595.1 of Xenopus borealis. NCBI lineage: Eukaryota > Metazoa > Chordata > Amphibia > Anura > Pipidae > Xenopus > Xenopus borealis. Next base: position 22,905,213 of record CM044447.1, on the reverse strand, counting down.
GATAACCATTGTTTCCACTTTCTATTTCTGTAGGAGAAATAACAGCAGAGTGGGTATTAACTCTTTCCATTCTTCCAGTTGTCTCTCTCCCTCTATAAGGCACCTATCTAGTGAAACACTTTCTGCAGAGGCGGCAACCCTTCCCACACTGTCCCTGTAAAGTTTCCAATAAAAAAAAACCCCATAAAACCATATAAATTAGGCACCTATGTATTACTGCCCATCCCTATTTCTATAGAGAAGATAAATCACAGAGTAGGCAGAAGCCCTTCATGTCTCTGTCCATATATATATTAGGTGTCCAACTGGTGCTACATAATGCTAATTCTGAAACGAAAAGAAAGCAGGTAGTAATCATCCCACCATTTCATCCTGGTCTCTGTCCCATGCTTAAACCGATTTCATCATTGTCTCTGTCCCATGCTTAAAGGGATCCTGTCATGGGAAAACATTTTTTTTTTCAAAATGCATCAGTTAATAGTG
>CM044447.1:22867293-22899467 GCA_024363595.1 Xenopus borealis | reverse complement strand
CTTTCTAGAGCACTCAAAAGAATGAGGCACTTTGTTATCTGACTATGGCTTTTAGCAATGAATCTTAATGCAGTATAAGCATTATTCAACTTGCACCTCACCAGCTGCTGTTAAAGTCCCTGCATAGGTGCTGGGAGTTGCACTACATGGAAGCAGGCTAGACCAAGTATATTAAAATAAATGACAGAAAAAAATGATATTACTTCCACATAATATATCAGCATGGTAATGAGGATATCCGGTTAATTGTAGTGACTGATATATTTTATCTTCCATCATTTTCTTTCTTTTATATACTAAATTTATGAAACAGGAACTAGGCATTCAAGTGTTTGCAATAAATCACTGCCCTTTTCTGGTTTTTTATAGGGTGGGCTGCAAATGCTAGGTGTACACCTAAAACAAAATGCACACAATTGCAATTTGGGACAGGGCCCTATTGCCTGAATGACAAATGGATGTGTTGTGCAATATCCTGCTCGGAGGGCAGAAGAAGCGAAAATGGGAAGACAGACAGATGTTAAGGGGTAAAAGTGCAAAAACTGTTTGGTATCCAGGAGAATAAAACATACTCAGCCCATGAGTCCACACAGCTGCTTACACTAGAAACCCTGACTTTGGCAGAAAAGCCACAGGCCATTGAAGGTCAGAAGTAACCTGCCTGTGGCTAATGTGAGTCAGATTTCCCAATGGCAAATAAATGCTAAGGAAAGTTACCTTGTGTGTTCCCCATACACAGTGCTCCCTACTGAGTGCACTAAATGGTGTGGCTTATGGTGGGCAAGGAGAGAAGCACCTGTCATGACAGACTTAGTAATTAGTTGCCCAGGAATCAACTGCTGATCAACTGCACAGCATTCAGGTAGCACAGCATTCAGGTAGCACAGTGGGTTATTCATCATCTATGGGTTGAGTCCCAAAACAGAGGGTCTCCATGCTGTTTAGGAAAGGTCTCCATGGTGTTCCCAATCATGTAAAATTCCTTCCTTCAACAAAAAATATATAATTAACTGGTTGCAAAACAATTTGAAGGTTGCAAAGCTGATTCCACAAATTCACTTGGGTGTCAAAAGGTAAAGGATAATAAACACTGACGTAGCACTGAGAAGTGCTGTCCCCATGCCCTAAATAATAATCTAGTATTCTCTTTTGAGTCTGAACATGGCAAAATATGGGCAGATTCACTTGGATCTGGGCCTGATTTAGCCACCCATATGCCGGGCCACTCAGATCACCTATTGGGGTATATAGAGCAATGTCTGATGAGAACAATCTCAAAGAGCTGATGTGTTCCTCGTCCAGTGAGAGTTTCAAACCTGCCATAACAAAATCTGGTCTATTTTCAGGAACATAGTTGGCCAAGCCTCATAAAGGGTCAATAAGTTGCTGAAGGGTTTTTTTGGCCCGTGAATGACCACATTTACAGTATACCAGTATAGATAGGACTGGGGTTATTAAAGTTACTGATTCCCACAGCAAATTCCTTTTAGGGCTCCCTGCCCATTAAACCTTGTGTCAGTCAGTGATCAATATTCCACAAAGAACTGTGCATTATTCAGGACCCACAAACACTCATTCTGACCCACTTTCCTATAGTCAGACTCTGCAGGGAAACCACAATTGTAATAAACTTAAATAATATAATTACACACAGTCTGTTCTGCATGAAGACGTTATTTGGTTGTTGTATTATTGTGGGTCCAAGAGGATAAAATGAACATACAAAGCTTCTACAAAGCAACACTGTACACTGAGCTTCTGCATATGCTTTTCCACAATTTGAAATTTGGCCAAATATCACATTAACCTGTGGAATTTTTGGCATGAATAAGAATGGGACTAGAGCCAGTGCCATGCACGTCTGTTAAATTTGGCATAAAAAGTAGCAAAATGACCCAGCAAAGTAAGATATGATAAGCTTGGCTGGTAGAATTAACTGACCCTGTGCAGGAACAGTACCCGAATGACCTGTAATATCAAGATCATATTAGATTAAGTGTAGTCATGAAGAACTTTAACACCTTCCATCAGCCCCAAGTGCCCCATCTCTTGTTCTCTTGTTATTCAGACATATAATCTAACATTCCAGTGACTAAAACAGTACAGGTTGCCCAGTTGGCTATCCTTGTGTGAACACAATCGGGTCATTCGATCTGTGGGCCAAATAATTTAGACTGCATAGCGGGTCTAAGGCTAGTGGCATAGATGATTGTGGCATCTTTCTTCTCCTGCTCAAAACTCAACACATCACAACCACCCAATTAAGGCAACTACAATGGTGAGAAACTGGTATCACTAGCATTAACATGATTCTCTTCCGTGAACACATTTATGCCTCTCTGTTGTCAATTAATGCATTAAAAAAAGCCTGTGCCATCAGTTTCATCCACAGAGGCTTAGCACCCCACCCCCACCCCCGAACTATATATAACTATGGTAATAAGCTCCTCTTTGGAGGACCATCTCCTCCCTAACTAAAAATGTAATCTTATTTTGGGCTAAATGGATAACAATTAAAAAAAAAACTTTTTAACAGCAAAGGAAGGAATCATTCATTGCAATATATCTGCCACCATATAGAAGATCCCCTGTTAACATTAGCTCACTTTAAGTGAAGTCAGTGTGACCCTGCTAATTGCCTTCTCATAAGTGTCCTGCAGTAATTACATTGGTAATCCTACCTAACAGTTACCCTAAATAGCTTTTCATTTCAAATCCTTCATTTGTTCTAAATCCTCAGCTGTGCCACTGCATTCATGCTATGACTTTGCCTTTAAAAAATTAGCAGCGCTGGTGTAAATCAGTCCCCCCCCCATCGCTCTCCTTGCCCCGGTGACTTCAAAAGAGTCAGAAGCTACTCAATGATCTGTCAGTGGGACTTAGGGCAATTTAGTGTTTAACACGCTTATCCTACGCCTCTGCAAATTTAACAGCTCGTAAAATAGGCGCTGACTCTCTCTCTTAATGAGCCAAAAACTGCTCTTTTATTAAAAAAAAAAAAAATCTCTAATGATAAACATGTCTCTCTCTCATGGGAGCTAATCTCTTATGCTTTGGTGGATCTGAATGCAGATTGCTGAAGGGCCTGATTTGAGGGGAAACACAGAAAAGGAGGGATGAGAATTTTTTTTTTGTCCTCAGTCCTACGGAATAGCAGCACAGATTAATTTCGGCCTTAGGCAAAAATACCCTAAAGTCACTTTTATGCTCAACGCATAGTCTTTATGTTTCATAACACAGAACCTATAACTATTCATATATACACACACGTGAAAATCTGCCATACTGTAGGTTCTGTACAATATAAATACTTACATATTTATTGATATATTTATTGATAAAATATATCCTATAACATCTTTTTACCAACTTTAATCAAATCACAGTTGTAGGTATTGGCAGAAACATAACGTCTTTGTGGAAGAGCAAAGTATTCTCTATCTGACCTGAGCCATACAATTTGTGCTGGGAAAGGTATATTCCTGGAGCTAGTCCTTGTCTCAGTGCAAGCCTTGTCATGTGACAATATTAATAATAACCGTATTCTTCCCAAGTATATTTAGCAATATAGACACACTCTCTGCAACCATTTGCCTTGAAGTACAATACACTGGGGAATAACTACAGAGAAAGCAGACGCTGCAGGGTTAAAGGGGTGGGGGCTGAGTGTAGTGGACCCAGTAAGACCCTAATTAATGAGTTATTTCACTATATCTTGGTAGAATAGGTCAACTAATGTTCTGGGGCCTATACTGAATATGCTGCAGGGCCCAGTAACATCTAGTTATAGTTATGCCCCTGACAATACAGGTTAAAAAGAAACAAGATAAAGATTTTGTTTCTAGAAACCCAGATCAAAGGTTTAGTAGACTGATAAAATCAAATTGTCCTCAAAAAAACTACAAAGGGGTTAAGTAGGGTAACTTATGTGCCCCCAAAATTCAAAATAAATCCATAGTGTCCGTTTTTGCACAGCATTTCAATGCAATGGGTAAGCCATGTACAGATTAACAAAGCCTTGTTGCCCTTGAATGAATAGTAGATACAGGAGTATAGGTGCTCTTATACTAAAACTATGCATCTGCTAATACTAATGTTTAATCGACGGTATCTTGCATTAAACCTAGTTCCACCCATGGAATGAAATGAATGATCCCCTTGCATATGCTTAATATTTGCTGGAATGTACCATTTTGCTAATTATTACCAGCCCCTGCTTCACTATAACTTTTAAATCATGTATGGTAAGGAATGTTCTTGAAAATGTAAGAAAAGTTCCTCCACAAACTATTAAGCAGCAATTAATTATAACTGGGAATTTAGGGTAAATCTGGGTCCCGCTTTACTGCAGTTCAGACTGGGACACTGCTATCCCGGCCAGTTGACTTCCCTTCTGATGTTCAGCATAAGTGATATGGCTTCTCTAGGCCCTGGAAGGCAGCGTTCACTTGGGTGAAACTTGGGCCAAAGGGAAAGTAGAAAATAATATTGTTAATTGGAATCGACGTGTGATTTTGGGATTAAAGAGCTGTCTGGCAGGGAAATGAGCTGAGTTTATTCTTCAGAGAACTACAAAACTGACTTTTTAATCCTGCTCTGGATAGAGCTGCAGGGGATCTGGACAAGGCACAGGAAGGAATCCGGCAGGGGCAGTGTTGGGGGAATGAGACATGGTATGGCCTGGCTGCTGAGAATCTGCCTGAAAGGGAAGAAAAAAAAGGGGCAAACACTGGGTTTTCTGTGGGAGATCCCTTAGAGCAGTGATCCCCAACCAGTAGCTTGTGAGCAACATGTTGCTCTCCACCCCCTTGGATGTTGTGCTCATGGTCCTCAAAGCAGGTGCTTATTTTTGAATTCCAATCTTGAAAACAAGTTTTAATTGCATAAAAACAAAGTATAGTGCCAAGTGGAGCCTTTTGTAGGCTGCCAGTCCACATATGGGCTACCAAATAGCCAATCAGAACCCCTATTTGGCACCCTAAAGGACTTTTTCATGCTTGTGTTGCTCCCCAACTCTTTTTACATTTGAATGTGGCTCACTGGTAAAAAAGGTTGGGGACCCCTGCCTTAGAGTGTACCTTCTTGCACAGAAAATTACTTTGTACACCATATACCAAAGCACACACAAAAAAACAGGATGTCTAAACTGTGGCCTTTCAGCTATTGTTAAACTACAGTTATTAGCTGAATTGTAACTCTACAGCACTGGCCTTTTTAATGTAGGCAATTGTACAGTGAAAAATATAATTTATATAATACACAAAAGCTGTGAATATATTATTATAAACGGTGAGTTCTGATATCATCAGTTATAAACGGTGAGTTCCGATGTCACGAAACGTGTGTATTATAATAAATAAGGTACCCCCAGTTGAAAAATATGAGAAGTTACCTTGGAGTTCCATGACCTGTATAAAAACACTCGCCTTCGGCCTCAAGCTTTTATATGGTCATGAAACGCCTCTGTAACTTCTAATATCCTTATAATTTACAAGAGGGGGTCCTTTATTCACTATATAAATAACAAAATTAAAATAAAGCCTTCAGTCACCTATATAACTCAGCCCGCAGCCTTGTGCATCATGCACCTTCTCTTTCTTATATCCTTATTATTTACAGTAGGGGGTACATTACCATACTTAGAGTTCCCTGTATAAGTCAGCCTGCAGCCTTGTGCCTTTATATGGTCACAGAACTCCTCAGTGACTTCTAATATCCTTATAATTTACAGTAGGGGGTACATTATCCCTTATAATATATGGGTGATACTCACAATTCTCCGTATAACTCAGCCTGCAACCTTGTGCCTTTATTTGGTCACAGACAGCGCCGGACTGCATACAGGGCCCCCCGCCGACCCCCCCTCACCTATTACAGCGGCGCTGCAGGGCGCTGACGTCACTGTACGGTGCCCGCATCACTACAGTCTAGGCGCTGCAGGTTAGCCAATTTTTAATTTAAGATCAGATTGGGGGGGGGGGTCTGGCACGGCGGGGGCCCATGAGGGTAGAGTTTTTTCCCGGTGCCTCGCCGGGCCAGTCCGACACTGGTCACAGAACTCCTCTTCTTATATCCTTATAATTTACAGTAGGGGGTACATCATCCTTTATAATACATGAGTTCCTGTATAAGCCTTTACAAGGTCACAGAACCCCTCAGTGACTAATAATATCCTTATATTTTACAATAAGGTGCACATTGTTCACTTTATAATTTATAGGGACTGCCCACTATAGCTCTTACCAATGACCACGCCAAGATCTGGTATAACCCCTGCCATCATGGTTAGAACACAAATTCATGGCTTGACCAATCTATAAACAATCCATTTCTGCTCTCCTTCATCCGGCACAACCCAAAGAGAGACAGATAAAGTGCAGTGATTAATCCAAAACAAAACCAATAGCCACCCCCTTCCCGCTGGTTTCACAACACCAAACCACAAGCGTGAGAGCTATCAGTGAGTCAGTTGCCAATCTGAAGTCTGAATGGGGAACTAGTTCCAGATTTCCCAGCTGGGTAACCAGTGACGTACTACAAGCACAGGAACCCTACTTTTATACGGCTTTATTTCATATATTATTGTATATGTTCAGTCTCATTCTAATATCAGTTGGTCTAGGCAGAAAAAAAAGCTGGTCTATTGCAACAGGTCTGTTGCTGACCCCAAAATACTTGTGCCCATTCCCCATTGGAGGCATGAGTCGGGTATAGCAGTGCACTGCAGACCTATACAGTTCACAACTTGACAGATGCACAGTTTTTGTCCTGCTCAATTGCCAAAATGCCAATCTAATTGCTGAATCCCTTCATATTCAAAAATGTATGCAAGAAAAATCCTCTCCCCAGTCAGTCCTCTCCCCCTCATCTTTATTTGGAGGGTCGGACACTCATTTACTCGACCAGCGTGAAATGAATTGGGCCTCTGGGGTTGGAAGGTCACAGGGAGGTTAATTATGGAAAACAACCTCAGTCTGGGCAAAGACCGACTCCTCAGGGGTCAGTTCAGACTTGTGACTACATTATGTAATGTCCTTCCCATAGAAAACACTGCCAGAACAGAGCTTAGAAAAACACACACTTTTACATGTAGTTGGGGAATTAAAAGAGGCGTTGGCTAATTCACACTAGCATGGTGTAAATTCCCAGAATGCTTAGATCCAAACCAGTACCTTGAGCAATGACATTACATACAGCCATACCCCCCTGCATAAAAAGTCATAACTGGGAATAATAATTCTGGTTAAGGCCATAGCTTGCCCCCGGTCCAAAGCCTATGCAGCAAGCAGATTTTCCACCAGCAGTCAAATAACTTTTAGGGTTAGTGCTTTTTTTGCCCAAACTTTTTTTTCTCCAAGGGAGGGGGGGGAGCAAAATACTGAAATATCTGCACATGCTAAGTCAATGACAGTCTCCAAGTACTGGACTTTGTTTAGTGACAGGTGCTGTCATTACTTTCATGGAGGCCTCCAGCTGGACAACCCTGTCCTATATTTTGATTCTTTTGCCGCACTTTTGTATGAATGACAACTAAATACTTTCTCAGTTATTTTTTGTTAAATTGGTGTATATCCAAACCTGTATGCAAACGGAGCAAATGCTCAGTGTAGCAAAAATAAATCCAATACCAGCCACACTGTGTGGCCCCTGAAATATTTGTCTTGTCACCATGGAATACATTGGAAGGTTATAAATAAAAGATGACCATTGATTTCATCCAAAATTCAAATCTTGCTCGCCTTTAATCTCTACAATTCCACAGTGATTTCTTCTTTTTAATCACAGCAAAAATACTTGAAACAGTATTTAGTGCATGCCCTTTAATTCCATGCTAGTACATTCACTTTTATTTCCATGTATTCCCAAAATGTCCCAGAATCCAGACTAATAACTAAAAGTTTGGTGAGCATTGGGTATTTGGTCCCACAAGGGCCCACTCCCCAAACCTGCTCCTTCCTCCTCACAGAACTTTCAATGATTTACTGTATATATCCTTATGATACACAAAAGCCATTAATAACCTGTAAATTATATCCTTATAAACGATGACTAGTGATGTCATCAGTTATAAATGGCGAGTAGTGATGTCAGATTAGTCACATGACTAAAACGTGTGTATTATAATAAAAAAAAAAAGTACCCCTTGTTGGAAAATATGATGATATTGGAAGTAACCTCAGAGTTCCATGACCTGTAAATGGTCATGGAAGTCCTTGGGGACTTATAATATCCTTATATTTTACAATAGGGGGGTACTTTATTCACTATATGACTTACAGTAGGGGATACATTATTCCTTTTAAAATATGAGTGCTACTCAGTTCTCTGGCCTGTATATGGTGTTATGGAATCTAGGTGGGATATAAATGGAGGGTGCAGAGAGGAATTATCCAACAGGTAGGATTAGAGCAGAGCTGGCGCTGCCATTTTCATTCAGTTGGATATATGGGAGTACAGAGTGCTAGCAAACTCACTGCAGCACACCTAATCCTTTGCTCACACAATGGCAGAGCATGTAATCTAAGTACAATGGCAGCATTCAATGTGCTTGCAATTGTCTGGACGCTAAGAAGAATTAGCAGGGTGACCACAGATGCGGCCAGTGATGATACAAGCTGTCCCAGGCAGCCTCTCCTACAGGCAATGATAGCAGAAGCAATTATAGTCTGTGTGCTCACTGTACTAATTCCCCATACATCCCAGTCACAGATACCTACTCCATACATTAATGGATTAATCCCTGGCAATATGAACAAATCCTTCACAGCCAATTGGCTCACACGTGAAATCACTTGGAAATGGAGAATCCCTCGTGCTTGTCAGGGACGTGGCGAATGAATGGGGATAGGAGGAGGACTGAAATTGAATTGATGTATCAGGAGATGGACAGAGAAGGGGGATAATAGCAAGAGAGAAAACATGGAAGGGACACTTCAATGTGCACAGAGATAAGGGGTATCATCTCAAAGCTTTGGGACAGGGTAATATAGATAGGCTCTCAACTGCCCAGGAGAAAATAAATAGAAACCTAACAAACATGTGGGGGAAGGAGCTGCGATGTGTCAGAGCACAGAGATTAAGGTGAAGACATGGAGCTTAGGGTGATGGCAGACAGAGGGGTGCAGAAAAATATTTGTGCATTCATGCAATTGGACCAGTTTGACAAGATAAAGCTGGCCATACACTAAAAGATTCGCTAGTTTGGCAAGGTTGCCAGACAAGTGGATCTTCCCGTATACATGCCCACCAAAAAGTGGGCAATTCTGATCGTTCGGGCCTACAGGATTATATGGATCAATTAGAGGTGTTATGGGGGGTTATATGGAGAAATTGGAGATGCTGAAGACGTATATTTAGTATATTAATGTAAAATGTATGCATTATTGTTACTTTCATAAAGTTTATAATGCCTTTAAAAATGCCTTAATCATTTCAGAAAAAAATAATGCTACCTATCAGTGTGATATATTAGACATAGTACACCGCCCCTTTTTTTTTTTTTTTTTTTAAACAAAGGAAAAGGGTTTATGCCAAGCATACATTTTGCCTATTGGTTTAAATATGTTTTTTGTTATTTCTTGGAATAAACGGGGCAATATGTGAAAATGAAACTTAAATCCAATGTTCAACCCATGTTGAAAAACGGGAGTACACTGTTCCTTTAATACCAATATCAGTAGACTTATGGAAACACTCCCCAGCAGAGGTGGTAGGCCAATCTAGAAAGAATGGAAGACTATTGTTAATTTCAAAGCATGCCAAGGACATTTGGGGTTTAAAAAATGACATGAGAGAAGCATTTTTTTAAAGAAAGAGAAGTGTGAGAATGCAGAGGTAGGCCAAATGTCTGAGGTTGTACAGTGGCAGGAACTGGTGGGTACGTAATGTTCATATTTCTGTGTTAAAGTGGATGCTGTGCAGGAGACACAGGCACCACCAGTGCAGCATATACAATCAGTCCCGTACAGTTACTCTGTATTGTAGAACAACACGAATTGAAGCCTTAGATGGTATCACTTTAAATTGCTTTTCCACAGTTTTAGTCTTTTTCATATTCACAATCTAACATTAACATCACAAGCTTTAGTCACATGAGCACCATCATGGTGGCTATTGGTGTTAGTTTGTAACCACTGAACAGTTGCTGGAGGGAAAGACCCAAGAGACAGCTTGTAAGGTTATAACACACAACACAGGAGAATAAAATGGAATTGGGCAGACTATAGTTGACTGGATGGCCTCTAGGATGGCTGTTAGTAGACTTAGGAAATAGCTCAAGAGATGCCCTCTCCCATCACATGCTATTCCTGTCCTCAGTAGTAGCATCTAGGAGTATCAATTGGAACATCTACTTGTAGTTAATGGGCTCGAGGCTACTACTCTGCAACTGGAATGCACTATCCAGTATTTAATTGCAAAGCCAGACCGCTTCTCCTAAGCATGGTTATTAAAAATGTACTTTGCTCAGTAACATAAATGGCTAGATACCAGGCTTGAGGTGAGCATGTATGAACAGATAGAGTTGGACAGTTTCACCAGTTTCACCTACTGGCCTACGGTCAGGTTATGCTTGCTGCCTTGTGTACACTTTCAGTAGGCAATTCTTCCATCCATTCCAACAGATTGTGCTGGACAGATAACTGAACCTGCCAATGACCTATTCTATGCATGCTCATTTTTACTTCCATTCTGATTAATTTATTCTGACTGGCCATTGTTTCAGTGGTTCCCAATACCAAGTTATTTTTTCAGAGCTGTGTTGCTTGTAGAATAGGAACAAAAAAGCTCCTTGTGTGTCATCAACCTTAATGGAATATCATACTTAAATTTCCCAATATTGCTGTAACACATGAGACCCCTGTGCAACACTGGGTTCGGCATAATTGAGGTGTGGGTGCAGCAGGGGTGTGACCTTGAATGCAGAAGGAATTGTTTCTATTGGCACCCAATTTTACTTATCGTCAGGGCCCCCCACCCAGGTGACCAGTGGGCATCTAATTGAGGCCCCTTGATAAGCATAGTAATCTACAGCATGCTTCTGAATACATTGCTAATTAGCTATCCAGAATGCTAATATAGCCAAATCAAAGTTTAACGAGAAAGTAAAGAGCAGACAGCAGGTTCATTTGTTTCTTGGCGCAGGGCTGCAGTGCCCCTTTCCATGGCCAGCAGCCCAATCTCTTTTCAGGCCCAAATATAACTAATTTTGTATTCATCCAGTGCTCCCCCCTCCTCTTATTTATCTGGGATGTAGAAGCTTGGTGAAAGAGAACCATGCCAGAGGAACCCTTTTGGTAAGTGTGGGGGGCACGCAGGGGATTAACTGTCATTGAGATGATGGTTGGAACAAGCAGTACAGTAACCCTATACATCAAAGCAACATTTCACCTGGGCTTTACTTGTCTTTGCATGAACTCAATTCAGTCATTTAAAGGGTAACACACCAAACTCCCCACAGGCGTGAAATGAAATACATATAGTCAGATCAGTAGGGGTACTGACAAGCTCTACCTTCTCAGGAGTAGCACAGGTATATGTGACTGCTGCAGCGCAGGAGGAAGATAACACCAATCTTATCTTTACTGGAGGATGACTGACAATTACCGTGTAACTTGCAGGCTTGGCCTGCACACATGGAGGAGTTTGGTGCAGAAATGCATGAGTATATGGTTCAGGGTGCAGGCAAAGGAGAAGGCTGATGCCAGTGTAGGGGGAATCAGACCTGTGTTGCATTATCCTTGATTGGCAGCGGCTTAACTACTGGACCTGTACCCCCATGGGGTCAATTGCAAAAAGAGTCAGACTGTCCCACTGGGAAATCAGGAAAACCCCCACAGGGGACTGACTGCTACTGATGTGGGCTGCATGGACTGATCACTGCTGTTCTGACCACTGCTGACTGCTTAACACAGTTCTGGGCCCAGCTGACCACCACCGCAATCCTCCAGCTCACGTTGACAGCTGTGAAGGATGGTGGCAATGGCTGTAGTAGCTGAATAATTTGTGTTTCATGGGCCCCTGGGGTGAGGCTCTCTGGTGGGCCACAGGTAGCGTTGCCACCTTTTCTGAAAAAAAATACCGGCCTTCTATCTATCATTTCTCCCTAGTAATAACATTGGGATCAACCTTCATTTTTACTGGCCAGGCCGGTAAGATACCGGACAGGTGGCAACCCTAGCTACAGGTACACCAGTCACAGGTTGCAAACATGGTGGCCTGGGAATCATGAAGGCAATAGGAAGGTATTTATGTAGGTGTGTCTCTGTGAGGCATAGAGGAGCTATCTGGAGGGTAGAGAGGGTCCGGCGGGTCAGAGAATCCTGGGTGGAAAACCTGCACCCTGATCCACTACTCAACCTCACTTATATTACTGTAGATTGGTTAACTGGCCCCTGATGAAACTGATCCTATTGTTTGTTGTGACAGGAAAATAAGATTGCAAACTCTGATGTGTATAAAAGTTATATAAAAGCCTGTGAAATAGGTCACAGGTGGTACATAAAGGAACACTAGCAAATGAAAGTGTTTCAGTAGAATGACAATACAATGCACAGTACTAGTAAAACTGATGTGAGTGCTTCAGAAACACTACCAAAGTTTATATATACAAGCTGCTTTGTAGCCATTGGGGCAGCGGTTCAAGCACAGGATACACAGTAGATAATAGATAAGTTCTTAAGAATCCCATTGTACACTACAGAGATCATCTGTTATCTGCTGTGTATCCTGTGCCGTTTCTCCATTTTAAGCTTTGAATGGTTGCCACCATGGCTGCACAGCAGCTTGTGTATATACTATATTAGAATTTCTGAATAAAACACACCAGTTGTATCAGTGCAGAGAAACAGTACATTATACTTTCATTACTTTAAAACACAAATTTTTTTGTTGTTACTGTTCCTTTAATGCAAGCTGTCATACTGTTTTGCCTTGGTTATACTCTGTATAAAGCCAATGTATGTCAATCAGATGGAGCCGATGTATGTCGGTCGATGGAGCCGATGTATGTCTGTCTATGTTGCTAAGACAAACAATCTGGCAGCTACCATTCACATGCACAGACTGAAGGACCAGGAAACCCAGTGTTACCTCTAATATATAATATTTTCTTGAAAAACTTGTTTGGCATCTGTTATAATACATTTTTTTTTAATATCCCAATAAATAGCATTTTAATGTTCATTTGCATCATCCCCAATTTATGATTTCACCTCATTTTTTTGTTTTCCAGATCTGCAGAACAGACGCATTATACATCATTAATAATAAACATAACACGGACAGCCGTGCCGCGCAGCCAGCGTGCTGGGTGTATTCAGCTGGCTCACCTGCTGGGCACTGTAATTTGGCTGGTTTGATGTTTGACTGACTGTCAGCTTATGATTCCTGTTTTATGGTTTAATGGGTGCGTGAAGGGCACAGAAAAGGTTTATTGACAGAAATCCCTAAATGCCTACAAACTTTTACTTGTCTTCGAGGACCAATAAATATTTTCTCAATCCCTCTCTTCGAGGCAATAAAAATCAAGACTGAGGTTAGCTGGGGGCCACTTGACATCATTTTGGCTCTCTGCTCTGCCTGATATTTAAGGATAAGCACGAGCTGGGACCTGGCGTGTCCTACAGGTGAAGGTGATGGGGAAAATGGTGCCAATGGAAGGTTGCTCCCCAGTGAAGAGGAGGAATGTACGGAAGGTTTTATAGAGATAGCTGTAATGGGGAGGGGAGATTAGAGAGATTTTAAAGGATGGGAGTGAAGGACTGAAGGCACAAGGAGAAGCAAGAAGAACTGTATGAGAAATTGGAAGTGGTAAATCAATAAGAAAGAAAGTACAGCAGAAAAAATGGTAGAGATAAAGGTTGAGTAAGGAGATAGATTGAGCAAACAGGGCTATGTAATAGTACAGGAATGGGACCTGTTATCCAGAAATTGTGATGGGCGATTGATTTGAGGTGAATTTCTGCATTTCACCAACAGCGAATAAATCTGCAGAAATACCACACGTCGAAATTGTTGCAAACATAAAATTATCACACGTCAAAACTATTCAGACGCCCATTGACATTTGGACAAAAAAAGCCGTGTGCATAAAAATTGTCGCTTGAGTCAAAATCGACACGTGTCAAAATAATTTTGACTCCCATTGACTTCAATGCGTTTTGTAAATTTTTCAGCAAAGCAAAACGGGAAAGATTCGCCCATCTCTATCCAGAGTGCTTGGGACCTGGGGTCTTCTGGATAACATATTTCAGAAATTTGGATCTCCATACACGTCTACAAAAAAAATTAAACCCATTAGGCTTGTTTTGCCTTAAATAAGAATTAATTATATCTTAGTTTGGAATATCATATCCAGAATGCTTGGGACCTGGGGTCTTCTGTATAACGTATCTTTCTGAAATTTGGATCTCTATACACATCTACAAAAAAAAAATTAAACCCAATAGGCTTGTTTTGCCTCAAGGATTAGTTATATTTAAGTTTGGATCAAATGCAAGTTACTGTTTTATTATTATCATAGAGAAAAAGGAAATCTGAATTCTTTGGATGAAATGGAGTATATAGGAGATAGCTTTCCTGTAATTTGGGTTTCTGAATAACAGATTTCTAAATAACCGGTCCTATAACTGTAAATGGAAAAAATGTGGAACATTAATTAAACCTAATAGGCTTGTTTTGCCTCAAAAAAGTTTAATAATTTAGTTTGGATCAAGTACAAGGTAATGTTTTAATATTACAAAGAAAAAGGAAATCATTTTTAAAAATGTTAATTATATGAATAAAACAGAGTCTATGGGAGACGTTTGGGTTTCTGAATAACAGGTTTCTAAATAACAGATCCTTCCTGTACTGTATGTGGAAAAAAAGTAGAAACATTAATTAATAGGTTTGTTTTAACACAACCAAGTATTAATTATATCATAGTTTGGATCAAGTACATGGTACTTTTTTAATATTACAGAGAACAAGGAATTCATTTTAATTATTTGGATAAAACGGAGTATACAGTATGGGAGATAGCCTTCGTGTGTTTTCGGTTTCTTAATAACAGGTTTCTAAATAATGAACCCTATAACTGTATATGGAAAACATGTGGATATATATGAGTGATTAGGGAGACAATCTGTTGTAGGGCCCTGGGCACACATTATCCCACATTATGTGCCTAAACCGGGTTTTCGGGGGATACCCAATAGAATGCAAGACGCGATCTCTTATCTATTATCACTGTGTGACAATGTAATATAATATGTCATATAAAAAAAATATATATATGTTGCAAAGTAGAAGACACTGGGGGTCATTTATCAACACTGGGCAAATTTGCCCATGGGCAGTAACCAGTAGCAACCAAATTGCTGCTTTCATTGTTCAAAAAGTGGGCACAATCCACCACATTTCTACACTTCACGCATTGAAAAATGCTGCAAAACGGAGTGCAGAGACCTTCGTCCCGCCCACATGAATACATTGCTGCCTGCACTCAGCAGCACTTGATGCACTTTCATTTTGAGTGTCAGTAAATGTGCAAGTGCACATGGAGCTTAAGCTCCAGAAATTTAGATGACATTTCAGATGAAAGTAATAATTTACACTAGGGGAAAACTTAGCTTGTCTTTCAGCAGAGGCTGGGACTCAGCCACAATACAGCACGGCTGCTCCCAGACCCAGTTATTATACAAGCCACACGCTGAATGACAGACCGGCCCTAATTTCAGTATTTCCTTCAAGTGCAGATTGAGTTGTGGCCTGTTATGTTAAGGCATTTCAGCAGGATACTGCAGGTGTATAGGGGAACAATTTGCTTGATTTCTGTCAGCGATATCAACAGGACGCTCCTACTGCCCAGGGCATGTTGCTTTGAACTGGCCCGTGAGGGAAGGAACTGACACTGACTTTCTTCTCAACTTCCTGGAAATAGTTTCAGAGGGGAACATTATGGGAAACGTTGCAGAGAAGCAGCTGTGAGCAGAGCTGACTTTATTACTGGGGTTTAGGGCAGCCCATATATCTGTATCTTTCTTTATTCATATTCTTCAGTCAGTCCCTTGCCCATCCCAGGCTACCCAAAGATACCCCCAAATTTTGGGAATTCACCATTGAAAAAACAACCGACACACACACACACAAACACTCTTCCTAAAGCCGCTTACACTACACCCAGCAGAAGTACTACAACTTGAGAGCCAAATACCGACTGTCCCTGTCCTAGGAAGCCAAGTAACGGAACTTCCACGGGTCTATGATTAAGTATCTTCGGATATGAAACGCGTTAGGATCAGTGTTTTAGTTCTTTCGAATAAAGATTAATTTTTATTGGCACCAACTGGCTCTTGGAGTGCGTGTCCATTATCTGCCATTGTTGAAACCTTCCAGTAACAAACAAGGGATAAAAAAAAAATTTTTAAAAAATATTAAGCGGGGGTGCAATCAGGTTGTCACCACAAAATTCATACAGACAAATACAAGAGGTCCTCTGCACTCAACCCATTATCCACATAATAAGGACATTGAGACATTTTGTGCCTTAAGCAACTAAAAAATGGATTACCCTTTAAACAAAAAAGGGATTGTTTGTCCGTATATTGCAATATATTTAAGCTGGCCAACTATGTCAAAGTCATCCTGGTATGGCCAGTCCTACGCTCTTATCTAATTCATTGAGAATTCTATTTCATTATACACAGGGATAAAGTTTTACCTGCAACTTACTTGCTACTTTCAAGGTTAAAATTCCCAAACATGGTTGCCCTTTTATTGGTCACCACTGGTACTATAGTTAGAAAGGCTATGGGGCTGCTGTACCAGCCTACAGATCCCTAGACAAGGTGCCCACCCCATATCCCAGCCAGGTCTCTGTTGCTTATATCAGTATAAGTGCATGAAGTAAGGGAACCACAGTTAACATCTGGTACAGGTGACAAACCATGGTGTTCCAGCCAGCAGAGATGTGTTGGGGTACGATTAGGGTTGCCACCTGGCGGGTATTTTTGATGGTCGATCCCAATGTTATTAATAGGAAAAAAAGATAAATATATAGGAAGGCCGGTATTTTTTTCAAGAAAAGGTGGAAGGCCGGTATTTTTTTCAAGAAAAGGTGGCAACCATAGACGATAGGGCCGACAGAGGTTTAGCAAAGAAGCATGTTCAGATGTTTATAATAGAGGGCTAAAGGCTTATGCTATGTCTATATACAACAATGAATGAGGCAGAGGACATGACTTGTGGATCATCAATGCCCAGGAAAGGCCGCAGCTTTTAACGGGGCCTAGCCAAGGTCTCTCTCTGACACTTGAACTACTGGTTTTTTTTCTTCACTTTTTGGCTGCCCATAGTGCACCATGCCACCATATTGCTGCAACTACATAACCATCACTGTCCCAACCAACTCCTTGTTCCCTGTAACCCCTGGGTGGGCGAGAGGAAGCCGTCTCCAGCCCTCAGGTAAAATGTCTTCCCCCTTTCTTTAGTCCCACCTTATTATACAGTTTGCCGCCCCTTTACCCTGGCTCAGAACTACAATACCCATAATCCACCACCATCCCCTAGGGCCCTAATTGTCCCCCAGTCATGTCCTTCCACATAACAGTCTGGTTTTGTTTCAGTAGTACTACATCAGCCTCTTCTGGGATAGTACTCCCTAAATCCAGTCATTTTGTCTTTCAGATTGTTTATACATTTTAAGGTCCTTATCGGCTGCCATTGCTCTGCTGGATCCCTGACACAACATTTCCTGCTTATGACCACTTTTGTTATTGCCATTTATATTCCAAGCTGCTAACGAAAGCAGTATGGCAGCTCTCCCTCACATTTTTAATGCACATCTGCACAAGTATTTTATGTCCCCATAACGTACAGAATTAAAAATAAATAATAGCCCCATATATGGTATCTGGTATGTTGGAATGAATACAGGATATTCTGAGCAGAAAAAAAGTATTTTACATACATTTCAGATTTAACCCAGTTATACCCAGCATTATTTAGATAGGGGCATATATACCAGCCTTTTCAGTTCTATAGAATTAGTAATACGCTGGAGCAGAACATATACCTTTAGCCTGCAGGAGTCACTGCAGACAGCAGGAAATTAGAAGCAGAATTCCAATATGTAAAGCTGCCACTCAACCCCTCCTGCAGCTGTTGTACAAATAAATGATAAAGAGAAGTATCCACTGTATCACACATGGACAGTATTAGGGTAAGGGGGTACAGGGAGTTGGGGATTAGGCTTCAGAAGCAGCCTCCTTTTTTTAAAAAAACAACAATGTTAGTGCTAGTGTTCACTGTATGTAATAGAAACTTCTTACTGAAAATTATATTACGTTGCGGTCAAAAAATGATGCTACCTTTAATCGAGTGTGAACAAAAATATGCCATGGGCATTGACCATTCTCAGTTTAATAAACAGACAATATTTCAATTTTAATAGACAATATTATTACAATTTTCAGCCAGCTGCAGGTAGAACAATGAATCCAGCCATTTGGTTGGTTGCCACAGTTTACTGCCCATGGTCACATTTGCCCAGGTTTGATAACTGACCCTGGCTAGCTTCATCCAGGTGCAGTAACCTCAACAACCAACCAGCAGCTAGCACTTACTGCTCAAAAGCATCAGCCTCTCAAGGTCATAATGATGCTGGAATTATAGTGGAAGACACTGCATGTGAGTAAAAAAATTTAATAAAATGGTGACTGCATCCAAAATTAGTCAATTAGTAAATGACCCCCTAATGTATTTTATTATATATAAAGGTTAAGAGCCACCATACACTTTTACCTTTGCCCTTAAAAGAAATAATATTGTCAGATCAACATATGGATGATTTTTGGCTAGATATCGGTTGGGTGGACCTGTTGGTCTAAATGTGCTGCTTATCTCTGCTCATGTATGGCCACCATATGAGAGAATATCTTGTAGCGTGACGCTGGGAGCAATACTGCTTACAGTACTACAGTCATCTCAATGTTACTCATATTCTTACAAGTCTGACTCACAGAACAATAATTGACAGATATGGGGAGGCAGTTAGATTACCAGCAATTAGTCCCTTTCCCATACACGAGTCTTTACTATAGTTCCTAAAACAAATTAAACAAGTTACTTTTACCAAACCAAATACCATTTAATCATATAAATTTCCTTTAGTACTGGGGCTTTAGCAGAGGTTGGGGGCTTGCAAGGTTTTTTCCCTGCACAAACTGAGCTACGTAAAGATTATCTTGCACATGCCGAGATACTCACCGAGAGTAATTTATTCATCTTACATAAAAGGAGATTAGGGATCATCAATATAATTATGAGATTAAACAGATAATTGAAAAATATATTGATGCCATCATAACACATAACTGCACCCTAATCTTGTTGACATCAACATTAAAGGGCCAGTAACATCATGAAAGGCTTAAAAAAATCAGTGTAAATATGCAATGAATGGCAATGTAGGGCTTGTAGAAGCCCATGTGAATGACTGGTAATTAGTGATGGGCGAATCTATCCCGTTTCGCTTCACCGAAAAATAAGCGAATTTCCAGCAAAATTTGCGAATTGGCAAAAAATTAGCAAAACGAGTCACGGCACGTTTTTGAAATCGACGCTCGTCACGTCATTTTCGTTGTGCAACTTGTTTCGCCCATTACTACTGGTAATCTATTTAGAAAGAAAACAACCACGCAGGTGACCAAAAATCCTGCATCACTCCCCATACCATGCAGCAGGTCACCCATTATGCACCCACTAATTATTTATTATCTAGGGCAGGGATCCCCAAGCTTTCGAAGCCGTGAGCAACATTCTGAAGTAAAAGGAGTTGGGGAGCAACATAAGCATTAAAAATGTTCTTGGGGTTCCATATTAGGGCTGTGATTGGCCATTTGGTATCCCCTATGTGGATTGTCAACCTACATTGATAGTCTGTTTGGCAGAACACCTGGTTTTTATACAACCAAAACTTGCCTCCAAGCCTGGAATTCAATAATAAACACCTGCTTTGAGGCCACTGGGAGCAACATCCAAGGGGTTGGAGAGCAACATGTTGCTCGCGAGCTACTGGTTGGGTATCACTGATCTAGGGGACAGTTCAGAGTTGCTACATGTACCATACACTAGCTAAACCTGAATGTATCTGACCGATTAGCCCACAGGTCAAATATGATACTACTTGGCCTTCACCACTATGGCCAAATAATATTACTCCCTACGCTTGAATTGATCAAACAAAAAGAGTAGTGGTCAGTTTCAGCATATCAGGATTGTCTTTCGAATCCATTCCTGGGGATGACAGACTGTACAGACTGTACATGTCCATTTAGTACTAGTGTGAATGTAGAAACGAATCTGCACACACACAAGTATTTGCAGTCGGGGAATGTGCCCCTTTTATTATACTACCTAACCATCAATGAAGGGAGGTTGTACCCCCGAAACGTTGATAGTTTGGTAGCATAATAAAAGGGGCACATTCCCCCACTGCAAATACTTGTGTGTGCGGATCCGTTTCTACATTCACACAGTTCCTAGTGGACCCGGCCAGGTCAATGGTGAATTGGTCAACCTGGCCTACCAAATCTGGCCTTTAGGCTTATGTCCTATGGCATTATTATAATGGCAGGCTTTTCTAATGGAGAATCAAGACCAGAGACCACTCACGCACAGCTGAAGTTGCGGTTGGATGCTTCTGCTGGTCAGTGGCTATTGATCTGGACATGGGACCTGGTCACCATGGACAGGGTTCTCCATCACCACTACTGATGACCACAGTGATCACTTATGCTCTAATAGCCTTATATGGTATAGGTAGGCCCTTAAACTTCCCGATGCTAGTCAGATATAAACAATAAATGAATAATTCAGGAGTGTTTGACCCTTTAAAAAATACCCCCTCCATTGTATACAACATGCTCATGCTTAATATAACCAGAAGCCAATTTTGGTCAGTACATGTGTGTTACATTACTCACATGCAGGCATATACCTATACAGCTAATTTCAAGAGATCCCATAGACCATGTAGCATTTGCTTTATAGAGTACAGCTGGCCAAGGGTGTATTTACAGTTCTATACATCTGTTCTCCAGAGTTACCCAGGCTGCTCTAGGAGAGGTTTCGGCCCTACTGCTCATTCCTAGCTGCCAGTACACAGTTGGGGAGATGGAGTGTCTGCCTGTCAGGTGGGTGCATGGGCTTGGAGTGTAGGGCAGATGCATGGATTCTGCTCCACTCCTAATGACTCTCTGTATCCTGAAACTCCTTTTGTGCAAGGACCAATATTGCAGAGTGCTCTGCTATGACTGTACAAGGTAATAAGCAGGGTGGGGGAATTACAAAGCGGGCAGAAAGCTTTCATGTTCAATTAGTAAATACAGCAGCCCATGGATATTAGGCCACAGGCAATTCCAGGGGTGGGCCAGGGTAACCCTTTCTGTGCCAGAGAGTCTGACTGCCTCTGGTGAATGAAGAAGAGTCGCCACGTGTGATTTTACAGTTCAGCCTGTTAATTTCCTGGGGTGGAATAAAGAACACCATGTGCTGGGTTATATTAATATTCCTAAAAAGGGTGTGCCCAGATTAGCATCTCCTGTGCCTCATCTTCACTAGCCAGTCTGGATGACCCAGATCCGGTGGCCCAGGTTAACCTGAAATGTCTCCTGTCCTTGAAGCTTCTTTCCCTGTCTGTGCGCTGACTCACCTCTCCTCCTCCCCCTTTATGTTGTTCCTGGCAAAGTATGGAGCCCAAATAGAGCCTTACTTGTGCCAATTGGTAGCACCCAGCTCACGCCCAGCTTTCTCTCTTGCTTTGGCTTCTTCTGGACACGCCCAGGAGTGTCAGCTAACACGCCATTAACTCTTCGCATTCTTCCTGTGTCACTCAGCAGTAGGATATTCCTCCAGTTCAGAGGTAAATGTGGTACTTCGGAAGGGAATGCTGGGGAAAATGGAACAGAAATACAGATAGTGCTAGCACAGCAACACTGCCCCCCAAAGAGACAATTGGTAGGGGTTTGTAGAGAGCCCTAGACCATAATGGGCCAGGACATCAGTAATGTAAGGCCTGGGCAATAAGAGGGACTTTCAAGCCCTTTAACTATGATGGGCATCATAATGCATGCTGCAGACTGCATTCCAAATTATCCTGACTAGTTGCTCTTTATGTGCTGGCCTATGAAATGGACTAGGGCTAAACAGTAAGTGGCCCTAACATTAAATGCTCAGCTCTGAAGACAGCACTAACAATTTCAAAGCCTTTACAAGTAAAGGAACCATGTCATCCTGTAAAAACTGAAGCCCATTGGTAATACTTTAGTGTAACTTGGTGTAGGCTTCTCCCGCCAGTATTATGAACTAAATGAGCCAATCATATTTCATTCATTCTAGTTCCCCTGTGTAGAGCACTTATGTCCCTATATTGGTGCCCTGTACATGCACAGCAATATGGTGCCATACTTAGTGCCTATGAAAGAGGGCTTGAATCACAAAGGAGATCAAGCTAAAGGAAACTTAGGGCAAGAGATATATTGTACTAAAAGGTAGTTTGGGTTCTACAGCTAGTAAAGAGCACATCACCACTAAAATAATCTGTAAAGTGCTTGGTACCATGTTGGCACTATATAAAGTATGAAGGATGCCAGATTCAGTAGTTATTTTGTTCCATAGGAGCCTGCATGGTGCATATAGTCTAACCACCATCTCTCATGAGGGGCCTGCCTGGTATTTACATTAGGATTCTGAGCAGGGCCCAAAACTCTTTTTATTAACTCGGTGAGAGAGGAGTGGACAACGTGCTAATTACATTCCTCAACTGCACCATAATTCAGGCCTTTATTGAAATTCTGCAGGAGGATGGAGAGAAAAAATCATTTCTGGCCTCTCTCTTCTTCACTCCTGACGCCCGTGTCAGAGTGGGTGGTTTTACAAGCTGTGAGGGAGATGAATAATCTATCATCTCGGTGGCTGTGCCCAGGACAATTTATCTTCATATTACACAGCCTGTCTGACACCAAGAGGGACTGTTGACAGGCACCCTTAAGGATCAGGTCTAGCCAAAGCAGGACAAAGGGAAGAGATAAATCAGAACATATATTTATTAACTCATGTTCTGGCAGAAAAGTCAGGGAGGGCCAATATAAAAGGTAAAAGATGTTTAGGTAAGGCGTGCCATAGTTTATTTCTGAGATCGGTGCTAGTTTTGGACAAAGGGGGCAACTAAACTCATGTTACTGAAATGATGAACCAATACTTATCTTAGAGCTTAGTCTTTAGTTTAAAGTAGAGAAAAAAAAGATATATATTCTTAAAGGAAAAGTAAATGTTTTTCTTTTTCTTTCTGTAAATTTGCTCTAAACAGCCCCCAGATTAATGTACCTTAGTCCCTGCTGCAAGTCTGCTCTGGTTTCTGTGTTATCAGCAGCTTGTTTCCCCTTCTTCCTGGTGCAGAGTGAAGCCCAGCCCCTTAGCTTACTGAGCAGTCCATTTGCTGCTGTTCCACAATAGAGAGGAAGAGGGAGCCAGTGTGTGCATTAGTAAGCTAGTTTCCCCAAGCAAAAGGTGCTGCACACACTGGTCTCTGCTATGTCATAGTATGCAAATGATCTCCAGGACTAGTCACAGAGATAAGGTCAGCTCAGAGGCTTCACTCTGCACCAGGAAGAAGAGGAAACAAGCTGCTGATAACACAGAAACCAGAGCAGACTTGCAGCAGGGACTAAGGTACATTAATCTGGGGGGCTGTTTAGAGCAAATTTACAGATAGAAATAAAAAAGGTTTACTTGTTCTTTAAATACAAATGAAAGTGGCCCAGTATATGCTCTGTACAAGGGATGATGTCTATGTGACAAAAGTAAAATGCTATGATATTGTTGCAGGGCAATGACAGACGTTCCAGTGGAGATGGACACCAATACTGAAAAAAAAAACATTTTAGCTGGGGTTTCAGCTGCCTTCTTAATTTGCAATTATGTTTGTTTTCTTTAGTATTTAGATAATACTAATTGAAAATTACTAGCATTTACTTCATAAACAGAATATTGCTTATGTGGGTAGAATATGGTGTTTATGGGCCATGGCATATGCTCCTGGTTGACAATCAGGGACATAGAAGAACGGGAGTAATAAGCCTCCAACCCTGCTGCACAGCTACATTGGCCACATATAAATTGAGGCACATATGGGTGGTAAAGTAAAGAAAGTGGACATAATGTCCTTTGCATCAGTACTAAAGTATTTAAAATAAGTGTACCCTTCTCGGTAGGTGAAGGGAAATACAGAGGTTTCTTTAGAACAGATCATACAAAATCATGACCATAGAAAAGGGAGCACTGTGGGTGATTTTAATTTTATTCTGGGTTGGGATCCTACGGTCTATGCTTTGTCCTCAGCCCAGGGAGAATGGGTGTCACTAGCCTCCTGTCACTCTTTCCTGTAGCCTTTCATTTCTTCCTGTTGCCAACATGTCACTTTTATAACTAGACAGAGATCACTGACCAATAGGAATTCCTGTTCTAAATGATCCACTGATCTCTTCAGAACTCGAGAATGTCAATGGCTCCAGTGGGTGGAAACATGCAGAGCATTGGTTAGTTCAATAAGTTACAGTACACAAGTGCATTATGAACATATGGGTCATTTACCTTTCCCTGGGGCACAAGTGCTAGAGCTTTAAGGGTCAGAATAGCATGCCAATTAATGCTTACTGAACAAGCTCTTGCACCATGGGGGAATGTTTCGCTCTCCACCAAGAGCAGTGTCAAGGGGCTCAGGCCAATCCTGTCCATACTGCCTGCCATAGGGTTAAGCAGTGGTGTAACTAGTTACTGTCAGGCCACCCCCTCCCCCCAAAAAAAAACAAATCACTGGTGCATGTTTCCAGCTGGTTCTTGGGGATGCAGCCCTGGATGATATCGCACCCCAGTAGTTACATTACTGGGGTTAAGTGAAATGGATGGACAGCAGGAATGACTTTGAGATGCTTGGAATAATTAGAGGAATTATGGTGTGAGTGACATATAAAGGTGGCCCCAAGCTAGTACAAGAGCTTGTTCTCATAGCTGTCATTAGTCTGATGTGTTGCACCCCAAAACCCCTTAATTCTGTGGTCTTATCTTTTCCTAGTGCTAACTACAGATGAGTGAACGTTTTTTCTAGTACAGTTTTGTGGCAAAATTCAGTTTTACCAACGCTGGAATTTTTCATGAATCTGTGCTAGAATTACACCATGCTATATGTTTTGCCAGAAAAAAACCCTCAGGTCTGATGAGCTGGCAGGCTTCATTATTATCCTCCTCTTTCCTTTCCCATCAACCAAAGGGACAGAAGCCCTTGCCAGCTCCTTCCCCCATCTATCTAAGGAGCTGTAGTGGCATGGGTTTGCAAAATGGATACCTTTTTAGTGGAAAGGAGCTTCTCTTACAAGGTAGGGCAATTTTAATAGTATTAGGATATATTTTATGCAATGGATTTATTTATAAATGAGCTAGAACTCCCATATTGCTTCTAACTTCACAAACACATAAAAGAAATGACCCTTACAAAGCCTTTCTTATAACTATGCCCATGGTTTAACTCCTCCAAAGACCCATCCATACAGTATATCCCTCTCCTGCTCTAAGTGTACAGTCATCCAGGAGGCATCTCTAACTAACTGGCCTAATCTATAAGGAAAAGTAGCATAGATACATTATGCATAAGGCCAAACACTTGTGCTGCCTGCGGGGGGAATCCAGTGATGTGTGAGAACCATTATCAGCACTAACGGCCATTCACCTGATTGTCTATTTGCAATCAATAATGGTCTCTGCGGGACACAAGTGAGTTGTTCCATCAAGCTGTCACCACAAATACAACAGAGAGCCCCGTAGACAATCTGACCCAGGAGATTAAATAAATAAGCGCTGAATATTCCCACTAATAATATCCATGTCCAGAACAACACCCCCCCACTCTGCTAGGTTTCTGCCAGCTAGAAATCCCACATCCTATATGAAACTCTTCCTTATTTTATATTCCTGGGTTTTTTTTGTATCTAAGCATAAACATTTGGTCATCAAAGATTTTCTCTCTTTCCTGTTTTATAGGAAACCTTTCTTCCCACATTTGCAAGATTTCACATTTTTACAAATGTAACTTTCTCTAGCACAGCACTGCTCAAATATGGGCGGGAGGGTGGCTTAACAATTATAAATAATATGGCTGCAGGGGGTCCAAAAAGGGTAGATGGCCCTGTGAAACCATAATTAAAGGAAAACTATACCTTCAGGGTGAATACTTAACCAACATCCTAATAAGTGATCTATTCAAGAATATTTTCAAATTGTAAGGCGTCATCTTTTACCTTAAGTCACCATTTTGTGATGTATCACCTGACAATGAAATATTAGAGGTTTTAATTGAAACAGGCAGTAGAGCAGGAGTAAGAGACTAGCATGTACGTGATTCTGCCCTACATCTTCCTAGGAAGAAATTTCTAAAGATGCACACCCTAGCTCCTGAAAAGCCTCAAGACCCAAGTTCTTAATAGCCTTGCAAAGACTTTTGCATGAAAAGCCCAATCAGACTTGACAAAGCATCCCTAAATGGACAGCTTGCCTTGGGTAGAAGTAGGCTCTACCTAGGAACAAATCTTCTTCTCTTCAAGACCCACTCCCTAGGTATTCAAAGCATTATAAACACTTTTCATTGAAAACTCCAAGCAAAACTGACAGTTCATTCCCGAATGGACAGCATGGTTTACACACTAACCAATCAGCTTGCACTGGAATCAGCCTGTGTGTGGACAGTTTAATTTATCAATCTCAAGGCACACACCCCCAGGTTCTAAAAGTCTTATAAAAACTGTTGCTTAAGGTTTCCAAACATAATTACAATCTCATGCCTGCCCTGAATGGACAGCTTGGCTTATACACTAACCAATTAGCTCAGTGTGTGGACAGCTTAACATATGTCTCACAAGACCCAATCTCTAGGTCAGGGGTCCCCAACCTTTTTAACTCGTGAGCATGAGCAACATTCAGATGTAAAAGGAGTTGGGGAGCAACACAAGCATGAAAAATGTTCCTGGGGTGCCAAATAAGTGCTGTGATTGGCCATTTAGTAGTCCCATATGTGGATTGTCAGCCTACATGTTTTTATGCAACCAAAACTTGCCTCCAAGTCTGGGATTCAAAAATAAGCACCTGCTTTGAGGCCACTGGGAGCAACATTCAAAGGGTCAACATGTTGCTCATGAGCTCCTGGTTGGGGATCACTACCCTAGGTTCTAACAGTCTTATAAAAAACCTTCATAGAGCATCTCATTCTGCCCTAACTATGCATATTGTAGGAAGTTAAGTTCATGGTTAAAGGAGATAAGCAGCATGATTTCATTTACCTCGACTCATTTCTGGTTGTGTATAGGCGGAATATGGCAAGTAAAATAAGAGGCCAAATAAAGTAGCCTGGCTTAGAGTTTATTGCAGCGGTGACAGTCCTACAAGTCACCCCATGTCGTCATGTAAAATAATACACGTCCTGCATTTGTCAAATCATATGTCACTCTACATTTACCATGAATTCAGAAGGTCATAAATATTACAGGATTCATTTTCTCTTTGATGGAATAGAGTTTGTGGATATCTCAATATGCAAAGTGACAGGGTTCTCAGGATACTAAGGAAAAATGCATTTGGAAGAGCAAAGCTGGTGTCCCTGCTGCTATTGATTCCAGGGGAGCTGCCATACTGCAAACAATGCTCATCAATAGCAATGGGCGAATCTAGGCCGATAAATTCGCAAAATTACAGCAAAATTTTCGAAACGGTGAGAAAATTTGCGAAATGCATTGAAGTCAATGGGTATCAAAATAATTTAGACGCGCGACAATTTTTATACACGCGACTATTTTGTCAAAATGCATTATATTCGATGGGCGTCCAAATAATTTTGACGCGTCAGTTTTATGCTTGCGACTATTCTGATGCGTGACAAATTTTTTTTCGCTGCAACAGATTTTCCAAAATGCGGAAGTTTGATGCAAATTTGTGCCTGACGATTTTATTTGCCATCACTACTCATCAATTCATATTGCTCTCACTAATTACAGTGTTTGGAGAATGTTTCAGCCCCAAGCCAGCAATGCAGTCACACTCATCTGTACTGATGCAAAGCCATGCTGTCATACTTAATAGTCTGTTAAAGTGAAAATAAAAGGATGATCAAAGACTTCTGATACATATCTTTACCAATGCATGCCATTATCACTAAGTCACTTAAGGCTGGGGACAGACAGGGAGATTCGGGGAGATTCTGTCGCCTGGCGTTTAATAGCAGGCGACAGAATCTCCCTGTCTGTCCCCAGCCTAAATGTAGTATGCTTTTAGAGCATCTAACCTTCCCCTGCCTTGTGTTTCTGCACCCACCCAGCTCGCAGCTTTGCCCTCATATCTCCCATGCGTCGCATGCGAAATCAGGAATAGCTCCTAATGTAAACCAAACTCTCCGATTGCATTCTGGCTTTCAATTACAGCGATAACGGGGCCACATGGGTTATTGAGAGGAGAAATATGACTTGGCTCCATGACGAAACCACATTAAAAACAATCAAATCTTTAAATCCTCCCAATAAAAAAGCTGTTGTAGTACTGTGTCATAATATATCTGCTTTTAATAAATATTTGGAGGATATTCTATCAGAGTTTTGGTAACAAACAGTAGGCATGTTACAGAGATCTGGCTTAATTTGTCAAAATATTTATGGGCTCCATGTGTCCTGGCATTTATTTATATGTTTTATGAGATAAAGATCCAGCGCACTTAACCCAAGGGAAGCCGCTGGACCCCATGGTGATGTGCCGCGAGGTGCTGCTCAGTCGGGGGGTGGCAGAGAAAGGGTTAATGTGTTGAGATAAAGCTTGTTTGTGAGCTAATGCCAAAGAAAACCGTCTGGGAAGAGGAGAGATGGTTCATTTTATATAAGGACCCGGTGTTGGGAATTAAAAACACATGGGAACATTTCGCAAAACACTTTCTCCCCCCCTACACTCAATAAATAAGGCTCTTATGTATGGCGCAGAATAACAGCTACATCAGCCTGCAGCCATGCATCACTCTTCAAGAGCAGTATGGGAAGACAAGCACACTAGTACTCATAGGATATGCATCAGCCGCCATGTTTCAGACAGGCCGTATTATTCTTATACCTTTTAGAGCTGCCATATTGTTTCCCTTACACACAATGGTGTAGCTATGTAGCACACCCCGCAACTACTGGGTTGGCCCTGTATCTTCTCCTCCAGATGTAAAAATGTGGGGAATTGCAATTTTCCACAGGCTATAAAAGGTCCATAAGGCCCATTTTCCATTGGTGGGGGGAAAAAAAGGCTAAACCTGCCTGTATCTGTCCTAAAGAAGCACAGAGTGATAAGGGGCCCGAGTGTTCATTCAGTAAGCACTGCTTCTCCCCGAATCTGACTGCAGTATGCACCTTGTGGAGGGTAACAAAAAGCAATTTCTGCAGCTTGACAAAGGGTCTTGTGTAGGCCCGAAACGTTGACATTATTATGAGCTAATAAATAACAACTGGTTTAACAGCATCGGGTGTGCCATTGGGGTTTTGTTCATGGATACTACTTTTGGGCCCTTGGCAGTTTTGGGGCCATACACCTAGAGGCACCTGCTTCCAAACAGGTAATACTAGAAACAGCACTCCATCCCTGTATTACACAAGTTAGGGGATGTGAATGGAGAGGGAACAACTGTGCAAATAATAGGTGAGTTGAGCAGGGCCAGGCCAAGCCGACCGGGCACCCTAGGCAACCCAGTTGGCTAACCCCGCCCCCCGCGTGTACATGTGCATGCGCACACCATAACATAGGGGAGTGCAACGAAAGGGAATCTTAAGGGCAGGAGAAAGAGGGGGTAGGCAAGAGCTGCAGAGGGCATTGAATCTGGATTAGGGGTAGGCAGGTGCCTCTTCTGCCTACCCCTAGTTCTGGCCCTGGTACTGAGTACAGTTTTTGCACTTTCTACACTGCCTAGAAGATCATAAATGACCCCCATGTGTGCCATAGATTTAAGGTTCATGTATACCGTAAAATGAATGATTGAATTGGCTTCACTGATTTTGGTAAATCAATAACAGTGAAGTCTATGGGGCTGTTTAAACAGGCAACAGCAAAATATAGATTAAGTAGCAACAGCCACAAGCATAACTACATTTTAGGTGACCTGGTTATTTTTGGCAATGTCCAGTTTTACCTGACTTTAAAACAGTGCCCAGGCTGTGTACCCGGTGCTTTTTGTACATTACAAAGTGCCCTTTCCCACAGAGGCTGTATGGAGATGAATATCGTTCCCCTTTAAGTCTCTGGTTCAGATTCCAGGTCACTAATGAGATACAGTCCAGGGTTTACAAATCTGCTTGTAAACTGGAATTAAGGATTGATCATTATCTCACTGGCGACCTGGAGTTATTTACCATATGTTTCTGACTCTCAGACTCAGAGAAAGGAACTCTTGGGCTGCTGAACTACAACCCCCATCAGATCTGACAACAACAACACAGTCAATTTTTATTGAACTACTATTCCCTTATCCTGTTGGAATGGAGGACCCACACCTTTCCCATGATACAGTTGCACTCAGTAACAGCTATAGGAATATACAAGCTAAAATAGAACCAATATCATAATGAATAACCAGTAGGATCATTCAGAAATTTTGTTAAACTAGGTAGCTACAGCTTGATTTTTTGTGCTATTGAACCTAGATTTTACAGACTGATCAGTTATGCAAACTGGTCATACAAATGGATGACTGAATTGGATTTATCCTTAGATCAGCCTGTAGGGATCCATTTGTTTCCCCCATCCTAAATACTGTATGGGGGCTATTAGCCAGAACCTCCAGGGGGAGAAACAAATAGTTATGTCAACGGGCAGCTATAACCCACAAGTTGTTTCCCCCACCAGAGTGGCTAATAGAGCCCACACTCAGATTGGAAACCATTGTTTTTCCCCAAAAAACACCCTCCCCACTGGCGGCAGCCCACACTGGGATGGAGTTCCTGAAGCAGGCAGTGATACTGTCACAGTTAGGGTTGCACACGGCAGGTATTTTACCAGCCTGGCCGGTAAAAATTATGGTTGATCCCAATGTTATTAATAGGGAAAAAAGATAAATGTATAGGAAGGCTGGTATTTTTCTCCAGAAAAGGTGGCAACCCTTTCCACAGTCACTTGCTCAGTGGGGGGGGGGGGGGGGGTGTTGCATGGACAGGTAGGGCACTGGATAAGTAGTATTAGCCTTGGGCAGCAAATGTCTTGGCCAGGCAAAAATGATTTAGTTATCCACATTATAGGGAAAAATGTCCCAAGCATTCTAGGTAACAGATCCCATACCTCTGTATGTTTCATAGGAACATAAAAATGTTTGGTATGCATTTACATGAAATTATTATGCTCCCTTACGTGCATCAGGCACATGAATTGTGTTCATTTCCATTCTTTGCATTGGGTTCTAGCATTCTGATACTGTGCAAGTTATATTAAATGCTAATAAATGTGCTGGGAGTCCACAGTCCACACAAAAATGTGTGCTCCCATGCATGCAAGATAAACAGGACGTAATGGATCAAATAGAGGTGTAACGGATATTTATATCTCATTTCCTTTCCAGTTTTATGTGACTATTATAAACAATTATATAGTGCCGACATATTCCTACAGCCCTGAACAGGCATTACATCACTCCTTGTCCCAGTGGAGCTCACAATTTAAGGTCCCTATTGTGGTGTTTATACAAATAGCCTGTAGATGTCCTAGACATAATGAGACTTATGAAACTGCACTTTTTCATCCCAAGAGTAAATATGGTTACTGAAAGATATCACTTCCGTCAACGTGATCAATGTAATGGTGAATCCACAGAGCAATTTGTAGCAGCTTTGAGAGAACTGGTTGCTACCTGTGAGTTTTGAAATGCTAAGATACCAAATAGAGGAAAAAAACTAATTTACAATGCATTAGAGAGAGACTGCATCTAGAGCAGGATTTAACCCTTGGAAGTGGCACAGGCTAAAACAGGGAACTACTGGGAATGTACAGACTGTGAATCCAGTTGTGGCCTAATAATGCACAGTGGCAGGAAAAATACAGTGCTATGGAAATGGATTCACTGCAAAACCATGCAGCAAATACAA
>CM044447.1:22835705-22847485 GCA_024363595.1 Xenopus borealis | reverse complement strand
TCACATTATCACTCTCATACAAATACTCAAAGAAGAAATATACACAGAATAACTTGCTGCACTGGCTATGGTGGAACTAAAGGGTGGGGCAAACTGATACAAGATTACTTTATTTGTCAATGCAGACCATATACAGTTATACAAAGTATTGAAATCATGTTTCACTCAGCCCCCCCTCCCCCATGTTGCACTTACAAAAAGAATGAGCATTTTAGGATACATATAAGGTGACAGGAGCAGGGAACTCTTACAATATTATTGTATTAAGGACTCCAATTGCTTGTGGGAAGAAGCTTTTGCAGAGTCTAGTGGTTTTAGTTTGAATACTGCGGAACCTTCTTCCAGATGGCAAGAGAGAGACAGAGAATGAGATGGATGGGAGATGTCTTTTGCTAAGATCTTTGCTCGACGTATAATGTGTTTTCGGTAGCGTTGGGAGATGGGTGGGAGAGGTTCTCCTATGATTCTTTCTGCAATTTAAAAAGTTTTGAAATTCTAAAATTCCCATTGAGGGAACGTGTAGCCGAGACTTGACAAGAGCTCGTATTCACACAGGTGACCTGAGTATTTGCCTCCCTCTCAGCGTGGGAAACCAAGCTTTTTACTCTCCATCTCTGACATACAGAATACTGACTCACTGTCTAGGAAGCCTGCAACATTGGTTGTAAAGGCAGCCAAGATGTAGCAGATGTGTAACTATATGAAGCAGAGCACGGACGTTGTATACATGTGTACCAATGACAGGCACACATGGTCACACCCTGATCTGCCCCATAACTACCCTATTATGTTAAAACCCCACTCGTTATCTAATTAAACCCACCCACTTCGCAAAAAATGAGCAATGGTTTGCACCTTTTTGTCTCTAGGACCTGCCTTTAAAATCCCAGATTTAGAGGTGGGTCCTAGAGACAAAAAGGTATAAACCATTGAATGGAGAATCCAGAGTATGCTCTGGCTCCTAAGTAGGAAGTAGTAGCTCTCAAAATGTACAGTAGGCTTGCCCTGTTAAAATACACACATTTGATTCAGTTTTGGCCGGTATCTGCCTTATCCCTGGCTGCCAACTTACTATAAGGGCTATGCATTAAGTTTCTAATATACAGGCATACACATGTAATTCAGACTTGAAAGATCTGCATGCTCAGTGCACATTCTACTATGTAAGTTGGACTGGGCTCACTTTTGCATGGTCTGTTATCTCTGTTCATTCTCCTGTCTGTAAGAGCTGGCAGCCTGTGCAACAGAGGAACTTCTGCCCACCTGGCACACTACAGAGCAGAAAGCACATAATATTCTGCAATGAGAAGCATCAGACAGATGAAAAACTGCACAACCCAGGGGGACTTTTACTCCATGACTAGTCTGGTTAGAGCAATCAGACAGATGTCACCAAGGTTTATTATTCTATTTAATACAATAAGCATGCAGCTGTTTCTATTTGTAAAATTAACACTCACAAAACTATATCAACATTTCTCTGCACCGGGCTTCCCTGCGGTGATGCATGTCACGCTGCATGTAACATATCACATCTGCAGAATGCCTGCGGCCTGACATATTCCAGTCCAGAACAGAAGGCAACAGAATTAAGCAGCACCATCGTTTTATGGTATTCCATCCTTGCATGTTCGTTTAGCTGTAAAGCCTAACTTGGCTAAGCCCTGCTATACTGTATATGTTCTGCTTAGTCATGCAACATGTGCACTTTATTGGCCCAGTTTAAAGGGAATGTAGTTGATCAGAAAGCAGTGTAGCTTGCATAAAAGGGTTGAACGTTTTTAACCAGCACCAGGCCTCACTGTCTTCTTTCTTCATGCAGACATGCATGTGCAATAGTGTTCAAAGTAGAACAAAAAAAGCTAGCTCTTTAGCTCTACTGTGCATGCATTGGCCACTGGATTTTGAAGAAAGATGAAGTGAGGAAGAGGATTGTGCCAGGGGATATCAGGTAAGTCATAACTAGTGATGAACGAATCAGTCCCATTTCTCTGAAAATTTCATAAAACTGCACCAAAATTTGCAAAAAGGGCATCAAAGGGCATCAAAAAGCATTATGTGTTGGGCATTTTTTCTTATGGCCATTTTTCCTCTGCAACATTTTTGTTGCTGCAAATTTTTCTGTGGCAAAAAAATTTTGCAGATGGCGAAATGTGGAATTTCATTGCAAATCCATGGCAGGAGAAAATATTCGCCACATCGGTAGTCGTAACAATCCTTAGAGGGCTGCCCCAACATTTGGCACTCCCCATGGATTGGACCTTAACCTCTCCGTTAATTGCGGCAGGGGTTAACATGGCAGTAATTCCAGGGTTTCTGCAGCAGATTTCATTAGTAGGTGCAATGGAATCCCAAGCAAAAGAATCAAATGCTAAAGCAGTTTAAACACCCCACACCAAAAGCGATGCAAAACCCACTTCAGAAATTTTGATGGCACCTCTTATCCCATTTGACAAAATACACACCAGCAATGACACATAATTTTACGTATCAGAAGCAACCGCAGCAGCCCTGTGCTGGCCAACTGGCCATTGGGCTGAAAGATATTAAATTGACAATATGGTCACCTTTCCATTCTTCTGTTTGTTCAGGCTGATGGGCTGAAAGATGAAAACAACAGGAATCATAAAGCAGCTGCAACTCCTCTGAACTTTCGTTGTTTATCTGTACATATTCAGCCAGTTCCTGTCCCAGTAGAGATTGTGACCATCACCAGGATCCTTCTGTCTTCAGAATTACAGGACTACAGAATACTCATGTTGTACTACAGATCTCAATCACCCTGTATGTACTGAGCTGTCTATGTTGCAGATGAATCACAGGGTAACAGACGACTTCTAACAGATAACCCCAATCAGTCCAGATAAAAACACTTGGCCTCATGCTGATATCCTTCATTTAATTATCTGCTACTGGATCAGGATCACTTTGCACTGCTATCAGGATGTCTAGCTAGGCTAACATTTCTTATTTACCAGCCACTTTGGCTTAAGTACCCACTGAGAGTCTCTAGAAGAAGTGCTTGATCAATTTAGATAGCACCAACACATTTACACAGGGCTTTACAGAGATCAGTCTGCCCCAGTGGA
The DNA here is from genome assembly GCA_024363595.1 of Xenopus borealis. NCBI lineage: Eukaryota > Metazoa > Chordata > Amphibia > Anura > Pipidae > Xenopus > Xenopus borealis. The sequence continues at coordinate 22,844,396 of CM044447.1, read as the reverse complement.
GCTTGGCTAGTGCCAGACCAAGTGAACCTCGGACACGCAAGTCAAGAATCTGCCCCTTGGCTCTTCCTTTGCAGTTGCTCTGCCTACACCCAGACACATCACTGCTCGGGTTCAGGTGGATGTGGAGGATTTTAATGCCGAACTGTGAGATTTTATATTTTTTGCCAAAATCATCTGCATCTGCCATCACAATATTTCCTGGTGCAGGCAAAGTAGCAGCAAAGGAAGAGCAGAGAAGCATATTCTCTGCCTGTATTTTTTCCACAAGCTGAAGTCCACTTGGTCTGGTGCTAGTCTCAGGGTAGTGACACACTGGCAGATTCGGGGAGATTTAGTCGCCTGGCGAATAATCACCTGTTCTTCTGGGCGAAAATCTCCCCGAACTGCATTCACGTGTCTTCCCTTACCATATAATATAAAGTTACCTGTACTAAGCACACTCGGCCCTTCATTTTCTGAAGTCACCTGAAGTTTCCTCGTGAGGCAACTTCAGGCGACTTCGGAAAATGAAGCGCCAAGTGTGCTTAGCGCAGGCGACTTTTCATTATAGCGGAAGGGAAGACACGCGAAAGGCAGTTCGGGGAGATTGACAATAGAAACTATGTGTGTTTTAGCAGAGGTAATTCTCAATATTGTCTATGGTACGGAATTTTGCAGCTGCTACTAATAGCTCCATGTGTCTTCGAGCATTTTCGAGCAATTTTCAAAAGCGCCGCGCCGCGTGTGAATAGGCGCAGGCGACTTTACACTTTAGCGGGCGCAAGACTGGGGAAGAGATTCAGGGAGATTTGTTGCCCCAAAAACGCGGCAAATCGTCGCAGGCAACAAATTGTCGCAGGCAACAAATTGTCGCAGGCAACAAATCTCCCTGCAATCTCCTCGTCTGGAAGAGCCCTTAGGGTGGTGGTACACAGGGAGCTTAGTCTCCACTCGACAAATCTTTGGTACTGTGGGCAAGGAAGCTCCCTGAAAATGCCTTCCTACCAGCATTAATGCAAATCGCCAGCTGGGTGGCATATGTGTCGTTTCAGTTTTCCAAAATCACCCTTAGTTTCCTTGTGAGGCAACTTTGAAAAATGAAGCAACGGGACATTAGAGTGTAATAAACTCTAAGGCCCCTATCACATTCAACACACTGGGGTCAATTCTATCAGGGGTCAATTAACCTGCACGCGTATGGAAACAAACCAGAGTATCTGGAGAAGATTCATTCAGAATCGAACGCTTGCGTGCCACCAAATACCTATGGCTGTAACCAGATTATCAAGCACTTGATCCCCAAAGTTTGAAGGGGCCCATGTATACCCTAGACCAGTGATCCCCAACATGTTGCTCACCAACCCCTTGTATGTTGCTCTCAGTGTCCTCAAAGCAGTTGCTTATTATTGAATTCCAGGCTTGGAAGCAAGTTTTAATTGCATAAAAACTAAGTAGAGTGCCAAGTAGAGCCTCCTGTAGGCTGCCTGTGGACACAGAGGCTACAAAATAGTCAATCACAGCCATTATTTGGCACCCCAAGATACTTCTTCATGCTTGTGTGGTTACTAACTCTTTTTACATTTGAATGTGGCTCACAGGTAAAAAAGGTTGGGGACCCCTGCCCTAGACAAAGAGAGACTATAGGCATATACAAGAAATAAACGGTTTATCACTAAGGACTTTGGGTCCAGCAAGTCAGGGAGATCTAGGAAAAGGTTTTACACCCAAGATCTCTGGTTACACCACTCTCACTTTTAAAGCTGGCTTAACTCCAGGGCAATATTCAGCAACCTGGTCATGACCATAGCCCATTGTCTGACCCTGGCCTAAAGCTGGGCATACACAGGCAGATAAAGCTGCCGATATTGGTCCCTTAGACCAATTCTGCAGCTTATCTGCCTGGGTATGGGGGATTCCAACGGGTCTTCCTGATCGATATCTGGCCATATCAATCGTGAAGGTTTAATTTTTCCGCCAACCCCTTTGTAGCCGATTGCTCCTCGTTTGTAAACCCTAGGGTCGAATGTTTGGATTACCCCGATATAGCCCTGCCATAAGAGGGCATATCGGGGAAAGAACCGCTTGTTTGGCGATGTCGCCAAACAAGTTGATCTTATAGTGTATGACCAGCTTAAGTCACCCTGAAGGCACATGAGTCATGTGTCATTCTGCCATGTCCCCAGTTGCCCATCAGTGTGTGACATTTTTATTTAGCTATCTTTGCCTTTAAAATACTTCCACTTTTGTTCTCTCCCTATATATTTATGGCCCAAATGTGTGTCCATCAGCTGAATGATATATTACCAGCGCAAAGTGTATAACAGAGCGCTCTCCAAACATAATTTGCCTTTATCTTCCTAGTTTGAGGAACGTATCGATTTTTACTTTCAGACAAATACAGTTATCATTGGACACAAACTAGCCATGAACTATTTATGATCTCCACGCGATTGCAACAGAATTGCTTCTGGAAAGGCAGCAATTGATTTTCTATTTGGGAAGAATTTTGCAAAATGACTTTAGTCTTTTTTTTCTTTCTGAAAGGCATTTTATTTTTATTACAAAGGTGGGGGGGGGCCTGCAGGGGAAATAAAGTTTTGAGTTTGATTTGCAGTAAAAATTAATGAAAATCTGCCCCCGGCCACCATTGTATATACTGGTACAAGAGTGATTTGCGGTAATGACATGCACCCAGCACCTTCTCATCTCAGCGTAGCGGCCAGAGATCAGGGACACCTGCCGATTAACGGTTTAATAATACCCCAACATCAACACAGTTGGCTACATCTCAACACAAGTTCCAAATACACTTTGCTGCAATCACATGGAAGGCGCTACAGGGGACAACTGGAATACAAAAGTGCAATAATAAAGAATACACAACATGAGTTTCTCTCTCATTCAGAGACAAAGGGAGGCTGCAAAGCATGTACATAACTGTCCAAGGCCAAAAAGGCCAACTATGCAAAGGACAGCTCTGCTCTATCCACCATTCCTCTACTCCTAATATAGAGACCATTGAGCAAGGTCACCACTATAAACACCTAAACAACATTCAAGGGTTCAACATTCAGGATTTCCGAACATTACAGACCTTCCTGTACCTGTGCATCTTCTATGGCCTGCACTTGGAGGCATAGGCCTGCCGTTCTAATTGGTTGTCAGCCGCTACTATTTTGCCAATGAATGAATGAAGTAACTAATAATGCAATGGCCGTCTGATGAAGAGCTGCTGAGTTCCTGTTGAGAGACATAGTGTAGCGATAAGATATTATGCTGTACCATGGAACTAGATAAGCAAATTGTGAGTTTCTTCTATTACTGAAAGTAGATATACTTTAAAAAAAATTTAATGTTCGCCAGGGATTGCAAGCAATGATAGACATTCGCAAAGACGCCATTTTAACTAACACTTGCGACTTTTAATTACGTTCCCACTTATATGTACAGATGAGTGCAAAATGAGGCAGTTGAATTGTTACATGCAACATTTTTATTCTGGAATTCTGTGAAACTCCTTGCACTTTGGACACTGGAGTAGTAGAAGTTGTGTCTTATGGTTTCAAGATTTCAAACAAAGTATCATGTGCCACTGGTGGGGTCAAACAGAAGCCCAGGATAATCTCTAAATGAGCCGGCCATTGTTTTATCACCTTGTGCATCCATAAGATACCAGTACAAAGAGATGTAATCTAATAAAGGACCCCAGTCGCCAAGGCTGACAGATAGTGGCACCACCCAAGACTCTACTGGCAGATTACTCACTGGCTTTGTACTGGTATCAGCGTGAAACAAAGTCCTACATTGCTGCTACTGGAAAATTTTTGGGATTCCAGCCTAACCCGCACCTCTTTGTCCCTGATAATTGTATGTGCGTCTCCCAATCATATCTGGTTTCCCACAACTCAGTAGGGAAACTTCAGCCAAAATGCAAGATCACATTAAAAAAAAAGAAACATTTTGGAAATCCCTTTCAGGTAAACTGACAGTACATCATTAGGGTATCACTTGTATGCCCAGAGCATCACTTCTCAACATATTTGTGTGTCTAGGCATAAGTGGGAGCAGCCATGCTGCTTTCCCGCTGTCAACCCTATCTAAAAATACAAATATGTGTCATGCTTTTGTGTGTTACAGCAACACTTGATGCACTTGTACTTGAAATGACAGTGCAACATGCCAAGGCACAATAGTATTAATGACACAGTGAGCAGTGTTCTGGGTTGCTTTGGGGCAAATAAGAGAGGGCAAGGTATGGCTGCCCTGCCCTTAAATAATTCTCCTTCTGCCAGGAAGAGAGAGCACCCAGGGTTACTTGTGTACCTTCCTCCAGTCCCCGGCACCACCTTTAACCCCTTTGATGCCATGTAATACATATGTTCTGCAGCTAAGACCTCTCAGCTTTGCCTGTAAAGCCTCCCACCCATAGATATATAGTGTCTCTTTATAATAAGCACAACTACAGAACATTTTATCATGTCCCAGGAGCTTCCCTATGGCAGATTTACAGTCTAGCCTTTTTATTTTCCCACTTCATTATGTCTCCCTTGTGAGCCATGTCCAAACCTTCCATTTCCCTAAAAAAAGAAAGTCTTGTAAACGAGACGTGGAAAAACATCTGACTCATTGTTCTTCTTCTTCTACTTCCCGAAAAGACCCCAAGCTTCTCCTGTCCCTGAGACTGCCGCTCTGCTGTTTACAAGCTGGCGTTGGAGATCATTTGTGCAAGACTGCCAGTTTCACTTGTGCAAGGTATAATGCACTAATACAAAGCACTTGGGATGAACAACTGGAGACTGCAAATCTAATTTTTTTGCATTTGTGACCAGTGAGTGCATATCAAAGTTCACACTTGCACAAGAGATCTGCAGCTTCCACATTTAAAGGAGAGCTTCAGTACAAGCAACCTACAACTCAAGCATAAATGTGGCAATATAATAAAACCTGCAATGTTTGCACTGGTCTACATAGAACACATATAACACAAAAATAAAGTATTCTTTTATTCCCAACATTTCGGCATCCTTAATGGAGCCGTCTTCAGGAGACAGCTACTGAAGATGGCTTCAGTAAGGATGCCGAAACGTTGGGAATAAAAGAATACTTTATTTTTTTGATTATGATATGAGTCCTTGGAGTGCGGTTTGTTTAAGACTTTATATTAGATGTGTTGACCGGCACCCAGGCAGACGAGGATCCTTTTGAGTGCACCAGTCTTATGGAAGCTATATATATTGCAAAGATTATCTGTATACATAATCCGTCAATAACGTGTAAACTCTATTCTTATAAACAGTGTTTTGTGATGTCGTGAGACTTCAGTGGTACTGATATTTATGTTACATGAATAAAGGAAAATTATATATAAGAAATAATATACACCCTGTTTAAAATGTGAGGATATTACAAGTAATGTGTTAATTCATAGCTAGTTAATTTAGCAATATTTGCTTTTGATTTTGTTGCAGTTCCTATCAATGACTCAAGGCAAATGAAGGTGCCGGGCAGGCCCTGAGCCAGTTTCCCTTTGTCATTCATGGAGAAGTCCAGTATCAGCAGCTAAATAGTGCAACGTCCTGCCTTGTACAAAAAAACTATTTATTCCAGAGCAATTCACACTCCCCCACCCCCATTTAGAAGAGAGTTCCAGAATAGTGCAAGTCACGCTTCTTTCATTTGTGCATAAGTGATTCATTGCTTGTTAAAAATCATGTGCCTGGTTTGGAGGATTTCTCCAGTAAAGACATACAGGACACGGTTTCTAATGCCAGTGTTGCTGTGTCAGAGACCCTATTACACGTCATGCCCATTACATGCCCATTGTTTGATCTATAGCAGAACAGCCAGGGGCACAAGAACAGACTCAAGGCAGGACAGAGCGTAGATATACCCAGCTTATTCAAGGGCCACTTGGATAACAACACTGTTATGGGCTGCACTAAATTACATTTATAAACCAGGTACATTCCAGTCTAGATTACCTGTGAAAAGCAGGTCAGAGAAAGTCATTAGGAAAGGAATGGAACTAGGAGTAGCAGGAGAGAGACCTGTCTCTGGCACAGTTTCAAATTTTAGTTATTAGCGGGAATGTGGTAAGCAACCGCTAGCCAGAAGGATAGAGGTGGGATTCACTATTTGGGAAGATGTGGGGTAGCAAGTGGACAGGCTGGTGGAGTGCCAGGCTAAGTAGTATTGACACCCAAGACAACCCTGGGACATAACATTTTTTGTGCACAAAAAAATCAGGTATTCTAGCGTAACATTCTAGACTTTATGGAGACACAGAGATGTCGTTGCCACAAGGCATGCAGAGAATCTTTCCTCGGGCAGCAGTGCAAAATGGGTTTCCAAGGGTGGCAGAAATTGCACCTGGTGATTTTAAGAGCCAAAATACCAATTTTTCTTCAACTGCAGAGTGTGAAATTGAAGCCCCTCCTCACAACCCTCTGACTCCACCTGGACTGAAATTCAAAAAAGGCCCAAACAGCACCCACCAGCTAGGGTTGCCACCTGACAGGTATTTTACCGGCCTGGCCTGTAAAAATGATGCTTGACCCCTACATTATTAATATGGAAAGAATATGAATATATAGGAAGGCTGTTTTTTTTTCCAGATAAGGTGGCAACCCTACCACTAACCCAGTAAATAGTGACTGTCTAAGGCATCTTACAGCAGCCCCTTTGGCATTTTGCCTGAATCTGGTGAGGGGACAACATTGGAAAGTGCTCAGCCAGCACAAAGGGATCGTCCCTGGAAGTTTTTCCAAGGTAAAACCTTCAACAGCAAAATTACTGGTCCTTACTAACAAAACCTAGCTTTACAATACCTTACTTCCAAAACCTAGCTTTACAATACCTTACTTCCAAAACCTAGCTTAAAGAAAATCACATTGAACACTATAATGATTATAACTGCTATAGAAGGACCAAAAGACTGTATTGCTGATTTGGAAGAACCATTCAGGACTACTACTATGGTTAATGTGCTAGTAAGGTACCGAAAATACATGGGACTTGGTTTATAAATCAACTCCTCATTGCAGGAATAAAAGGTCAGGTAACGGGAAGGCATCTTTAGGTCTTTGCAGTTCTTCTAATCCTACCTCTTGTGAAATCAACAATGGTGCCAGTGCCTGCAATGAACCAATAGTTAATATGAAAACAGCTGAGACTTACCCCAAATGATCCATCATTGCATCATATTAGTATCAGTCTCCCTTTAATGCATTTTCTAATGAGCGGGGGATATTTTTTTTTTTTTTTGCGACAGTTACATGGAAAGTTGCTGCATCTGTGATGCCACTTCAGTTAAAGGTAACATACCCCTCACAGAAAAGGGGCCAAGAAAAAGTTTTATTGTTTCATTTATCAATGTCATACAGACACCCACAAAAATAATCTTGAGCTACAAGACATTCCCGTAGGCTTCTGTTGAACAGATAATACTAATCCAACCGCAGAATTCTTCCATAAGAGTGTGGTGTGCCCCATGGAATGTTTTTTTTTTAGGACAGCTGACTCTGTGTGGCAATGAAGCTCTCATTGAGCTCTGCAATGCTAGGAACCCATGGTTTATTGCTATGTACAGAAGTCTTCTCCATTCTGAGACCTGAACTTGCAGTACAGAGTGACTAAAGTTTATTAGAGCACAAGCCACATGACTGGGGGCAGCTGGGAAACTGACAAGATGTCTAGTGCCATGTCAGCATTATTAACGGATATATTTTGGAAAAAAAAACAATTGTTTCCCCTCCCTCTATATAAATCCAGTAAGTTTAAGTACAGTTCTCCAAGCACAGATCCATATAGAGGTTCACTGCAGGTCTCTCCTCTCACTGAAATACATACAGTAGCTGTACATTAGTACATTGCTTCCATAGTTACCAGTTGTCCCACTATAAATGTAGATCACTGGGCCAGCAATGAGCAGCCTCACAGACAGACACCTGTTGGGACACTGGGACATTGCTGTATATTCAGCCAGGTGTAGGTGTTGGCCTTGCTCTCTCGCCGCACTAAAATGTGCAATAATAATTATATCAAGTTCAAAACGCCTTTGCAGTGGAAGATTTCTAAGCAGGGAGGAGAGTGTACATTATGGTTTCACAAATTTAATCTTATCCAGCTTTTAACTTTAAAACCCCCGAGAACTGCCTTTCCCATCAAGTTCCTGCACCCAGCTGATTGTATGTGACAGAGTGCACTAACCATTTTGTGCTTCATCACCATGCCATGAAATAGCAGAGCAGGCTCCATCTCCCTCCACTGTGCGGCCTCTATTGAGTACTGGGAGATCTCCAAGGATGCTGTTTTTATGTTTCCAGCCAAAAATTGTTGCTTTATAACGGTGACCCTTATCACGGGGAGGACAAATCTGTCCGTCAGAAAGCAAGATTGCCTGGGACAAGAAGCATTTCCCGAAGCTCCATTTAAAGCGAAAGCTTGTTAAACGTAATTCAGGGCAGTGGTCCTTTCTTTTGTTTATTTTGCACTCAGTGCTGTGACCTGAAAAGGGTTGGAAGAAAGTAGATTTTATCAAATAACACAAGGATAAATGGTTTCCCCTTGGGGCAAGTGGAGCAGTTCCCTCAGCTGATACTTGGTTATAGATGTCTGGTTATAGAGGTGTACAACTAACCAGTTCTGGGGAAGAGCTCCTCAAATTGGGCCATTAACCAAACTATCCACACATCCATCAGGGTCTGGTTGCTT
>CM044447.1:22809782-22823401 GCA_024363595.1 Xenopus borealis | reverse complement strand
GCTCTGCAGAGATTAATCACCCAAACAATAGTCAGCAGTCTGAAATCCCATGTGTAGTTATGAGCCAATCTGTCCCAAAAAATTAGCTAAACTTCCAAAAAATTTGCAGCAACAAATTCCCAAAACGATTTGAAGTCAAAAATTTTTTGCAGACAAAACTATTTTTCTTGCTGCAAATGCATAATGGGAGTTTTTTTCTTGTGGCAACTTTTTTGTCTCTGACTTTTTTGGTCTAAATGCATTAAAAGTCAATGGACATTCTATCTTATGGCGACTTTTTTGTCGCAGTATATCCATGGCTGGTGAAAAGAATTCTGATTAGTGAAAACTACCAATGTGTTCTTGTATAGTTTGTAGTACACATGAAGAAAAGTGGCTATATTGTGATTTCAGAATGAAATAAATCACATTTTCACAGCGTTAAGAAGTAAACCATGCTAAAAACCAACACCTTTTAATTCTGCCAACCATGCCAGTTTAAAAGAATTGGACTCTGTGATTTGTTTTGACACAGATTTTTTTTTATAGTCTGATTAACTGACATATTTACAGTTTCCCATTAATAATATCAATAACACTTTTCTCCAGAAAGGTTCCCATATAATTTTAGCTTATAATGCACCTTGTATTGAGTAACTTCTTGCTGAATGATACGTGTAAATGAAAGCCATCGCTTTACCTGAAGAAGATCAGATGTGAATGTGAAGTTGTGAAATCACCCCCAAACGCTGTTCCCATTGTGTTGTAACATCTAGTAAAGTCTCAGTGAGTCACAGCTTTAAACCTTAGCCCTATGGTAAATGGAGACAATTTTGGGCATTTTGCCTGCCGTGTTCACTAAACCACCCGAAATCACTCTCTGGGCAAGCGACAGGTTTTCGGAGCTACAATAGAATGCGATCAACAGACGAGCGCAAATGAATAACTAATGCACTGTATTCTGTTTTCTCCATATTCACCCAAATGATAACTACAGCAGTAATGACCCAAATGATAACCACAGAAATCAACTCATTCTATGGCAGATACCACAACAAAAGCAAATTTCTGATTGGTTGCTTCGGGTTACTGCACATAAAGCCTTCAACAGAGAAAATACCAAAGAGAATAAAGGAAGAATCAGAATCACTTGTTTTGGTTCAATATATTTGCAAGCGATAGAAACAAGAAGGGCATAAGTTGTGCCTGAAAGGCAGCTAAGATATTTTTAGGGCTTTTGTCCTCATGTAAAAAGGGCACCAATGTGTTTAAAACAGCCAAAATCTGTATTTTCTTCTTTCTATATCCTTGTTTTCTTAGCTAGAGTCTTTGCATGTATTTATTTGTCTAAGGAATGTCATAAATATAGCTAATCTATCCTGCATACCTAAGGAGTTAACCGTCATGCTCTGGGGCAAAACGTGGCGTGCAGCTTGTTTAAAAACAGGTGTTGTCCTTAACTTCCCCTTGGTGGGACAGGATGGCCAGCAGTGCCTTGGTTCTACCTCTGGCAGCATGGAAAGGGCTTTTCAGTGAGAATAAATCAAGAGATGTAAAGCAAAAGCAGGATGCACTATGGGATTCTTTAGCCTTAGATCTCCCTTAATAATTGAGACCATCCTAAACCACCAGACCACATTAAAGATACTGTTTCTGTGTGTGCCAGCAGTGGAAAGTGACCAGATAATAATAAAAAAAAAATAAAAAAAAACATTAGGATGAGGTAAGCAGGTCACAGGACCAAAGCTCAGATTAGTTGCCTGACAGCCACCAGCACCACTACTTCATTTGTTCCACTGGAATCCTGCAAGAGTGCTTATGTCTTGTGTTTACATCCCTCCACCATGGAAAAGGGGTGTATTCTGGGATAGTGGTCATGATATGACTCATAAACGTTCATGCTAACATCATATCCTGCTGGCTTCAGGCCAGGAACCACCAGGGATAAACCAAAAAAACAAGAGATGCTTCTGGACTGGCTTCCAATACTTGGGGCCTCGCAACATGCGGTCTTGCTGCAGCTGAGCAACTGTGAGATCCCTAACACCCTCACAAGTGAATGCAGTCCTCTGTAGAGGATGGCTTTGTTTGTCCTTTGTGATATTACGCTACTGTTCAGCGCATATATGGAATCAGGATGTCTTTTGAGGGTAGGCAGTATTTGTGGTAGTATTAATATTAGTGGTGGGCTAGACATCTCAGAAGCAGATCTTTGCAGGTGGTTTTTACGAACAGTGAACCTATAATTAAGTGCAATAGAAGCATGAAATGTGTTAAGCCCATATTTGTGATATTTCATGAATGGTTATTTTTCTATTATCAACCATGGCAAAATCCCCAGGGTGAATGAACCTTCAAGCTGTGGTCACAGAGATCAGCTTCCCATGGCAATGAGCAGTTGTTCCTCTTTGTAAAGCATGGGAACTGCCACATTCTTGAAAGATTTTGCCACCAAGCACAACTGCAGGTTAATTGCAATTGAATTCTCACCTAACGGAGATTATCACAAACTACCTGGTCCTACAGTATGGCTTATGAGCCCCAAGTTATGCCAATCTGGTTGATTCTTTCAAGAGACTGTGAGCTAGAAGGTGCAGTTATTCCATTAAAACCTTGCCTTCCAGGTCATTTTAGCTGCAAGACATATACCGTACTTTTCTACAACGTTCCCTGGGATAAATGCACAAAAGTGTGTCACTTTTAGGTAGGTTTTCTATTCAAGTTCATGTCAGTTTCTTTATTAAGCTGGTGTAGGGGTTGCTATGGATTCAAGTTGGTGCAACCCTTGAGTAGGTTTCCAGGCAGGACTAGGTCATAAGAGGTAACCAGTTCCTAAAGGAGAGAGATGGGAGCAACCTAGGAATTGCGAAATTTCTCTCAAGTGGAGATGTCTCATCTCCTTTATGAGGGTATGTGGGGTGAGATTCACTGAGAAAGGAACATACCATCATTTTTTTAAACTTATTTTTAACAGTTGCCAATTCCAACTGTCAGCTTAGAGGAATAATAAAAACAACAATAAAAAATACATTTCTCCGTTTCAAACGTTCCCAGCTGACCTGCAGGATATAGGGGCAGGGGTTCACGATGGGTAGAAAAGGAGGGCTTGCCACTGGATCCCAGGGGGAAAAACACAGCTGGGCTTGTGGTTTAAACACGCCACTCAGCATTTTCCCCCCCTAAAAATAGCTTAGTGCAAAAATAACATTTTTTTCAGTGTGTTCATAAAAGCTTGTTTTGCATTTAACCTTGCAAATTACAGCATGTTTATACAGATTGGGCTCTGCTTCTGATTGGATAAGACCTCGTATTTGTCAGCATCTACATGATACAGGGTCCTTGGGAACAGGAGGAACAATGCATTACCCAGCTGGGTTCTGTTTACGGAATATGTTACTCTGTTAGGTAGACCTATTAATATGCATGGGGGATTTTTTGTAGATGCTTAAAGGAAAACTTTACTCACATAAAATCAATCTGTAAAGCTCTGTGTCATATAAATAAAGCATTTTTATAAAAAAAATATCCTATTTACTTGTATAGGCCATTGGATGATCCTGATTAGAAAAATCTTCCCCTTTCAGAACTAAGCTCCACCATTTAGCTTGTATTTAGCATGCAAGCGTGCAAGTATGTTGACCTATCATTTTGCTACCTGTTTCTGATCTATTTCCAAAAATGGAAATAGACAACTTCTTTGCTACAAAGGCAATCAAGGATTGAAAGAAAATATAAGAATAAGATGGCAGACGAGATGCACAAAAGGGATAATTGTTTAGGGGAAGCTGAAAGGCGTTGCACAAGATAGATAGATATTGTGAAGACGTGTGGGAAGCGGAACATTTGCACATACAGTTTTAGCATCTTTACTTTTTCCCTATTTTTAGACTAAACTGTGGTTCCTGTGTTAAAAGCCCATCTCCTTCCAGGTTGAGCACAAATGACAGTAGGTGTGCTAGGTTTGGGTTCCTTCATATTTCTCAATGTCTGGTTTCATTGCTCGTTATGAAGCAGAACTGGAGAATATCTAGAAAGCATCTTTTATAGGTCTGCTACACTTCCAAGACCTAAATAACCTGCTTAAACGAGTAAATGGAACCAGAGACCCTGCAACATTTAGGTTTGTGGCATTGCTACAGTCAAACAGAGCATCCATAGAAACATCATCAAACATTGTCCATAGAGTCTATAATGTTTCTTTTTACCCTGGCAATGGAAGCCATGATTTCCTTTTGGGAATCAATGAAACCATGCTTGAATCTCAACTAGAGACTTAAACAATATATTATTAACCTATACTGTCCATAAACTACACCTGGATGTCAAGGAACATGGTCACAGATTTCACTATTTTAGGGGTGAAATCAAAGTGATAACATGGCTATAATAAAACTCTCTTAAGTTAGGCACAACTCTTGTCTTACACATGAAGCTACTATAGGGGTATTTGTGCAAGGTGTACAGTGCAAATACCAGGCATTATCTGCCAAGTATTTCATCAACACTAAATGAATTGCAGCAGAGGTCTCTATGCAACAAAACTGAGCAACGAGACCTGTGGCCAGCACCAAGAAGGCAGCGGAGTATTTATAAGAGGTGGGAGGCACATAGATTCAATCTGGAGTGAGGTGCAGAATAGAACATGAACGCGGTCACAGACCAAGTGTAAATGAGCACTAACTGATGTGCTTTTGAGCCCTTTAGCACTTCTGGACTGGCAGAAGGGGAAGTTAAATATGACCCAAATATAAGGATAGCAGTCAGCCTATGATATAGTATATACTGTCCATGTGAAGCCAGGCAGAAGGAATTTCCTCGGCATGTAACATATACCCCAAAGTTAATTTTTGCAGAAGTTTTTGTCACAGCGAGGCCTCATTCCGAACCTCATCGCTTGAATCCATCCATAAACCCTGCTAAAGGGGAAGTTATCTGCATCTGAGAATCTGTGCAACTTCCCAAAACATGCGAAAAGGGGAAGATGGTCAAAAATTTGAATATCTACATTTGCTTTTCTGGTAACACATTTTTTTTAACTGTTAAAGGAATTGTTCAATGTAAAAATAAAAACGGGATAAATACGCAAAAAAAAAAATGTATCTAATATAGAAAGTCAAATATGTATAAAGGCTAGAGTGATTGGATGTCTAACATAATAGCCAGAACACTACTTCCTGCTTTGCAGCTCTCTTGGTTTCCACTGATTAGCCACCAGGCAGTAACCAATCAGTGACTTGAGGGAGGGCCACATGGGACATAATTGTTTGCTTTTGAATCTGAGCTGAATGCTGAGGATCAATTGCAAACTCATTGAACAGTTATGTCCCATGTGCCTCGCCTTAAAGTAACTGACTAACTCATAGTTAGAGGCCAATTTTAAATCAAAGTTAGAGAAAAAACCTATGTTTTTAAACAACTTTCATGGGGCGCCCTGGCGCAACAGTTTTTATAGGGGGGCCTACACCATCATTGGCTTTTTATACCTTGTGTGTTTGGGGTTTACGGTTTTTAGCGCTGATGCCTGTGTGGTCTTTTAACGGTGGGGTGGGGCCTGGGTGGGCGGGGCTGAGAATTTTGTTGTACAGAGCCCCATGATTTCTGATGGTGGCCCTAGCAAGGCTACACATTTAGTTTTAATGTTGCTTATCTTTATATCAGCCCCTCTTCTATTTTTATTCCAGTCTCTCATTCAAACCACTGCCTGATTTGTTAGGGTCATTTGCTAGCACCCAGATAGCTGCTGAATTCTAGACTAGAGAGCTGCTGAATAGAAAGATAAATCATTCAAAAGCCACAAATAAATGATGTTGAAAAGACATAGGCCTAAAATTTGCATTAATGTACAGAACAAAGATACAGTTAATTTGGATTTAAAAAAAAAATCAATAGTCCTTCAAGTTCAACCACGCCGAAGGATGCCCAATGCAGATGGCATTGCCAACCAGAGTACAGGGTCTATTAGTCACCACCTCCAGTGGAGGAAATACTTTTCCTATGAATTTAGCTCACAAAGAGCTGCTGTAAACCCACTGGTTTGTTTCCCGGAGGTAGCCACTCCCCAGTAATCTAGAAATTCATTCACAAGCATTATATAATTTTAGGAATTGCCTCGAAAAGTACAGGTATGGGATCCATTATCAGGAAACCTACTATCCAGAAAGCTCCAAATTACAGAAAGGCTGTCTCCCAGAGAGTCCATTTTATCCAAATAAACCACATTTTAAAAAACTATTAATAAGAAAACGGTAATGATCCAAACTAAGACAATCCTTATTGGAAGCAAAACCAGCCAATTGGGGTTATTTAATGTTTATATGATTTTCTAGTAGACTTAAGGTATGAAGAGCCAAATTTCAGAAAAAGCTATTATCCAGAAAACCCCAGGTCCCAAGCATTCTGGATAACAGGTCCTATACCTATACTTACACAATCCACCTCAACAAAAGTCTGCACAATCAGGGCCGCTTTAATACTGCAAATTGTGGGGCACCTGCCCAGGGCCCACTGTCCCAGGGGGCCCACTGTGCTGGGTGACCAGGCGAGAGATGCCAGGAGGGAGATCGAGGGAGGAGACGCGCACCCTGAGGAAGATGCCAGGAGGGAAACAGAGAGGGAGGAAACTGGAGGGAGGGGACGCACACAGGGAGGGAGGGGACGCATACAGGGAGGGAGGGGACGCACACAAGGAGGAAGGAGGAAGACGGAAGGAGGGCGGAAGATGGAGTGAGGTGAGGGGACGCACAAAGGGAGGAAGGGGGACACAAATGGAGGGCAGAAACACAGGGAGGGGAGGCGAAAATGGATTCCAAATTTATTTCTGGCACACGCGGTTGGGGGAGGGTGCGGGGGGCCCACTACTTTGCTCTTTGCCCAGGGCCCACCAAGGCCTTAAAACGGCCCTGTGCACATTTAGCATCTACAAAGCAACCCGTGCAAAACCCACTACCCGACCAGTTCCTACAAGGGTTTACTCACCACCTGACCCAGGGAACCAGAGACCCATGAACCCAGAAGGAATGTCATTCCAGAGGTGGATCAATCAGGTAAAGAAAAAAAAAATCTTTATTGGTGAGGGTGGGAGGAAGGTCTAGGACCAGCCACCTAGTTAGTGAATCGGGAACTTTCTACCAGAAACCCAACTGCTTTGAGGGTATTCCACAGATACCTGCAGGTACCAGACCCACTGCAGGTCTTTACCATTGAGCTATTCTGAAGTCATGGAGCAGAGAAAGGCACATCAGATATAGTGTGTGTATATTTGGTCCGCTACGATTCTTCATCTCCTCATGAGCACTAGTTTTTAAAAGGACTTTGTTTCCATGGCGTGTTATAATTGCACTTGCCAGTTGTCAACTGTAACAATGCTGGTAGCGGAAAAAAATGACATGCTTTCATTACTTTAAGAATGAACGAAATATCTTGAGACTCGAAGTCTGAACAAACGGGTTTGTCAATCAAATGTTAATCTTTAAACTCGCTCAACTTTGTTCTGAGATACAAATGAACGGATAAGTTAGAAAAGAAACAAAGCAAGAGAAATCTCGGGGAACATTTGTGTAAACTACAACTTGTACTGTACATCTATTTGTTCAGCAATAAGCTCACTGGGATGGTTATGTCATTTCTCAACAGGACATTATCCTCGATCTATACCGAAAAGCTGCTCTTCAATTAATATAGAACACAATTCTCCCCTGTTAAAATCATTAACATGACTTCCAGTTATTTAAAAGCCAACTTTTCTGCTAAACTTTCTGCTAAGCTTCAAACATTTCAACACTTGTGTCTCCATATGTTCCTGGGTGTCTCCCCTGGTCTTCTCAGATTGTCTGTGTTTTCACACCACCCACATCCACTGTCATTTCCCACTTTAAGCCTCCTCTCTTGCTGCTCCTTAACCCCAGAATTCAATCCCTGAATTCCTTCATAAGAAACTCCAGATTAACTCAGATGCTTCCTATTGGAGCAATAGTATAGAATCTGATTCAGCCTTGGATTTTATAGGCCTGTGTCCAAGCCATAGTCAGTAAAAGCACATATGCCTTCCTATTTGTACCTTAGGTAATCTAGGCATTTAGACTGTAAGCTCCAGAGGCAGGGTTTATAAGGTGTACTGGTCAGGAGCCCCATTGCAATGTATCCGCCAAGACATGAAAAAGTGTAATTTATATGTTTCAAAGAGGGTTCAGGTTGTAGGATAGTGGATGTGATTGGATCGGATCATTATGAAACATGTCTAGGGTGGATCAGGGACCTTTTGGAAATTTTTTTGCATGAATGTTAAACACAAAAAGCATAAACCGCATATTTTCACTAGCCAGGAGGTGGTCAAGGCAACTGGCACTTATACGAGAAAACAATTATACATGTAGAATATGTACTTTATCTGAGCTTAGCCCTTACCCACACTGCAGCAAAGCAAGTAGTACATAGTGATGAGCAAATAAATTGCTGCAAATCCCTGCCTGCTGAAATTTCAGAGTTTCACCACCTGCAAACAAATTCGCAAAACGGAGGCAAATATTTGCCAGGGGGAAAAAAAAATTTGACACGTCAAATTTGTAGTGCACGTAAAAATTGTCATGCGTTAAAATTATTTGGACATGAATGCGTTTCGCAAATTTATTGATGTTTCGTAATTTTTTTGGCAAAACGGGACAAATTCGCCCATCACTTATTCTGTATCCATTACTACTAATCACTAGTAGTACAGAGAGTAGTAGTAACAGATGGATACAGAATAAGTCAGCTGATGAACACCAGCCGAAGAGAAGGCAGAGGAAAATACTGTACATACACAACAAGTAGAGCAATGGCACTCTCCAATAACTGCAGTACTTTCAACAGGTTACATTCCAATAGAGTATGACCGCTTAGTTAACACTGCAGATAACGACAAGGTTCTCCTGCTCTCAATGTTGCTCAATATTTACTACAGGTCAAAAAAGACTGTGGATGTTTATGCAGAATGCCCAGTAAAAACAGAGAAAAACCATTCACATAAGAGCTTCCCCTTCCATGATGAGACCATATTACATGTAAGTGGAAAAAAATCTTAAACACACTAATTATATAAATATATATATATATATATATATATACATACACACATACGACACAATTACAACACATGTATGTATATAGTACCTCTGCAAAAAGGAGCAATGAGCCAGGGTCTGAGGCTAGCGATTGCCCTTGCTTCTCTTTTCTCTTTCTGTTCATGCCCTCCCCAATGTATCTACTGGTCTCTTAGTTTAATCACTGCTGGACTGATAGGACTAACTGGAGAGCTGCTGAACAAAATATTAGAGAAATCACAAACCATCAATGAATACTGCCTGCACTAACCCCTTTAAATCTTATGGGAGAAGGAGTCCCCGTATGAGATCCGTGATTCTTTCTTACATAAAGTACATCAAGGTCCCAACTGGTAATCTGTGGATTTTGGCAAATCTTCCTGTCCTTTTACCAATTAGGGTATACACTCTGGTTCTAGCAAAACTATACTTATTATACTGTATTTGAAGACACAGATATACATATAGACGTGTGCAGAAGTATATACTTAGACATAAATATAATACAAACCAAGTTTTTTTTTTAAAGAAATTATGGGGCCCAATATGGCTGGTGTATCTCTTTGCCCTGAGAATCTCTTTGTACAGTATGAAACAATGGAGGACATAAGGGAGGCTTTCCCCCATAAGGCAGAGCATTGTGACTATATAAAACTGAACAAGACCACACCTAAGAGCTGCCGGGAGTTGTGCTGTTGCACCCACTTGTTGCGCTGTTGTGTTGTGTGCAACAGGAGATGTTACCACTCTATGGTGAGCCCAGCACTGGGAATGATAGCTTGGAGGGGGGAGCAGAGCTGATAGTGTGGGAGAGAAACATCTGCCACGTTTATAGCAGGAGACTGCACTGCGCCGGCCCCGACTGGTCTCTATGAAGCAAAACTCGCACATGGGATCTGTTTTCAATGCTCCTCATGACAAGACGAGATGAAAGTTCTGCAATTTCTGGATTTTCAAAGGCCCGTCAGACATGTTTGTGGTACAAATAGTATGTGCCACATAAACAAGGAGCCTGTCCTCCCCTTACCCTTTATGCTGAAGGGATGGGGGGGGTTTAATCCTTTGCCTACAACACTAAGCCTGTGACAGTATCATTCAATAACGTAACTTTTTCTACTGCACAAGGAAGGGCGATTTGCTAGACTACCTGCCTGCGGAATGGCTGCTGATATTTCTTTAGCCCAGGAGTGCCCATACTTTTCTAACGAGAGGTCTGCTTTTAGTCATATTGTCCCATTAGGATCTACATCCATAATAGCATTGTTAGCATTCTGCTCCAGGAAAATATTACTTAAATATTGATTTATGCGAAATTGTATATTGCTATAATGAACAATCCACAATTTCTTTTGTAACCACAACATAATAAATATCTGAATGAAAAGCATGACATAGGAGGGTGATTTAGAGAAGCTCTTTGTTGACAAGTATCTTGAGATCTACTGATCACCAGCTAAAGGTCTACTGGTAGATCTCATACTCTTGCTTTAGCCCTTTCAACTAGGCTCTGCAGAACAAGGCGGTAACTATTATTATTTATTTATAAAGCGCCAACAGCTAGATTCTGTGACCTCAGAGTGAGTCAAACCTATGGGTCCTTTAACTGGAAAGGGTTGAAGAGCAGACAACCTGTATTAGAGGGTGACATTTAGCCCTTAAGTTTCCATCAGGACAGTCCTGTTGTAAATGAAAACAAATGTTGCACTTACAGGGAGTATTATGTAGTTAGAAGACCGAGCACCTATTACTGGGAGACTGTGATTGGAGTATGGAGTATATTAAAAGTCCCTCTTGTTCACTGGACCCCCTGTAATCCAGAGCCCCTAGGCTGATTCATTTTGTTCACGAAATGCTAAGTGCAACGGAGTCACACGAAACGCATTCGATCCAGTGGACATTTTTTCTCAGGCTTTTTTTGTTTTGAGCATAGAAACAAGATTTGATTTCCGGCAAGACAAAACATAGTGAAATTCTAGCACAGATTCATGAAAAATGTGACTTTTGCTGCAAACAGACCATTCCCATTAGAAGGGGGTCACCCTATTAATAAAAGTGCTTCACCTCTTTTTAGAAAAGCTATACATTATATAAGAAAAAAAAATCATCATTTGGTTATGGCAGATGTCCATCAGAGAAGGTAGATACCCTGCCAATGTGTGACAGGCAGACCGCTATTTCAAACCAATTTCTCCGAGAAGAATAAATTAGCTTTAGGAAATAAAACAAAAACACTTGCAAAAGTCAAGTGGGTACATTGTTATTTTTTAATTAGTGGAGAGGGAGCGGTGGCCACAGCCCGAGGGTGTCTGTCCGATAGACACAGCCCAGCACACTGGGTGACTTGCGGTCAGCCCCCACAACCCATTCAGACTGTTGACTCTGTAGATACCTCACTAAGTGCCTGGAAAAAGTCAAAACATCTCGGTGGACACAAACAAGCCGTCATTTGCTTGTAATTAGCAAACTCACTTGGCTTCTTCAAACTCAGCCCTTAACCCTTTCCCACCAATTAGATGTCAACTAACTGTCATCTGCAGAGCCCGAATTAAGGAGCATGGGCCCTGGGCAATCATATTGGAGAGGGTAAAAAAAAAGTCCTGAGAATTCCAAGACTGGATCTTTATAGCAAGACTGATGTCAAAGAATGAATTAATCCCTTAGCCAGAAAGTGGTTGCTCATAGAAATCACATTTGTACTTATGGCCCGACAAATGGCCCTTCTTCTCGGTTTGAACAGCAATTCCTAGCATTGCATCAACTTACCTGTGCCCAGCAAATACAAATGGCAGTTATAGCTGCTGTAATATTCATAAATGGATTCAAAGCCAGGAAATGTAAATTCCCTAAAACTAGGGATACACTGAATACAGGTTTCGGTTTGGTATTTGGAAACGATTCAGCCATTTTTCGGTCGAATCCATGTGAACAGCCTAACAAATCCTAACAAATCACACAAAGAATGACATTAAATTATCTTTCTCCCCTCCCTTCCCTTCTTTTTTTGGGAGGGTAAAATTGTTCCCTTTACATAGCATTTTCTTTGAAAGGAGCAGTATAATCCCCTGCTAAAACAGGTATAACAACAATAGAAGGAGGTTATTTATACAGAGTTTAGACTCCTATTTAATATAACCCATCAGAAAACAGGGAGAAGGAGGGCAGCAAAGAGAGAGAAAAAATACCCATTGGTGATGTATGAATAAAACTAAACATTAAAAAAACTGAATTACCTGTAAATAGGTAGAAAATAACAAAGTCAATGAGACGGGGCATAAGGATCAAAGTCAAACTGACAACAATAGGAAACATAAAGCTACTTTGTGATACTTGGGGGCAGATTTACAAAATTCACGTGAATAATTGGAAGTTCGATCAAATTTTATATAAATTTGAATCTTCGAATATCCAAATTAGGCAAATTCGACCGTCGAATATTCAAATTTGAATGATTCGAATATTCAAACAAAATTTTATTCGAATATTCGATGGCCGAATAAGTTCCCCTCTAAATTTTTATTCGACCACCTGGATCAAGCTACCGAATTGGGAATCATTAGCTGAGATCGAATTAAAAAAAAAACGATCGATTAAAATCGTTCGAACATTCGATTCGAATATCCGATCGATTGATCAAATTTTTTTTATATTCGATCGAATTGCGGTAAAATCCTTAGAATATTTCCATGGTGGAATTTCAAATTTTTTTTTAATTCGAAATTCGACCATTAGTAAATCTGCCCCTTAAATATCAGTATTTTTGATTGTACAAATCCTAATGCTTTCAACTAGAGACGCTGTGTTTCTCCCATTACTATGTATTTCATATTAAAAGATGAGCCAATTACTAATGACAACTTTATAAAGTTACTTGAAAATGCTGGTGAAACAAAGATTAAACAGGAATGCAACAGAGGCCGAATTCTAAAGCTCTCAGTAATAGACCATTCCCATTGGGAGGGGTCACCCTGTAATAAAAGTGCTTCACCTATTTTTAGAAAAGCCATACATTATACAAGAAAAAAAATGTCTCATTTGGTTATGGCAGAAGATGTTGAAGAGTAAGGGCCTATAGAAAGACTACTCTTTAAGGATAACAGTACCTAAACTAACCCAACAGTGAGAATCTATGAGCCCTTTAATAGGAAAGGACCCAAGAGGAGACAACTTGGACTAAGATCAGAAAAACAAGTTGAAGTTGTACAGGTATAGGACCTGTTATCCAGAATGCTTGGGACCTGGGGTTTTCTGGATAATGGATCTTTCTGATATTTATAAATACTACTAGAAAATCATTTAAACATTAAATAAACCCAATAGGCTGGTTTTGTCGCCAATAAATAAAATGGAGTCTCTGGGAGACAGCCATTCCCTAATTCAGAGCTTTCTGGATAACAAGTTTCCAAATAATGGATGCCATAACTGTAGTAGCAAATTTTTGTAGTTGTCATCGTAGTTGCTTAGGGTAAAAAAAACAAAAACATAACTGGGCTGATTCTAGCCTTTGGGCTTCCATCTGGCCAGCCCCGTTGTAAATGAATATAAACTCACATTAAAGGCAAACTG
>CM044447.1:22734683-22745276 GCA_024363595.1 Xenopus borealis | reverse complement strand
TTTAACCCCTGGTCACCAATGTTTTTTTCTAAACTTTTATTGGGGGCTGGCCAAAACTGTTTTTGCACCCCCCTCCACTATTGCATCCTGGACATGTGCCTCTTCTGCCTATCATTAGTTCTGGCCCTGATTGTATGTGTGTGCGCTGATTGACCAACCAGAGTTGACCAGTGAGATGATTTTCACCTGTTGGCAGTCTCACATTGAATTGAATAACCAACTATAACAGGGTAATTGTTTTTTGAAACAGTCTCATTACTTTTATCAAGTTCTTCAGTGAATTAACACTGTATGTAAACCCAGAAGATGCTACAGAAACCTGTAGCATAATGATCCTCCTTCCCCAGAAACTTGAATTAAAAAAAATTAAAATTGCATTTCCCGTGAATCTCACGCCAATCATTTCAGTCGGGGGGTATTTATGTAATTGCTACTGATGTTGGGAACAAATCTTTCAAATCAAACAGTCCTTTTCTTTTGAGAGTTCCTTTTTCACAGGGTTGACATCTCTGAAAAAATGCCAATCAGACTGACAAGCAATTACCTGCAGCGATTAATTGAAGGACCTTCTGAAAAGATAACAAAAGGTGGAAAAAATTTTACTCAGAAGAATATTGTTGAATCTCTCCTTAAAGGGCCAACTAGGGAAGCTTTTGTTAGTATATTTTACAAAGTTATGGGAGTTATTAGTAAATCTGAATATCATCCCTCTGAATTTAGGAGCAATAGTAACTTCCTACAAGTGCCTACATTTTACTATAGATTTACATTTTACTATAGATTTACATTTTACTATAGATTTGCTATAGATTATTTCTGTTTCTAATGCCAAGTTATTTAATCAATGCAAACCAGGGAGGGTTATATGGAGCAATAGGAGGAGTTATAGGGAGGGTTATATGGAGCAATAGGAGGAGTTATAGGGAGGGTTATATGGAGCAATAGGGGGGAGTTATAGGGAGGGTTATATGGAGCAATAGGAGGAGTTATAGGGAGGGTTATATGGAGCAATAGGAGGAGTTATAGGGAGGGTTATATGGAGCAATAAGAGGAGTTATAGGGAGGGTTATATGGAGCAATAGGAAGAGTTATAGGGAGGGTTATATGGAGCAATAGGAGGAGTTATAGGGAGGATTATATGGAGCAATAGGAGGAGTTATAGGGAGGACTATATGGAGCAATATAGTATTGAGGTTTGAATGGACTAAAGGCAGAATGCTACAGCATGATTCTGACATTTTTTTTTACATCACTGGCTGTAGGTAGAAGTGGTATAAAAATAAACCGAAGGTAGGAGGAGGCATTATAGGGAAGGCCTAAATAAAAAAGGAGGAGCTATGCAGTTATTTGGGACCTTAAATTAATTTTATAAGCTGAAACTAAAAGAAGCATGTAGAGGAATAACATGGAGACATTTTTATGAAGCAAGAAAATACCTTTTAGAGTAGTTATATGAATTTATGAGTACATCGTAAACAGCCCCAGTTTACAAATAATCTGTGTCATCTTGAGAATAAATGATCTAAAAGTTTGTTCTCTGGGCGCAGCTGCCGGCAGAACACAAAATAAAAGTCTTGAGATTATCAGAAGTATCCCAAGTGAGAATCCTTCCTGATTCCCTGGACTTCTTGTACCTATTCTGGAAAGAAGGTTTGGCAAACATGAAAAAGTTAATGTTTTAAAAATGAGATAATTGAGCTCTCAGCATATAAACGCTTTACAAATTTGCCAACTTTGTGTCAGGCCTTATCTGCAGATCTTGCCGTAATCCTATAAGTGACATCTCTTAAGCATAAAGCCTAGAACCCAAATCCCCCCAGGTTTTAGGTTAAAAATAACTTGGAACGCGGTTCCGATGAGAGAACTTGGAATGCGGAGGGGAAAACGCATTAATAAATATGATTGTGTGCGTACAACTGTTATGAGGAATAAAAGAAACTTGGCTTTATAGAGGTTTTCCCACTTTACTGTGGATTAGAACTGACAGCAAAAAACCTAAGGAGGGAAATGAGGTAGAAGAGAAGCAGATGTCTATCATTATACCGGGCAGAAATGAAAACAATTACTATATTAAATGAATAATGTGTTGTTTACAATATAAACCTATTCACTTTAATCCGTTTAGCAGACCCTGGTGGTTAAAGGGCCACTATAACCTTCTTTATTTTCCCTTTTGTATTTGTCAATTGGAAATATTAAAGGCAAAGGGGTAAATTTATCAAAGAGTGAAGTTCCGCCACTAGAGGGAAATACCGCCGCTCTCCATTCATTTCTATGGGATGTTGAAAGGCCTATTTATCAATGAAGTGAAGGTTCACCCTTTGATAAATACGCCTTTAAAAATCCTATAGAAATGAATGGAGAGCGGCGGAATTTCCCTCTAGTGGCAGAACTTCACTCTTTGATAAATATACCCCAAAATGTATCATGTTTCAGTTACGGGGATTGCCTTCATTCTTGTATAGTATTTCCTATTTATTCTGAATGAAAACGTGGGGCCCCAAATATGAATGCATGCAATAAAATGTAATAAACATTTCGGCTGCTAATTAATCTGTCTTTAAACCCCGCCTTCCAAAAAAGGCAAGTCTCAGCTGTCACTACCAACTAGTGATGAAAAGCCGTCTCTCTTTGCTCCCTTCTCATTACCAAGGCCCTCAGCAATTAGGGGCAACGAGTAACCCCTAGCATGTTAGTTCTTCATTGGTACTCCAATATATCTTGGACCTCCATTATTTTTTCAATAATTACTCCACGCAACTACATTATGTTTCTATGATTTAATTGTATTATCATTTACACACTTCTTGTTTGTGCCTGTAAGATGGTCCTCGTACAGAGAGACCAGTGGATCTAGGATTTTGAGGACAGTTCTTCTCACTGTGCAATCATTTAAATTTTTTATAGTTTTTATCAGTTTCATGGTATTTTTGTGATTGTTTGAATCCTGCATTTTTTGACCATGAAAAAAGGTTGTAGTTTGATTTTGGAATCTCTACATTTCACATAGATTTGTAATCCTATGCATATTGAGCGTTAAAGGGCCAGTAACATCAAAAAATGAAATTTTTTAAAAGTAATAAAAATATAATGCAGTGTTGCCCTGCAGTGTTTTCTTCAGAAACTCTACTATAGTTTATATAAATAAGCTGTTGTGTAGCCATGGGGCAACTAGTCAAAGGAGAAAAGGCTCAAGTTACACAGCAGATAAGCTCTGTAGAACATAATGTTATCTGTTATCCATTACTTATCCTGTGCCATGGAGCAGTTTTTCAATGTCCACCATTGCTACTTAGCAGCTTGTTTATATGAACTATAGTAGTGTTTCTGAATCAAACAGATCAGAGTTAACAGTGCAGGGCAACACTACCTGATATTTTCATCACTTTCATTTTTTGGTGTTACTGTTCCTTTCAACTGTTTAGAACAGTGCTGTCTAACAGGCAGCCCTCAACATCATCTTGTGTGACCCCCCCCACATGAAATTCTAAGATTAACTCCTGCTATTTTCTGTCTTCCATATGCTCCTGGTGTGTGCCATAATCTGTCTTCTCTACGCTACCTCTGTGTGCCATACACTGCCTGCTTTATGCTCCCTGTGTGTGCCATACTTTTGCCTTTTTCTATGCTCCTTGTGTGTGCAATACTTTGCCTGTCTTACTCTGCCTGTCCTATGCTCCCTCTGTGTGCCATACTTTGCCTGTCTTACTCTGCTTGCCCTATGCTCCTTGTGTGTGCCGTACTCTGCCTGCCCTATGCTCCTTGTGTGTGCCATACTTTGCCTGCCCTATGCTCCCTCGGTGTGCCATATTATGCCTGCCTTATGCTACCTGTGGGACTTGAGCCTGGTAGGGATTGTTCTGGGGGTTTTTAGCATTTGAAGTTGTTGTTAGAGGCCCATAAGATGTTTAACCATGTGCCTAGGAGTGCTATATTATCCATTAAATATGGATTTAAAGGTATGCTTTAATATAACTTTTTCACATTTGAGTGATTAATGATATCACTTCAGTGAACACCAACCATATGTTTTTTTCGTGATACCAACATTAATTTGGACATGGTCTTAAAAGTTCTAGTGGTAACATGGGTGGGGTTTAAAGTGGGCGTGGTTTTAAAATAGGGAATGGTCAACACTAGGCCGGAAAAATTCAAACCCTCTGGACCACAGAAGTTGGACAGCACTAGTTTAGCAAATTCTCATGTTCTTCTAATCTAAGCAGGTGCTGTCAAGTGATTGTTTTAATGCAATTTCATAACTTTAGCTCATGAGCTTGACATTTAAAATCAGGCAAACGGGCTTGTTTTGTAGGGACCAAGATCAATTTTAAACTTTTATATGTATTTAAGGACTACATGAAGTATCCCGTCATCCCAACAATTGAAAAATAGAAAGAGAGACAAAAATATATTTTGACCATGCCCATTTTATGGTTACACCCCCTAATTACCACACCCATTTTTCAAACTTCGGTAGGTTATGGAAAGTTTGAACGCATTTCTGTGGGTTTTAGGTTGGGTTTTATGTTTACAGTTTTGCTAATTAAGACTTGCGTGTCTTAAATCGTTACCTTTCCCTATCTTAAATTTTTACAATTGTATCTAGGTGTAGCTGCTGAGTATTCTGGGCCCTTTGCCAAAAACCTCTTATTTAATTACATTTCAGAAACTTTGTATCTTTTTCTGGCTGTTGGGTGCAGGAGATCAAAGAGAAAGTCAGGACATTTCAGTAAGAATCCAGGACTGTGGGCTGAGCTGTCAAATTCATGTGAAAAACAAGACAGTTGCGTGGTATGCTTTACATTTTTGAAATCCTATGTATATTGGCCATGAAACTATGCAGAATATCCTTGGCATTTATAATTATGATTTGGTAATTATGTACTTGAAGGGGATCTGCCACCCAAACATATAAAGCTATATAATAAAAGTCAAATTAAACACAAAACCCAAATTATTTTTTTTATTAAAAGCCATATCTGTTATAAACTAGTTTAAAGTCTCAGCTGTCAATTATATATTACCTGCCCCTCCTCTACGCTTCAGGCATAGAGGCAGGGCAGGCAGTTACTTTCACTTTCCATTCTACATTTCCTAGAGTCACTGCTCTGAGCAACCTCCTCATCGCGTAATCGTGTAGTCAGTGGGCATCAGGTTCAGCAGTCTGACATATAAACAAGATTCTGGCATGATGCAAAGTTTTCCTTAACAACAGTGTCCATAAAATGGCGCCTGTCTGTTTGATGTTATTGTGAATTCCAAGACTAAAAGAATCAAGATTTATATACATTATGTGTGTGTGAGTGGAGTTTATTAGGTTTGAATGACATCATAATATAGGATTTAAAATTATGTCTTGTGGATGACAGGCCCCCTTTAAATACACATGGGATATACTGGGAAAAAAATGTTAACACTCCAATTAGCAAAACTTTTCAGTATGATAGTAGGATGACAAATTTATGAGAACTTCTAGGACCCACCCTGCTTCTATTAGGTGGGGAATGAGGTGGTGGTGAGTGTGACAATTATCTGGGTTCCTTACGTATACCCCTACTCCAGGGGTCCCCAACCTTTTTTTGCTCGTGAGCCACATTTAAATTTAAAAAAGAGTTGGAGAGCAACACAAGCATGAAAAAGTCCATGTGGATGTCAAATAAGAGCTCTGATTGGCTTTTTGGTAACCCCTATATGGACTGGCAGCCTACAGGAGAGAATGTTTGGCAGGACATCTGTTTTTTATGCAACCAAAA
The DNA here is from genome assembly GCA_024363595.1 of Xenopus borealis. Classification (NCBI taxonomy): domain Eukaryota; kingdom Metazoa; phylum Chordata; class Amphibia; order Anura; family Pipidae; genus Xenopus; species Xenopus borealis. Next base: position 22,739,523 of record CM044447.1, on the reverse strand, counting down.
CTTGCCTCTAAGCCAGTAATTCAAAAACAAGCACCTGCTTTGAGGCCACTGGGAGCAACATCCAAGGGGTTGGAGAGCAACATGTTGCTCGCGAGCTACTGGTTGGGGATCACTGCCCTACTCCCACACCATACAGGGGGCAGAGAAGTAAGCAATTGTAATAACCCAACTCACAAACTACATAGGTGGAGTAATTCCAGGGGTCTACATACCCAGTCAATGCTGAGCCAAACTAACTTGGTCATGTGAACCCCCCCATGAGTGTGCAAACACGGTATGCACAGTAAGTAATCAAAATTACACCTTTTTACACTGCGTCTGTTAATCCACTCCCGCCACTGGGTAAGACATTGGCAATAAGTGAACATTAAACCAGTCGAACTAGACTTATGGGACAATGAAAAGTTAAATCATCTTGTGGAACGAAGCCCCCGGGCTGCACAGGGTTAATGAAAGCAGCCGTTTGAGACAAGCACTTGCCTGGTGACAATGAGTATCAATGCCCCTGCCTCTTGCTGTGATACTAAGTACCTTTGATGTCAGACTGAGTTGATGAATATTCTGTTCATTGGGAGAAGTGCCTCCCTGACTGTAGTCATCTGCCTGAATGTAGACTGTCTTGCTCAGGACAGACATGGACACAACTGGAGTCCACCTCTCGGCCTCTGAATATAGGGAGCCTGGGGCTGTCTTATCAGTGACAGAACAACATCAAAGTCAGAACAGATTAGGAGCATGTCAGTGTTTGTCTGCAGGACATGTGCCCGTGGCTAGACTCCTTCTCCCTATAAGCAGGGCTATCTTGCATTTAATGGGGATCTTCACCCAAAAACTGATGTACAATGTAACAAAAATGTAATTATAGGCATCTAGCTCTCCAGTATACATTAAACTATTTCAAAAGTTATGTGTAAGTGGGATTACTTTTGAAAGTGTTATTTCTTGAGCAATGCAGAAGAAACCCGCTGATTTGCACAGCTGGAGGAGAAATTATTTCTCCTGGAGTGAAAGAACAGAAAGAGAATTCCCACTGCCTCACATAGCTCCCCAAAAGTACAACCATACCCCCCCCCCCAATACAAACGTCAGGGCAGGTAAAACCACTGTTCCATAACATGAGCAAAGAGGGGGTTCAACAAGTAACTTCACAAGCACCAATGATTTTATTAAGGAAAAACAATGTGCATTTATGGACATCCTTGTCTTCCCAGAAGATAGCTTGCATAGGCAAGTGTTGGACGGGAGGTCAGCTAAAACCAATCACGGGAAAAAAAGACTTATTTGTGCTTTTGGCAGTCAGAATTGCCTGGTTACACTTGGAATTGGATTATACTGAAAGGGTCACTTATAAGTGCAGGAAAGGATGAAAACCTCCATGTGTTTTTGCACTTTTCACACCCTGCTACCTCTTTGCACCTTGAATGCAAAGACCTGTGCCTCCCACATGAGTTTTGTATTCATAATGGGTTGGCAGTGGCACCTAGGAACCCCCTCCACCACCCTATCCTTGATGGACTGAATTAGCAAAGGCCTACCAGAAACTCAGAGCCAAGGGCCACCACTGTGAGTGCCAACGCCACACCAACAATACCCCCCCACCAATTACCATACATTGCAATTTGGGTTCCCTCCACCAACTGAGAACCACCAAGCCACTGATGTACCCAGGCTGATGAGGTCCATCCGGATTTCTCTCACATCCTCAGCTTGCCAGCCCAAACCCTGTACCTCTAACTTGTGTATTATAATACTATTATTCATATGCACAAGTTTGCATGCAGGATGCAAAGCAGCCTCAGTCCTCAGCGCCTACCTTGTGCCCACCAGCCCATGCAATCTACACCAAACACCCGTGCAACGTGCAAAGAGCACAAGTAGGATTTTGCACTCATAAGATTACAATTCATGCAACATTAGCTGTTCCCTAATTTAGCCACTCACTCAAGTTGAAGCCATTAAATTGACCCACAGTTGCACTGGGCAATAAACCTCATAGGCCAAAGACTGCATGGGTCAAAATATGTTTTGTGCCATTAGTCTGCAATAGATCAACCCATGGTGGAATTGCAGTTTAGATATCTCAGTTGCACATATTTCTCTTTATGATTGGCCCTAAGGAGAAAATTCTGCCCAAACCACTTCTTTCCCTCTCCAAAAGAACTGCTAATGTTCTGCAGTCAGTCCCTGCCCCGTGAGCGGCTATTAGAATAATAACATACAGAGCCGGGGGTGGGATTGATCTGGAGTCACAGATCCAAACACAGAGTTTGTAATCACATCTGCCAAGAGAAAAAAACTTAAATCCTTTAAACAAGGAAGAAAACAGCCATAATAAAGTATCTTTATCACACTCCATTACCGAGCTAAAAAAGACTAATGCCTGGGATAGCGTTACAGCAACAAATACCATAATTAACTGACTGCTTTGGTTACTGGCACACAACGAGCTGTCCCTCTCTTTTTTTCTAGTTCATGCTGAAAACTCTAAAAATGCTTCATGGAAAAGCAATAAAAATAGGATTTACATTAATGTATTTAAAGTGGCAAAACAATAGCCCGGCTGCACATATCGGATATTTCCTGCAATTATTCCTGTGTGCTGAGGGAGAGACTTACTCTTTGTTCTGCTGTTGAAGTATTAAACAGTAGTGGTTGCATGGACCAGTCTCCCAGTAGGGTTATCATAAGATAAATAGCTGTTTCAAGGTGGCTGTACACTGCTGACTTCAAACCAAGAGTGTGCTCTTGTTACTCCCAGGTATCATCCCTATTTGGCCTGGAGTATTGGTGCAAGGGTAACCATTGGGGTGTAAGGGGAACTGCAGTCAGGGATCCTGTAGCAGAATGGGGTCCCATGGTAAAAAGGTGCAATATGTGGGTTATGAAAGGGGTGGAGGCTTGTAGGACATGGGGATGGTTTGTGTGCATCATGGAGTTGTTTAGAGGGGTGTTCATGGGAGCAAGGGCCCTTTATTTTCTTTGCGGTCCCAATTTATTTGCTGGCAGGGACCCAAGTCTGGATTTTTGGCATGGGTAGGGTTGCCACCTGGCCAGTATTTTACAGGCCTGACCGATAAAAATTATGGTTGATCAATTTCTTTCCAGAAAAGGTTGCAACCCTAGGCATGGGCGCCCCTAGGCCCGCTGGGTCCTAGTGTCCGGAACCCTCGTGGAGCACTGGGTGCTCCTTAGGTTGCAGCTGAGCAGCATGCCACACCTAAAAACTTGCTGCCCTAGGCCCCGGTCTGCTGGTAACCTTCACTCATAGGGCCCAGGTAACCATTGGGATCATAATTGGGGGTTTCCAGGGGACTGGGCCATGCTAACCTTCACCAGTAAAAAATGTCAGTGACCACATGACACTTGAATGGCAACTGCCTGTCCCTGAGCACAAAGGCCCTATTAGTGCCGAGAAGTCTGCTCAGCATGACAATACGCGTCTGGTAGGGAGATTTAGTAGGGTCTCAATGCCTTCCCATAAGTTAGATGCTGTGTGTGGCAAACATGGGGTTAAGTTCATGAGAAAGAAGAAAAAACAGTAAAAAAAGAAAGTGAAGAAGACAAATGCCTTGGGTAACACCCAGGACTGATTATAAGAAGTAACTGAGCTTGCAGCAGCGCGTGAGGCAGAATAGCATGGGGGGTTCCTGCAGGTGAGCGCTTTCAACGCTTTATTATTTAAGGTCAGTGTGACGCAGGCTCTGAAATGTGAGAACACGTTCAATCTCCAAAAAGTTGCGGTGTTATAGTGGACCCCCTGCAAGTATAGTTTCTATAGTTTCTATTCCATCACTTTCTATGGTCAATGCACAGGATCCATCCACTCAGTTTGCATGTTGGTGCGTCAGATACCTTGAACGTTGACGGCCACTATAATACTAACACAATATTTTTACCACCACTAGGGGTGCTGTTTTATCTTCGTCCCAGTGACGAGCACTGCACCAGCTCTCACATGGCTGAATAGGAACATAAGGGGAAGGAATGGTCTGTGCACACAGGAAACCAATATGGCACCTTCCACACACACAGCTATACCTTCATACTGCACTGCCTATGGGAATCAACATGGCAGCTTTGCCCCTTATGTATAAATGCAGATCTAAAATAAGGAAGTTCCATTGTATAAAATAAACTATGTCTAATGAGCCTCATAGGCATACATTGCCCAGTATGAATCTATATTATCACAGATGCCAGGGCACTTTGAGTTGAGACCTCAGTCACCCACCAACCTTTTAATATATGTCACCTTGTTGGGTTGATGATGAGCCCAGGGCAGAGCAGGAGGTTAAGGTGCTGCAAGGTCTCCTGGGAGCTCTTACCTAAACATCACAGGCTTGCGGTTTGCCCTCCCCAGTGCTCTGTGCCAGACAGGTGTGGGTGAATGCGAGACAGACGGTGAATCAGCAGAGATCAGACAGGGCTCACTCTCACACACATCAATTAGCCACCTTGAGAAATAGGGAGCAGTTATTAAATAGACAATATCTCAGTTACTGGGGCTCCTGTCAATCAACTCACAAGCTCCATGGGAAGAAGAAATACAGAGATATTTGTCCAAACCCTTGTTTCTTAAACGTAGGTCCCCGAGTGTTGCTGAGTTACAGCTCAACATCTTTGACATGTACAGTAGTATAGAAATGAAAGCAGTATTCATCAACATCTGTATGGCCACCAATGGACTTGGGCTGGTTGGCCTAAGATCACTGGGGGTGCAAAGCGCTACTCCAAAAAAGTATCAGTAAAGGGGTTAACAAGGAGTCCTGCCCCTGCAGCTCTCTGTGCCTCGGGCATGCTAGGGTATGTCTGACAGGTTGAGGCCTATCATTCCTGCATC
>CM044447.1:22687549-22707458 GCA_024363595.1 Xenopus borealis | reverse complement strand
TATATATAAAATGCATGGATCATTGGTTTAAATTCATTCATTCTATTACATTGTAAACAACCAATTCAGCCGTTTTAATTAATCTATTTTAACCCCTGATGCAAACGTTAATAAAATAAATGAATTCATATATTTGGATTCATTTAAATTCAATATGTACAAAACCAGAAACTACACTAATAACAGTAAACGGCCAGCTTCTCTATTAAGACTGCATAGTTCTTTATGGTTTTTAATTGGTAGAGCCAGGATGCCTCCTGCGTCTGCAGAGTTTCTTATCAAGATCTCCCCCTCTAATATATCTGGGTGGTTTATCAATATAATAATGGAAAGTCACATAAACCTCCCCCTGTGGTTTTTCCACTATGTGTTTAGGTTTTGCAGTTATAAAATCTTTTTTATAAACAGCATCGTGTATTAACCATATGATGGTCTTGCCTACATATTGGCCACTACAGTCACGTTACCAAATATATGGAGCCAAGTTTTAATAAAAAAAAACAAAAAGAAGTGAATTATCAGGTAGAGCCTCCTGTAGGCTGCCAGTCCACATAGGGTCTATGAAATGGCCAATCACAGTCCTTATTTTCCCAACTTTTTTACATCTGAATGATGTTCATGGATAGAAAAGGTTAAGGAGGACCCCTGGTATAGAACAACAGAGCAAGTAAATGTGATTGGTTCCCAGCCAAAGCGCCATCTTTCTCCATTACTATAACAGTGCTGTCAACTCCCACGACTTTATAAGGAGTTCCTAGAATTTACTCTCTGTCCCCTGGTCTCCTGTCGCTCTGATGCATTCCCCATTTTAGGACAATTGTAGATGATTTACATTGATTTGCAGACAAAAATATGGCGTTCAAATGTGCAGAAGATTTCAGTGAGGTCAGTGCAGCAAAGTGTGCATACGCAGCTTGGTTTTCGGTCGCTTCAGGAGAGGTGCACATGCTCAACACAACTCCACCTGCTCCACCCCTCCCTCCAATATATTACTTTTAAAAGTTGACAGCTCTGCATTAATTAACTGTGCTTGGAGCAGGCAGTAGCACAAGCAGATTTTAGCTGACTATTCAGCCCTCTGAGCAGTGGCTGAACTACAGGGGGGAGGAGGCAAATGATGACATTGAGGAGGAAGGGCAATTGGTGTATCAGGGGCTGCAAGTACGCAAATCAGGGCTCAGGTGTGAGCTGCTTGTTATGAACAGTTAGTTCTGAGAGCCTAAAAATGAGTGTCGCAGAAGAAAAAGGGTGAATTTCAAGTTTACATTACTGGTCTTGGCCCTAGCTGATGATTCACCAATGAAATACTGGCCAGATGGCATCCTTAGAACAAGGGGCTAAACAATCAGCACAAAATTGCACCAGCACATAGATGGTTATAACACACATGAATATCTTGTAAATGATATCTGTGGTGTTTATACAAATGGCCTGCAGGTGTCACTGTGTACACAAGTTATATTGTGCATACACAGTACTTTCTATACTGCTTAAAGTCTAATGGCTGCAGGAACCTGCTAATAAAGCACTGTTATACTCTGCTCTTCCTCGGCTGCCAAAACATAACAATATCCTTATAAACGGTGACTACTGATGTCATCAGTTATAAACGGCGAGTAGTGATGTCATGTTTGTCACATAACATTTACTAAAACTTGTGTATTATAATAAATAAAGTACCCCTTGTTGGAAAATATGAGGGTATTAGATGTAACCTTGGAGTTCAGTGACCTGCATAAAAGCACTAGGCCCTTTTATATGCATAAAATGTAAAGTTTGGCGATACCTTTTATTGGCTAACTGAATAAGTAACAATTGCAAGCTTTCGGAGCACGCAGGCCCCTTCGTATAAATGTATTTTTCCTGGCGAAGGGGCCTGTGTGCTCTGAAAGCTTCTTGGTGGAAGCAACCCATAACATATTTTAGGACAATAAAGACTTTTTGTACAAGGGAAAGTAATCTACAAAGGAATAACAATGTTTGCAGTGGTTTATAGGATCTAACTGTAGAGGTTATAAAAAATAAAGCAGCTAGGGAGTTGTCCCTGCTATGGGCACTTTTGACTACCAGTGGAAGTCAGGTCCCAATCACTGGGGTGTTAGGTCACCCCCACTAGCTACATGGTAGCATCTTATAACACAATAGGAGGGTTATGGGACACATGTGCCAGAATGAGAGGATGAAGCAACAAGCAAAGCTAGTGAAACCTCCAGGAAGAGAAAGCAAGAGGAAAATAAATATATCTAGCTATTAGGCAAATACAAAGAGACAATAGAAAATTATAGTCTATGGGCCCATTATATATAACAGGAAAAATGCTTCTCCTTATGTTCTTTTAACCTCTGCTCTGCTAGAGCAGCCTGCAGCTTTGCTTTCATAAAATCCTGCTCAGTCAGTGACACATGTGAAAAGCCATAAATTCCCTTTCTTTTCATGCATAAACATATAAATACACACAATCCTAATGTGGATGCAAAAGTCATGCCAAGCCCTGGAATCAAAATCCTTGGCACCGAATTCTCACTGCATTCCCTTTCATCTGAATCTCTCTAAACTCATTTACTCAGCGTAACCGTCTCCTCTGAGGATCTTAATGGCTGTAGCAAAACAGGAGTGCCTTCAACTCTATGACTTGTATGAATAGATACTGTCCAGCTCTATACCTGGGATTTATCAGATACTGGAGTCACCCATCACCTCCTGACACAAGTCTGACACCCCCTTACTTCCGGGTCAAGTTGGAAGCCTTTTGGCTTGTATATGGGACGCAAAGATCCCAATGGCTCCTGGTATTGTATCTGTCTTGAGTATCATATATAGCCACCATTAGTCAGCAGGGGTGTAGCTACAGAAGAAGCAGACCCTGTGGTTGCAGGGGGGCCCAGCAGGTATAGGGGTCCAATGAGGCCCCAATTCATATACAGTGTCAATAAATATTGCTAAAACAGGTCAACATCTAGACATTTTGGGGCTTGAAAAATAATTTGCTCTGGGGCCCAGTGATACCTTGGTACATCACGGTTAGTGTATAATCCTTGCTCATTAAAAATGATGCCATTTAAATTCCTTTGCATTCTGAATCGGAAACAGACAAGCTCTATGGCAGCTTCCACATACAGTATACAGATAGGGTTTCCGCCTGGCAGGTATTTTACCAGCCTGGCCGGTAAAAATGATGCTAATATTATTAATAGGGAAAAAAATGGCAAGAATATTTTAGTTTTGAAATCTGACATGGAGCTAGATATTTTGTCAATTTCCCAGCTGCCCCTGTGCCAGCACTTTAGGAGGGAACTGCTTTCTGGCAGGCTGTTGATTTTCCTTCTCAATGAAACTGAATAGTACGCAGTGGGACATGGGTTTTACTATTGAGTGTTGTTCTTATATCTACCAGGCAGCTGTTATCTTGTGTTAGGGAGCTGTTATCTGGTTATCTTCTCATTCTCCTGTTGTTAGGCTGCTGGGTGGGGGAAAGGGAGGGGGTGATATCACTCCAACTTGCAGCACAGCAGTAAAGAATGATTGAAGTTTATCAGAGCACAAGTAACATGACTTGGGGCAGCTGGGAAATTGACAATATGTCTAGCCTCATTTCAGCTTTCAAAATAAAATATAAAAAAAAATCTGTTTGCTCTTTTGCTTAAAGGATTTCAATGCAGAATTCTTCTGGAACAGCACTATTAACTTATGCATTTTGAAAAAAATAGTTTTTCCCATGACAGGATCCCTTTAAAGATTATCCTCTTGACTGTAAGCTCTGTAGCACAGGGCTTTTATCTGCTGGGGAATGCGGGATTGCAGCTCAACATCAACAGTTTGGAAAGATCAGAAGCCCATGTACTTTAATTAGCCTCAGAGTGCTCCCAACACCCCTTTGTGTATCTCAATTATACAGGCCAAAACAATCCAGTGCTGGAAGGGTTAAGCAGAAAAAACTATAATTTTTTTTTGCAAACACATGAAGCCAAATTACTAGCAGCGCCATCTACTGATCACTGGTAGGAGTGCATCCCTAGAGTGCAAAGCTGGCCAGCAAGTTTGTGCAAACTCCCCAGCATGTGAGAGCCTTTGGCTTCCCTGTTACTGACTGCAGTGGTTAGCCGGCTGTTAAGTGAGTTCATTAGACCTCTGCAGCTATTAAGGCCGCCAATTGCACAGCTTTGTCAGCTCATTGCGAGCGAGACATCTTTTCCACCTCCTTTAGCATAGAGCTGGGCTTAAGTCCAAGCCAGATACCTAGAAAAGATTGAAATCAGCAGAAAGCAGATGTGTGCACTCCTGGGATTCCTACCTTTCCCATTAGGGATACAACGCTACGATAAATGGCAGATGGTTTTTCGGGCCGCATTTCTATAAAATTGTGCTTGTTTCTTTGGAAATATTGCTTTGCCTGAATCTCGTGAGCTGAACCTGTCCTGATAATGTCCAGTCAAGTGGGGTGCAAATCAGAGTAAGAGCCTGCCCTAAGCCACATCTGGATCTTTATTCTCCAACAATGACTGAGCAGGTCCTGATAATGTGCAGCCAAGTGATCAAGATACTGTATTGTAGTGCTGAGCCTGTCCTGATAATCTACTGTCAAGAATGGTAACCCATAATTAAGAGATAAATCAGGGTGAGCACTAATAACCCTCTAGAGGATCTTATTCTCCTGCACTAAGACTGTCCTGATAATGTGCAGCCCAAGTGATCAGGCTATCGTGTGCCGATAGGGTTGCCACCTTTTCTAGAAAAAAATACCTGCCTTCCTATATACTTTTCTTTTTTCCATATTAATAACATTTGGATAAACCGACAGTTTTACTGGCCAGGCTGGTAAAATACTGGCCAAGTGGCAACCCTATATGCTGAGCCTGTCCTGACTAAAGTCAAGGGTGGAACCCCATTAGTAAGAAGCAAATCAGGGTCCTAATAAGCTGCATCAGGATCTCGTTCTTCTGCATGGACTGCTCCTGTTCTGTTAATGTTCAGCCCAGGTGATCAGTGTATTGTGCAGAGCCTATCTTTATAATCTGCAGGTCAAAGCCTGTCCTGATCTTCTTCTGCATTTGAATTCTGCACTGAGTATGTAAAGATAATGTGCAGCCCAAGTGATCAGGCTATTGTGTGCTGACCCTGTCCTTCTGTCAAGAGTGGTACCCCATTAGCAACAGACAAATTAGGGTGAAAGCCTGCCCTAATAATCCACAGTGCAGTCCTGCACTGACTGAACCTGTCCTGATAATGTGCAGTCCAGGTGATGTGGTATGTGCTGAGCCTGTCTGGATACTCTAAATTCAAGGGTCCTGCTCCATTAGTAAAAGGCAAATCAGGGCCAGAGTCTGCCCTAATAATCTGTATAAAGATCTTGTTCTCTTGTACTAACAGCTCCTGTTCTGTTAATGTTCAGCCCAGGTGATCAAATTATATTGTGCTGAACCTGTCCTGATAATCTACTGAACCTTTCTTCATAATGTGCGGTTCAGGTGATCAGTGAACCTGTCCTGCAGTCAGAATCATGTAATTTCCATTAAAGGGATACTGTCATGGGAAAACATGTTTTTTTCAAAACGCATCAGTTAATAGTGCTGCTCCAGCAGAATTCTGCACTGAAATCCAATTCTCAAAAGAGCAAACATTTTTTTTTTATATTCAATTTTGAAATCTAACATGGGGCTAGACATATTCAGTGTAACTACCTGCTGCAGTGGGCGCAATCTGCAGGGTGGGCCCTAAAGGGATGCGGCCCAGTTGCACCCCTGCTCCCCCGGTAGTTACACTGAATATGTTTAGCCTAGGGTTGCCACCTTTTCTTGAAAAACATACCGGCCTTCCTATATATTTATCTTTTTCCTATTAATAACATTGGTATCAGCCATCAAAAATACCGGCCAGGCCGGTAAAATACCGGCCAGGTGGCAACCCTAGTCTAGCCCCATGTCAGATCTGAAAATTGAATATAAAAAAAATCTTTTCAAAATGGATTTCAGTGCAGAATTATGTCAAAACATGACAGTAAATAGAACTTCCACACAGACGATGGTGCGGGGGGGGGGGGGGGGGGGGGGGGGGGGGGCGGCTGCACAGCCCGCACCAGGGCCCGCCCCCACCTAGTTCCAATACTGGACATATTGTCAGTTTCCCAGCTGCCCCATGTCATGTGACTTGTGCCTGCACTTTAGGACGGAACTACTTTCTGGCAGGCTGTTATGTCTCCTACTTAATGTAACTGAATAGGTTTTAGTGGGACTTGGCTTTTAAGATGGCCATAGACACAAAGATCCGATTGGACGTCCCCATCTACCCATCTGCAGCTAACCTTCAAGAAAAGATCTGCCAGGGAGCTGTTATGTTGTGTTAAGATCCCCATAGACGCAAAGATCTTTCTCTGCCGAACAACCGATCTTAGCGAAGTCTGACCAATCTGTCAAATTATCGTGCGGTTAGTGGGATTCGAATGTTCGTACATTTTACGATTTTTCGTCCGACCTCAGTCTGAAAATTGATTGGCCAGGTTAAAAAATCTTTATAGGCCCCTGTGCAATTAGGGTTGCCCCCTGGCCGGTATTTTATGGTTGATCCCAATAGGAAAAAAAGATAAATATATATGAAGGCCAGTATTTTTTTGAAGAAAAGGTGGCAACCCTATGTGCAATCTACCTATGTTTGCAGGACAAGCAGGCTGCGATCCTTCAGTTTTGCTGGCAATATCACCTGAAATGGTCTTTTTAGTTTATGGACACATCATACATTTAAACGATCGTTTTGAGGCAATCATGGTCTCACGATAACCATTGGATCTTTTAAAAATCTTTACGTCTACGGCCAGCTATAGGGAGCTGCTATCTGGTTACCTTCCCATTGTTCTTTTGTTAGGCTGCAGGGGTGGGGGAGGAGGTGATATCACTCCAACTTGCAGTAAAGAGTGACTAAAATTTATCACAGCACAAGTCACATGACTGGGGGCAGCTGGGAATATGTCGAGCCCCATATCAGATTCCAAAACTGAATATAAAAAAAAATCTGAATGAATGTCAGTGCAGAATCATGTCAAAACATGACAGTATCCCTTTAAATAAACCACAGCCTGTCCTGATCTTCCTGCTGAGTGCAGCTAGAAGTCTGCTCTGTATTAGTAACCCAGCCTCCCCTCCTACACTGCAGCCAGAAGCTTGCTCTCTAATATTCAGAGTCTCGCTCTCTCTGGTAATGTGCTCTACATATAGTAATTCTACTATAGTAATTCTACTAAATCAGACAATTTAAAGTATAATTAACTCGACATCTCCCTGTTCTAATCCAGAAATTTTCTACATTATGTCCAAATGTTAAAAAAAAGATCTATACATGGCACACTTCTATTTAGCCCCCTGCATTAACGATTAGCATTGCTTGCGTGCACCCTCCTCGCCAGGAGTTACACCTCTCCGCTTGCAGATTACCAGTAAAAAAACCTTCACTGGAATGTGCCGCCTGGTTGGATTTGACAGAAAACATAAACTTTGCTGATCTGTTGCATCTGGAGTTGTTGCTGCTACCAGCAGTGGAGTGGGTGCAGGCTCTGGCACTGACTGAACATAATTATTCCAGTGTAAATTACAGTTCAAGGGTTCAGAGTATGATCTATAATTTTGTGTATCTGTATAGGGCTCAGCAGATCCACCATAGGTGCAGCTCTTATATCTGCATTAAGCACCTGTTCCTATTTTATATTCCCACTGGTCTCCTGCTAGGGCTTACATGGGTCATGCTAATGCCCAGCTTGTTCTCCAATCAAAGGACTGGTGTAAGTGGCAGGATACATAGTAGCTAGGGTTGCCACCTTTTCTTGAAAAAAATACCGGCCTTCCTATATATCTATCTTTTTTTCCTATTAATAACACTGGGATCAGCCATCAAAAATACCAGACATAGTAGCCCTAGACTAGTGGTGGGGAAACTGACCTGAGAACAGAAACACGATAATTAGAAATGTGGTTATAAGTAGTAAACTTGGTCACGATGAGAGCGGATATATACCTTCGCTTGTTCAGCAGTTATAGGTCTACGTATAATTAAAATCGTACTGAAGGACAAGGACCTAGAACTTCAGGGAGCAATAGAGTTGGTGCCCAACGGGATATCTCCCGGTGTCCTGATGGTCCAGTCCGACGTTTAGAACAGCGCATACAAATAAGTATATTAATCTCATCAATTAAGTTCTTGTACTTACCTATAAATGTTCATTAAATGATATAGGCATCTGTTATTCTGAGCTGGCAGAGGTACAGGGGAGTTGTCGAGTAGACAAAAGGCCATAGAGATAAAAGGGCTACTTTATAAAGATAACGGGGTTATTTCCTAGGCTCTTTCCACCGGTTACTCTCATTATCTTCAAGTACCAAAACAACAACTGTAACCTTTGCTTCATGTTGTTAAAATAGTCATTTACAGATATAAAGAACTACATAAAAACTGGGAGTTGGGCAACAGAACTGTTATACCAACTACAGAGTTCAACCATTTTAAGCTACTGGTTCTTGGGCGTGACTTGCTAGGTCATCACACAAGCAGATCTTTTGGTCATCCATGCACTAGGTTAGGGTCCCCAACCTTTTTTGCTCGTGAGCCACATTTAAATTTTAAAAAGAGTTGGAGAGCAACACAAGCATGAAAAAGTCCATGTGGATATCAAATAAGAGCTCTGATTGGCTTTTTGGTAGCCCCTATATGGACTGGCAGCCTACAGGAGAGAATGTTTGGCAGGACATCTGTTTTTTATACAACCAAAACTTGCCTCTAAGCCAGTAATTCAAAAATAAGCACCTGCTTTGAGGCCACTGGGAGCAACATCCAAGGGGTTGGAGAGCAACATGTTGCTCACGAGCTACTGGTTGGGGATCACTGCACTAGGTCGATCTCAGTGGATTTGATCATTTGCCAATTAGGTTAAGTTAGGCCAATTAAGTGTGCTGTATAGTTTCCCCTTGTCTCTTCCCTCCAACATGGCATGACAAGCACTTCACACTTTGTCCCTGTAAATCTGATAAATAGCAGGATCAACTGCTCTAAGGGTAGTGACACAGTGGCAGATTCGGGGAGAATCACCTGCTCTTCTGGGCGACTATTCCCCTGAACTGCCTTCACATGTCTTCCCTTCCTGTATAATGAAGAGTCACCTGCAATAAGTACACGAGGCGCTTTGCTTTCCAGAAGACACTTGAAGGCAGTTCGGGGAGATGGTCTCCCAGAAGTACAGGCGATTAGTCACCAGGCGATTAAATCTCACCTAATCTGCCCTTAAGTGGATAAGTCAACGACCAACTGCAGGCAGGTTTCTGTAGCTGTGCCAAGAGACAGCACCATATTAGCTTTAGCGTTTTTGCTTTACCCATCCAGAGATTTCTTTAATTATTGAGCAGGAATCTTACTATGCACAGAGGCCTTAAATTCCCCAAAGAGGGTCATGGAGGGAAGGAGGGGGGCAACTTATTTTTTTTTTAGATTAATGTATCCCTGGTTTCCCTTATAAAGCCACGGGTGTCATTTTAAAAACAGCTTTTCTACTCTGTATGGTTTCAAACACAATTAGTTGCAATAACTCATTTGTGTCACAGACACCTGCAGCAATTTATTAAGTGTATCGTAAGCAAAAGAAACCGCTATGGGGTGACAACTATGTCCTGATTTCATGTGAATGAGCCCTTGCAGCAATATAGAGGTTTTCAAGCAAACTGTATTTCTTTGATTAAAAAAAAAGTGAACTATATTGAAATTAGAGGGAAATGATAGCCCTGTTATAGCTGCCCAATCAGATATTTGCTTTCATTAAAATAACTGCACTAGACATGTAAAAGCTACCTGCTGATTGGCTGGAATGGGTTGAGAAAATGTAAATAGAATAGAACACCTCAACCTTTATAATCATAGCTGGCAGTAGGGAGTCACAGACAAGCCCCTAGGATGGCAGCACAGATATATTAGTAAGGCTTCTGTGATAGGCTCACTGGAGACTGGGCTTTTACCCATCTCAGCTGCTATGCCTGTACACAATCAGATCTATCTAGGCTGAAAACACTTTCTCCAATGTAAAGAAAAACAAATTCTTATAATAAACTTCTGTGGCCTGTATTCAAGGACAGATTTAATGTTAAAGTACATAGCAATGTTTATCCAAACAGTTCCACAGCCGGGTCAGGAACTCAGTATACATATTTACATTTGTTGCAGATAGTCATACCATTTTCCCACCCTGGCCTCACCATTTATACTTCTAGGAATAGGCTTACGAGGAAACATCATCCCTGGCAATTGCTTTTGATCCAGATAAGCTAACAGACAAAACATCATTTTGATAGAGTATATGTGGGTTTTCTACATCTCAACCTTCCTTGTTCTCTGACTGTTCACAGTGTTCCTTTGGTCTGTCTGTCTGTCCTTCTCTACCTCTGTGAGCTCAATAAGTCTGCCAGGGCCCATTAGAGAAAGAGGGTGACTTTCTGTCACTTTCTCAGTACTGTACTACTTCTCAGAAGCCATGCTGCAATATCTTAAAGGACAAGGAAAGTCTAAAATAGAATAAGGGTAGAAATGCTGTATTTTGTATACTAAACATAAACATGAACTTACTGCACCACAAGCCTAATCAAACAAATGATTTATGCTTTCAAAGTTGGCCACAGGGGACTGTCATCTTGTAACTCTGTTATACATCTTTGTCTGACACTGGCACTGCACATGCTCAGTATGGTCTGTGCTGCTTAGGGATCATCATAAATGATCAAAAAACAAAGCTGTTTGAGTTCTGCATGGCTGGTAAGTAAGGCAGGTGCTCCCCCTGCTCCCCCTGCTGTTCATGTATGTATTGTTTCCCTGCCAGAAGTTAGGGACCGTCTGACAATTCCTATCCACAGCACTAAATGAAGGGAGAATTTCACTGCATACAGTCAGGTTTCTTATAAAAACAGTACACATTTTTAAAATAAAGTATATTGGAAATAGATTTCTTTTTCATTAAAGAAAGTAAAAATGGGATTTTATTTATTTGACTTTCCTTGCCCTTTAAAATGATAAGCTCTATCAAAATCGAAACAAGGTGCCTTCAAGATTGGATTCATGGTTTTGAATTTTATATCTGTACCAATGTGGCTAGTGTTTCTGCATACATAGTTTGCCATAAAGGAGAAGTTTGCATGTCTCTTAGTAAGAGATACAGTTTTTCATTATTGGTAATTTAAAGCAATAAAGGCCAAATAAAGTACTGCTAAGAGAAATGTTCTTTTCCTATGTAGCCAGATTAATTCACTTTTGAAGTCAGTCTGTGTGCATAGTGGAAACAGTCACATTGTTCTAAACTGTGGGGCTGGCCCATTATATGAGCAAGTAGACGTGGCCAGATGGAGCAGCCTGAAGATCAGTTAGGGCGAGATTTGGGAAAAGAATGCCTATTAGCCCTACTAGATACACCTGCAAGTCCTGGAGAAAGCAATGAAATTGTCACACTGTCCCAAAGTGAAGGGTTGTCCCAATAGGGGGAGAGGGGAATGTCATAGTTGAACAGCAGAAGATTAGCTCGGGTGAGATTTAGAGAGAATGTCTATTTTCACAGCTAAAAATCCTTGAGGCACCACAAGTCCAGCAAGTATCTTCTCATTAATGGTGGATGCTTTAACTAAGACCCACATTGAGCTTTTCGTGTACAGAAGAGATGCCCATCTACAGTTTAAGTCTCTTTTATTGAAGGTCACTTAAAGGCCTTTGCTACAGCTGCTGGAGATGTTATTGTAGCCTCTGGACAACATGACAGAGAAGTCACTGGTACAACACTAACCAAAATTAGACCCTGATCATTCAACAATGTAAGAAGTGATTTCAGAGACATAAAACGTATACAAAGGATCTTGAGTGAAACAGAAAGCATCGGATTCAGCAGTGATCACTGTGTCATTCTGTAACCTCAGGTTCAGGCACGGAGCCATGTAAAGCTCATGTCATCCTTGCGCAGCAGAGCAACATAAATTCCCAACAATTGCAGCAATTATCAAGTTCAGTAATTTGATACAACTCTGGAAATAAGTCATAACTGCCAAATCTTGTTTAGTGCGAAGATAATAAATGACCCCCCAACCACTTTACTGCAAACAAACAGGAAAGAGCCAGTTTAGGCCATGGGCACAAACCTTTGACCACTACAAGCTTCTCATGGAAATGTATTTAAAAACTGACAACCTCTGTCTTCACTGTCTATGGTTTACATGATCAAGTCTTTATGCCAACAGCAGGAGCCACCTGTCCTGGCCCAAGAAATGTGATGCACTGAAATCACTAGAACCTGCATAATGGGAAGTAGCGGTTGTACTTTCAAGTTGTTTGAGGATCACCGAGGTTTCCCTAAGAACACACATCATAATTGAGGTTTCTCTTAAGGCAGCCATACATCTCCTATGCCCTCCGACCAGCCCAAGGGACAATTTTACACATCTAACAATGCACCATGATCAAACAAACTTGGTGACTGAGGTTATATCTGTACATAAGAACAAACACAATCTGTTTTTTCTAAGAGCAAGGGCACATGGCTCTACTGCATCCAGCCAGGGGTTTTCTGCTGTAAGAAAGAAGCAGATCTGTTCCATTACACATCTCGGCATATCTGCACTATAAAGTTATGCGTCCGTCTGTGTGCACGAAGGCAAAATGGGGGTCGGGCCAAAAATACCTGCTGTCTGTGAGAGCACTGGAGCCAACGCTCTGTGTGTCCTTGCCCTAAGAACAAACATGATCACCCAGGTTTCCCTAAGAACAAACATGATCACCCAGGTTTCCCTAAGAACAAACTGGATCACGGAGGTTTCCATACGAACAAATGTGATCACTGAGGATTACCTAAGAACAAACTTGATCACATAGTATACTCCATGAACAAACTTGATCACTGAGGTATCCATAAGAACAAACCTGATCACTGAGTTTATTCTAAGAACAAACTTGATCACTGAGGATTCCCTAAGAACAAACTTGATCACTGAGGATTCCCTAAGAACAAACTTGATCACAGTTTATTCTAAGAACAAACTTGATCACTGAGGATTCCCTAAGAACAAACTTGATCACTGAGTTTATTCTAAGAACAAACTTGATCACTGAGGATTCCCTAAGAACAAACTTGATCACTGAGTTTATTCTAAGAACAAACTTGATCACTGAGTTTATTCTAAGAACAAACTTGATCACTGAGGATTCCCTAAGAACAAACTTGATCACCGAGTTTATTCTAAGAACAAACTTGATCACTGAGGATTCCCTAAGAACACATCTGATAACTGAGTATTTATCTAATTTAGTAGAAGATATCAGTATACCAGACCTGGATTAGGGCTTGTCCAGACGAGAAGATTCAAGGAGATTAGTCACCTGGCGACAAAACGCCATGTCTTTGAGGCGACTAATCTCCTTGAATGGCTTGCTCGTATCTTGCACCCGCTAGCGATAAAGACGCCGGCTCCTATTCACAAGCGGCGATACGTTTTTTAAAGTCACTCGAAATTGCCTCGTAAGGCAATTTTGAGCGACTTTGAAAATCGCATTGCCGCGTGTGTAAAGGTGCAGGCGATTTTAGTGCAAGATACTATCAAGCCATTCGGGGAGATTAGTCGGGGCGATTAGTCGCCAGGCGACAAATCTCCCCGAAATCTTCCCATGTGGCCTTACCCTTAACCTTTTAATGAAAGCATATTGGAAAGTTGCTTTTTCTTCTCTTGGGTGGAGTTCCCCTTTAATAATAAATACTGGAAATATTAAATATAAAATGGGTTAACTCTTGACAAAATTAAAGCATTTTTTTTTTAAATGAATAGGGGTAAAAAAAAAAAAGGTACAGCTTGTACCTGCTGGAAGATTTTCTGATAGTACAGAAGTCTTAGGGCAAGTGCTAACTGAGTGGGTTCCTGAAACTCCCCCAATGTCTCCTGCCTGGGATATCATACATTTTTGATAGCAATAAAACAGAATGCTTGATGAGGTACGGATTTACATGAAAGCGTTTTTCTGTGTAATGATTGCATAATAGGAAGGAAAACGAATTTAGCCTGGGAACCTATTCTAGTTATTAATGTAGACATACCCTTACAAGTGTAGATTATATATACAAACACAGAGCTCTTCTAAAGGCAACATTTAAATTGCATGTCTTTGAAGTCAAGTGCTTTCAAGAGTCCTAAAACTCCCCTACACCGTCTGCGGTTAAAATAAAATAAAAAAACTCACATTTAGTATTGATATCAGAAGGGGGCTTCTGATCACCCCAAATGTAAAATTATGTAAAAACACGTGGCCTAGATATACTAATATGACCTTGTTTTCTGCACTGCATCCATCTTTCATGCAGAGTGGCAAAGTTTATACCAGGTCTAGTAACTAATAGATGTTTGATTTCAAACAGTAAATGCTGCCTGCTGATTGGTTGTTATGGCTTATTACATGACCCCAATACACTCCCCCAATTAGGTACTACAATCGAATAGAAGAGGACAAGATGGGCCATTTACAAAATGCAGGGCAAGGTGAAAAGTGCAAAGAGTGGGTGCAAACCAACAAGTTTTTGCACTTTTGCACCCAGTGCTGGAACTAATTGTAGGCAGTAGAAGCATGTGCCTAGGGTGCAATGGTGAGGGGTGGGAGCTGTGTTCATGGCGGGGGGCTGGGGGAGTCAAGTAGGAGCGTTGGGATGCACAACCACCCTGGAGCCCTATCCGCTAGTACAAGTACACAGTGAAAGAGCGCTGAGGGGCACAATTGTGTTTCCTGGATATCAGTAAAAGACTGCTAAGATATCACAGGGTAGATCATACTTCCTATTATGCTATTATGCTGTTCCCTGGAGTTTGTAGTCACAGTACACAAGAAATTATATATATCACAGGATCTGGGTAATCTTGGTATGAATCGCACCAGCGCGTCATTTCTAAGCTATTGTGAGGACTCCTACTGGATGTGGCCGGACAGGAGCACGTCATGGCGTCAGCGCGCGTCAAGGTGGGCGCGCGCGTCAAAGTCTCGGCGCGCGTCAAAGTCTCGGTGCGCGTCAAAGTCTCGGCGCGCGTCAACATGGGCGCGCGCGTCAAAGCGTCAGACGGGCGCACGCTCTGACGTCATCACGCTGACGCTTGGCGCCAAACTAGGCCTATTTAAACGAACTCTGAACAGAGACTCATTGCCCGTTTATAGGTTCTACTACTTGTGTTCCTGGGTGTGCTTTATATTGGATTTCTTGGATTTGAACCCCTGCCTGAACTTTGACCTTGATACCTTGCTGCCTGAACTGACTTCTTGCCTGGATTTGACTACTCTTTTGCCTCAACCCCTTGTACTTCGAACTTGCTGGCTTGTGCTGCTTCCTCCTTGGTCCGCACTCCAAACTACGCCTTCAGGCCCTGACAGCTATGATGCAAATTGTCTCATTTGTGCCAGCCAGTTCCATAATACCCGACTGAGTTAATATTATTTGCTCTTATGAGTTAAATAAAGAGCATAGCCTCAAGGAGAACTCCACCCAAAAATTGCTTTTTGTATTAAAAAAAAAAAAAAAAGTCATTTCTCAGCAGCTTCCAAATACACATTTATTAGGCATGTTCAAAGGTTTACAAAGATATTTTGAAAATGATTTGCAAAACGATCCACGGTCCTCAGTAACAACACTCAGTGCCAAGTTCCAAGCAGTCTCCGGAAGCAGTGTCAGTACAAGAGCTATTTGTCGGTAGCATGGGTTGTTTAAGGATGAGTAGCTATACTATACCATACATAACGCCAAGCGTTGACTGGAGTGCTGTAAATATTTCCCACATTCTGGAGCAGGGAAACATTCTCTGGAGTGAATTCTGCTGCAACATCCGGCAGTGTGATGGTCAGGTCTGGTCGTGGTGAAAGCCAAGAGTGCAGCTCTATAAATGTATATCATGGGGGTGCAAGGCTGTATCTATATATCCATGATACACATGCCCATTAGGCATTTGGGGCACACAGTACCACCCCAACTGCATTATTTTCATGTAATGTCACTATACCTTAAAGGGATACTGTCATGGGAAAACATGTTTTTTTTTTTTTAAATCGCATCAGTTAATGGTGCAGCTCCAGCAGAATTCTGCACTGAAATCCATTTCTCAAAAGAACAAACAGATTTTTTTATATTCAGTTTTGAAATCTGACATGGGGCTAGATATTTTGTCGATTTCTCAGCTGCCCCTGGTCATGTGACTTGTGCCAGCACAAGGAGGGAACTGCTTTCTGGCAGGCTGTTGTTTTTCCTTCTCAATGTAACTGAATAGTACGCAGTGGGACATGGGTTTTACTATTGAGTGCTGTTCTTAGATCTATCAGGCAGCTGTTATCTTGTGTTAGGGAGCTGTTATCTGGTTACCTTCCCATTAATCTGTTAGGCTGCTGGGGGGGGGTAAAGGGAGGGGGTGATATCACTCCAACTTGCAGTACAGCAGTAAAGAGTGGTTGAAGTTTATCAGAGCACAAGTCACATGATTTGGGGAAACTGGGAAATTGACAAAATGTCTAGCCCAAATGTCAGATTTCAAATGAAAATATATAAAAATCTGTTTGCTCTTTTGAGAAATGGATTTCAATGCAGAATTCTGCTGGAGCAGCACTATTAACTGATGCATTTTGGGAAAAAAACAAAACATTTTTTCCCATGACAGTATCCCTTTAAGAGCAGGGCTACACAGTTGGGCCACTTTGAAACCATTTTATTGCACTAAGCAACAGGGTCGCCATCAGAAATCAGCTTAATAAGATCCTACCCTCAAGCCCCATCCCAGATCCCGTCCACCTCACACCACAGTAAAAATTTCAGACACCAGCACTAAGGGCTAGTCCAGACGGGGAGATTCAGGGGCAATCCGTCGCCTGGCGACTTCTCGCCGCAACGGATCGCCCCCGAATCTCCCCGAATAGCTAGGCACTGGCGAGGCTTAAAAGCGCCTGCCATGTCCACACAGAGCGGCGCGATTTTTAAAATCGGGGGCGATCCGTCGCGGCGAGAAGTCGCCAGGTGACGGATCGCCCCCGAATCTCCCCGTCTGGACTTAGCCTTAAATTGGTAAACCCCCCTCACTCACAAGTTATTAAAAGCCATTGGTGGTCAGGGCCTCCCCTATAATTAAAAACAAAAAAACAGTATCGCCACGAACCTCATAAAAGTTTTTACAAATACTTTTGCGCCCAGGGAGCCCCAAACATTTACACAACACCCAGAGGCTGATTTATCAAAGTGTGAAACTAGAGCTCACTGCAGAAAAATACTCACTTTCTACTCATTCCTATGGAATTTTTTTAGAAGCGTATTTATTAATGGGTGAAAGTAAGAGTTTTCCTGTTGAGAAATATGCTTCTAAAAAATCCCATGAATAGAAAGTGGGTGTTTGTGGTCAGAATAAAATCTTCCCTTATATTTTTGCATAGTCACAGTAAGACGCCAAGCTAAGTAGCCCCCTTTCTTGTGCCCCTGATAAAAGAATACTGGGAGTTGTAGTCAGGGTCAGACTGGACCAGCGAAAAACCTCTGTGGGCCCCAGATCTGATGGGCCCCTGTTGACCCAGACATGCTACCTGGACACAGTATTGCAAGGGAACGTGTGCCAGGTGTCCCCAGGGTGCCTGTAATGTCATGCAGGATAACATGGCAATACATGAAGGGTTGATAAGTGTCCTTCTAATTCTCAGTAAGTGCCATAAAGTCTCTGGGGGGGGGGGGGGGGGAGCCAGCGTTAATAAAAGGCACAGTACAAAGTTTCATTTCTTGTTTGTATATTGTTTTACTGTCATTGATCGCTTGAGTTTAAAACAAACACTGATAGCCTTGTGACACCGGTTCCCTGAGCAGAAGCAGCACCCAGAGCTCTGATCCTCCTGTCTGCACAGCACCACTAATTAATTACTCTCCAATCTGCTTATTAGAAGAGTAAAGTTCCTGCTTCTATAACAACATGCAGTGTTAGAGAAGCAATAGAAGGGATTCTTTTTGATGGGCGGATTGGGATACAGTCATGTAATGCACTTGATATGTGTTTTACCTGCTCCAGACAGACAGACCATACTTGGCTAATGCTGTACAGAATGATGAGCCCATGGGCCAAATGAATGGATAACAGAGGATGGGCCATGGTCACCTTCATAATGTTCAGTTTCTTTGCAATCTCCATGTCTTCATCTGCCTAGAAAGCTTGCACTTTTACATCAGCAGATTACATTTTTAGACCTGCTCAATTTATGATATCCATGCCACATGTAGAGTAACTTGACTTTCCCTGGCCCCACTACAGAAAAATGTCAGTCTCCTTCCAAGTTGACTCCCCTATCTCATGCATGCAAGCTCATGGATCAAACAACAAGGGTACAAGCAGAAGGGAAGGTTTATTGCCAGAAGAAGGTGTAGGCTCAAAGACATGGACCACATGTGCCTGGAGTCATCCAATAATACTTGGGCCAACTCTGCTGATAGGAATGCAGACTCCTGGTCTCACCTATGGTTGCAAGTTCTACTAATACATAGTTGCACTACTGATTTTAAGGATTATTCTTACCAAAACACATGCACCTAAAATCACATGAAACTTTGAAATGACATATCTTATAGAAATTCGAGGTATTTCACTGGTAGTGAGAGTTGCCATCAGCACCCCTATTTTTCCACTAGGGCCCCTGTTTAAATTCTGATTTAAAGAGGGGCCCCATGTGTTACCAAACTACAAAATGTTGGTTTTATGACCCAGGGTCTCATGAGTTCATATCCCTTGTTCTGCCTGATGGCTGTAATTCTAGGGAAGCAGTAAATGTGCATATAAGAAATATGTTTCAGTCTTTCTCCTTCGAAGGGCCCCTGTGAATCTGGACGCTCAGGGCAAATGTTCTTTTCTGCCCTACCCTGCCCCTCTGCATAATAAATAGAAACACTATATAAATAGGACTAGCTCTATGTATTGGATAACACCCCGAGTCCATTTATCTCCCCAGCGCTGTGACGGAGCTATATAGATCAGCAGGAGGCTGCATTTCTATAAGAGGAGGCAGATTCAACTCAAGGAAAGAGTTAAAGCTCCTGTGCTATTCCTGATGGAAATCTATTAGCACTTCATAATTTTTGGTGCTATCAGCGATTATTTAAAAACTCACCAGCCCAGAAGTCTCCCCGGGAAAGGCTGAGCGTGAACCAATTACACTGAAGCTGTGCACCTGGAAAGGGAAATACAGCTCTGATCCCCGGATCCTGCAGGGAAAGTCAGGGTTAATGGGGGGTACAGGAGGTTGCAATGGGGGGGTGGGGGGACACGCTACACAGTCACAATGAATGGAGGGGTTCACTCCCCTTTGGGAACTATGAGAATCAGGGATGCAATAGGGTTGTTTATAAAGATGATATATACATGAAAAATGCAGATATTACATGTGGAAGAAAAGACAGTAGCATGCCTCTAGTCATTGTTAATACAATACCCAGCTACAATCAGGTATTGGGGTGATAACAGGTACCTAAATGAGGGTGTACTGTAGGTAGGCTCAGAAAGTGGGTGGCAGCATGGGCCTGGCTCTCTTAAAATAGGCTTCTCCACCTACTTTCCTTCTGCCCTTGGACACTTTTGGTTTTAAGGAGACGTCACTGCTGTGTTTCAGGGTGGGCAGGTGGCAAGTAAAGCTTTCAGATTGACTAAAAATGTGGGTTTGGGTCTCAGGTTGGTCTAGGTAATGTGTGGGTTCACCACATTAGACACACAGGTCTCTACCCTAAAGGTGGTAATACACGGGCAGATAAAGCTGCCGATATCGGTCTTTAGACCAATTTTACTGCTTATCTGACCGTTTATGGAGGCTTCCCGGGTGTCTTCCCGAACGATCGGAAAGGTTTGATTTTCTCCCGACCGTCCCGTCTTAAGCTGGCCATAGA
>CM044447.1:22573425-22595736 GCA_024363595.1 Xenopus borealis | reverse complement strand
GTTATATTGAACAATAGCAGGAGTTATAGGGAGGGTTATATGGAGCAATAGCTGGAGTTATAGGGAGGGTTATATGGAGCAATAGCTGGAGTTATAGGGAGGGTTATAAGGAGCAATAGGAGGAGTTATAGGGAGGGTTATAAGGAGCAATAGTAGGAGTTATAGGGAGGGTTATATGGAGCAATAGGAGGCGTTATAGGGAGGGTTATATGGAGCAATAGCAGGACTTATAGGGAGGGTTATATGGAGCTAGGGTTGCCACCTGGTCGGTAAAAATTTATGCTCGACCACAATGTTAATAGGAAAATCTAGCAAAAATATAGAAAGGTTTTTCCAGAAAAGGTGGCAACCCTATATGGAGCAATAGAAGTAGTTATATGGAGGGTTATATAGAACAGTAGGAGGTGTTATAAGGAGGGTTATATGGAGCAACAGATATAACAGACATGATGATATGGCTAAATGAAGCTGGGTTGAAAGACAATCCTCACTAGTAACCGAACATGCTACATTCAAAGCCCACCAAACACTCTGTAGCTAAATCAATCACTGTAAGTTGACCATGAAGCCAAATAAGGCAAAGCAGTGGAACTACTTGTGTACAGCAAGTTTAACAGCACAAAGGAAAAACACAGACTAGATTCAGTTTGATAAAAACTTTTTGCGTGATTTATCTCATTAAATTGTCTATGCAATCAAATTAGATCAGCTTCTTTCATCAAACTGAAGTTTGGCTTTTTTTTCAGTTTTTATAAAAATTTTCCATTTTGCTAATAACAAACAAATGTAAACAATTAAAACAGCCATCATCCAAACACAATGTACCGTGTTCAAGGCATGCAGAGTACAGTGTTGTATTGCAGTTTGGCTAGCCTTTACACATAATAACAGATATTTAGACAACGGAGATGCAAACATTCAAACAATAAAATTAATTTAATATCCATCTATTTGTGTATTTTTGTTTTTATTTTCCCTGGCAATCTGGGAAAGGGTGGGGGGGGTAGCTTAATTCTAAATCAGAACAGGAAAGTTCTCTAATACTCATATCTTATCTATTTTTTTAGGGCAACCTCTCTGTAAATAGAGCAATTGGTAAGTAGGGACCGTACTGTTAACCATTTGAATGCATTGTTTTTTCTTGGGGGGATGGTTTCGCTTCCACTGCATGGCAATAAGTTTGCTTGAATAAAAAGAGTTGAGAAGGGTTTGTTCAGCAAAGCTGGCTTTTTACATGTCCACTGAGCTTACAGTCCAATTAAGATATTAAAGGGCCTATACATAAATGCATATCTATATTTGGAGAGTGGAGTCATCTTGACATGCCACCTGCAAGAAACATTCCTTATAATTAGGAAACATATCTCCCCGTAATCCTTCATCTTACTGTAGCAGCCACAATGCAGCATCCTATAAAATACAGTTATCCTCCCAGATGGTGATACTTAATAAGCATATGTCCAGTGTTTAATGAGTGGTTTGCAGTAATTCCCATACACCTGAGACCTCACAAGTCCCCAGCTCATCGATCACATGCATTCTGATTCAGTGTTTTGAAACAAAGAGGCATGTTGCCTAAGCAAAGCTATTCCAGGAGAAACAGCCATATGAGTGCTCCATTTAAATTTGTATTTCAGTCCAAAACCCTACAGTTGGTGATAGTGTCTGTATATTATACCATGCTCATGACTCTTAGGATAATATCAAATATGGATTGGGAATTTATTGGGACTTGATAGAGATCACTATATATATCTCAAGGTAACTATGTAGAGATAAGAAAAAACATTTAAATAGTAAATATCAGAGCCCCAAAGATCATTAGTTAGTTATGGAACAGTAGGTTAGGGCAATAGTAGGCAATGTATATAGGGATTCCCCCTACAGTAGGGAGCCACTTTTAAGTAAAAGGTGGAGTACAGTTGCCATCAGTGTCTGACTGGGACATCAGGGGCCCACCCAAAAACCTTTCACTAGGGGCCCACCCAAAAACCTTTCACTAGGGGCCCACCACAAAATTTTAGACCAGGGAGCCACTCTCAGTACTATTATTCTTCCTCTACTTATTCAACCTCTATTCTCCTAGAGTATTTTCTTTTCATACTATAATCTATTATTACATCTATTTAGCCTCTAGAAATAAGGAATGGCCATGAACTAGGCCAAATTAGCAGCATGAGGGTCCACTGACACCTGGGCCCACCGGGACTTTTCCTGGTTTCCTAGTGGGCCAGTCCAACACTGGTTGCCATTGGCTGGTATTAAAAAGGCAATAGGGTGGTGATGTGTGTGAGTGTGGGGGGGCGGTTTAGGTACCATGAGAGGATAGGGTTGACACCTTTTCTTGAAAAAAATACAGGCCTTCCTATATATTTATCCTTTTTTCCTTTTAATATCATTGGGCTCAACCATCAAAAATACCGGCTAGGCTGGTAAAATACCAGCCAGGTGGCAACCCTATGAGAGGATAGCCTATGATGTTAAGGGTCAGGGTGGATGGGGATCTGGTGGCTAGGGCAGGGTTACAGAGCAGCCAGAGGGGGAGCTGGGACTGGAGCAGATTGGAGTTGAACAACGGAGGATTACAAATTCATCAGTAAGTATATTGCCTGATAAATCTGGAATCAGCATTAGCTGGTACTCACGGCTATGCTGGTGAAATACTGTTGTGGATCAACCAATGTCCCTGTGTTCACTGAGTCAACTGAGCACCAATGGATATTGTTTGGTTAATCAAACTGATCAGGTTTGATCACTTTGATCAGGTAATACTGGTACCTGTTCTGTTCACTATAATAATAAGACTTGTTCCCTATTTATAATTCTTTTTTTTTTTCCCCATTTCCATTGCATAACACAATTTAGCTGGCCAAATTGCAGGTGCCCCATTTCATTCCGGAGATCCATATCCTGTACTGTGCAGCACTCCTATTAATGCACAAATACCAGACTCTCCCCAGCACTTGCACAGCACAGATATTTCATGCAGAAATGGAACTCCTGACAGCTCACCGCTGTTCTCAATGAGGCTGAGCGAGGCTGGATTGCCAAATACCCAGCATGGTTCCTGCGTCGGAGCCACTGAACGCGTGATGTATATGCTTCTGCAATCTTTAATAACGCACCCAGTGGATGCCTTCCAATCTGGCCTGGTGCTTTATTTACATATCAGCAAAGCAGGGAGACTTCGGGAACTATACATAGTGTGCAAAAAAAAAAGAAGAATCCTACCAAATGGGTTTTTTTTTTAGAGGGGAAAAAATACTGTATATATTTGTGTGTATTGACTGTGAAAAATATAACTAAATAATTAAGCCATTTCCTTTTGTTGTCCTGTTTCATTAGGAGCAAAAGTTTTGAAATCACTGCATGAATAGAAAAAAAACTGGATATTTGACTATAAAATAGTGCAAAAAAGTGGGAGAAGGAACACAGACTTTGGGCAGAGCTGTCCAGGCTGACCCTTTCTGCACATTGCAGCACTCAGTGGGATACTATCAATATGCAGAGTGACCCCCGTCGTTTGGACCGGTTCAATTGCTGGAGCACTTGGAGACCACTCAGCTCCAAAAAAACATGTATATTCCCTTCAAGCTTCCCCCACTTAAATTGATGTGCTCTGGGCCATTACGTTTGCAGCTAGTAACTGTTTGTTAGGAGACGCAGACTATTCAAGTGCCAAGGTAGCATGGTTTTTTATTTTACCCATAATTAGCAGCATTTGCAAGTATAATACTGGCCAGCTGGGGCACCAGGAGAAAACACTTTTGGACCCCACAGGCCCAAGTGCATGGTGGAGCGCAAGTAGGGTTGCCACCTGGCCGGTATTTTACCGGCCTGGCCGGTATTTTACCGGCCTGGCCGGTATTTTTGATGGCTGATACCAATGTTAGTAATAGGAAAAAAAGATAAATATATAGGAAGGCCTGTATTTTTTTCAAGAAAAGGTGGCAACCCTAAGCTCAAGGGAAGCTGGATTGCACAGGCAGTAACCAGCAATGGCAGCTGAACTACTAAGAAGCAGTTTGGGGGGGGGTTGGTATTGAGATGCTCTGGAGGGTTTTATTTCTCAGGTTTTCTGTGGGCCCCAGCTAACAGTCCAGTACTGGGATTTGCTATAGCTTTGACTAGAATCTATGGCAAGAGAATGCAGATCAGAGAATCCTAGCAGCTGTTTTTACAGTTATTATTAACATGTATTTATATAGTGCCAATGTATTTCACAGTGCTGGTTACACTGGGCATAAAAAGTAAGTGTGATATTGCCACACAAATGGATCTTTGCCGGATTTGACCTTTAATATGCTGGGCTAAATCAGGATGATCATACCGTGGCCTATCCAGACCAATTGAGATAAGACTGCTTTAAAGGTGTGACCCTCCTCCAAAGGTATTTTCTATCCTGGCCAATAGATCTCGAACATTTTCAACCAGGTATTTTTTGGGCAGGCCACGTGCACTGGGCCAATAACAGCCTTCTGGAGGGGCGATGTTGCCAACCATTATAGTTACCACGTCTAGGCTATAACCTATGCACCCCTCAAGCAAAACAAATGCAACCTTTCATCAAATCAACAAGGTTTGTACTTTTATACCCTTCTATTAAATGAAAATCCTTTTCCTACAGAAGACACATGTGCACCATCAGCAATGACCAAAAATGCTGTCAGGGAAAGGGTTAAGCTAAAAACTGTTCAAGTGTTTCACACTAGCACATCACTATACACAGTGTAGGAAATAACAGATCCACTACTGTAAATTATATCGATATTAGAAGTCAGTAAGGAACTCTATGATCATGTAATACTGGGCGACTACTAATATCCTTAGAGTTTAAAATAGGGGATGCATTATTAATATAAATCAAACATTTCAGTGGATTCTCGCACAACTGATTTCACGAAGTACTAGTTATGGCTGACGCATAAACACCAAGAATATACTATATTCATATGTGTAGAGTTAAAGGGATACTGCCATGGGAAAACATTTTTTTTTTCAAAATGCAACAGTGCATAGTGCTGCTCCAGCAGAATTCTGCACTGAAATCCATTTCTCAAAAGAGCAAACAGATTTTTTTTTACATTTCATTTTTTGAAATCTGATGATGGGGCTAGACATATGGTCAATTGTCCAGCTGCCCCAACTCATGTGACCTGTGCTCTGATAAACTTCAGTCACTCTTTACTGCAAATTGGAGTGATATCACTCCCTCTCCCTTTCTCACCCCAGCAGCCTAACAACAGGACAATGGGAAGGTAACCAGATAAAAGCGTCTTAGCACAAGATAACAGCTGCCTGGTAGATCTAAGAACAACACTCAATAGTAAAAACCCATGCCCCACTGAGACTACTTCAGTTACATTGAGAAGGAAAAAAACAACTGCCTGCCAGAAGGAAGTTCTATTTTAAAGTGCTGGCACAAGTCACATGACCAGGGGCAGCTGGGAAATTGAGAAAATGGCTAGCCCCATGTCAGATTTCAAACCTGAATATAAAAATATGTTTGCTCTTTTGAGAAATGGATTTCAGTGCAAAAGTCAACTGGAGCAGTAGATGCTTTCCCATGACAGTATCACTTTAAACTACATATAAGATAAAAAGCACATTTATATATAGACCAAAAAACCGCACTCCAAGGACTTGAATAGTGAAAACAAAAATGGTGTTTATTTCAACGTTTCGCACCATCACTCAGGCTGTCTTCATAACAATATGAATGCATAGTTGTGGCTGGAACAACCAAGTAGCACAGATATTTAACCTCTTCACAGTGTCCAGGCTCAACTAACAGCCACTAAACCCCTCTGCCTTGTGTTTGAGATGGAGAGTAGACCAGGGCTTTGCTGTCAGAGCTACAGTCATATAGAAGCTCTTTCCCCCACTCCTATTACACATTCCCTGCAGGGGCCCAGTCGTTAGTCTAATGTCACATAGTAGATTGTCTGATTAGCATGACAAAGGCTGACAATTTAATGCAGCCTGGGGTGTGAATGAGTGAACCTTTTAGTTTAGCTCCCCTATGTTCTACTATCTTCACAGCAAAGATAATGACTGTACCCATCTCTTCTGCCTTCCATCCAGCTACCTACTTCTCACCTCCTCCTGATTCATAAATATAACAGATTCCTTCTTCTCCCCCAATATGCCACCTGCCATCCCTTTTACATGATAGAAAGGCATCCAATAAGGTCAATGCCAAACGAGTAAATGCAGGTTGAGAATCAGCCCACTACATGATTCTCTCAGCCTTTTGGCTAAGATCAAGCATAATGCTGGGCCTTTTGGATAGGTACACCTTATGTGAAGAAGGAAAACACTTGGTCCTCTGTCTAGCTAAGATCAAGTGCTGTCACACTGGGCCTTTTGGCTAGGTATCCGTTCTTATGCTCTTACATGAGAACAGACACACACAATCACCTGGTTCAAGCTGGAAAGGCGGAAGCTTGATGAAGGCGCTGTGCTCCCGGGATGGGTGCTTCATTCACTTTTTTGTGCACAATGCACATGCAGTTTTTGCTTAATCTTGCTTCAACTTCCCTAACCCAGGGCGCTCAGTGGGGGGGAGGGTATACGCTTTTCTTTTCTGTAGCCGCCAGCTTGGGCCTTACCAAGGCAATCAATGGCATTATAGCACACACCCCAGCACCTTGTGTTTGGTTTGAACACCCTGGATGGGTGTCATAGTCCCTTTGGCTGGACCCCAGGCCATAACTTACGCCCTGGGGGAAGCTTCGGCAGAACCCAGGGTATACGGGACTCCCCCTGCTTCGCGAAGAAGAGTCCAAACTACCCCAAACCCCCTCGGAGGGCAGGAATGGCTAGGCTCACCCTAGCTTTGGTGAAGGTGGACCCACCCGCTCATGCTGTCCTTCAGCCGGGCCTGGGACACGAGCATCAGAGTCCATGCCTTCGAGTAGGATTCTAAAAGGATGATTCAATATTATCAGCCCACTACACAGCCTGGCTCCGGGTGCAGACACAGGGGAAGGCTGCGATTACCCACAGGCCAATAAATCAGCCCATCTGGCATTAGCCTAATATAACTGCACAGTGAACTGTTAAAATCACCAACAGAAAACATGTACAACACCATAATCACTCACTAGATTGATGCCCCTCTGTAATAAGTGCAACTAAATCCCCATTTGAAGGGTCCTTTCCCTTCGATTCTCTACAGGTAACTCAAACTGAATTTTCAGTGGCCTTGGGGAAAGTTGTTTGTGGCCCATACAACCTCAACTGAAAAAGGGTGTTGGGGATTGTCAATGAGATTATCTCAAGCCTTGAATATAAAAAAAATAAATAAGAAAACTCAAGAGATCTTGGAAAAGGATTTCACAGATGAAAATGCACAAAACAAAGTGCTAACCATGAATCTTCATAGTCATGACTTCCAGTTGTATATCTTTGCATTTGTGGAACATTTTTGGCCCCATTTAGTGTAAATGGGGAGTACCTTTTAACACCCAGTGCCACTTATCTACCAGACAGCACCGGGCTCTTACAAGTGATTCCCATGTTGTCCTCATCACATGAAACTACAAAAACCTAATGGGATGACACTTTTTGACTTGTTAAGATAAGCAATAAGACTTTTGCCCCTTGGCACTCTAGTACTTGCACCCCAGTGAACTGTAAATGACCACTAATATAATGCCACTAAACTGTGGCTCAGCCTATGTGATGCCAGCTTTGGACATGCGTGTGTTTATGCGCAGGAAGTGGGAGGGAATATGAGCTGGACCAAAACAAGTTGGGAGACCTTGCGTTTTCTTTCTATTGAACTAATCTGAATTGTTGCAAACACAGATCAGCTCTATGCACTCATTCTAGAGAATTTGTAGGTCATTTGCACTTTAAAAAAAAGAAAACTGGTTTCCACAACGAGATAAGACTTGAAACTTCTCAGTAAGCAGTTGCTATTTTCTGAGCTACTGCCGAAACACGCTCAAATTAATCTCATCCCTTTCTCAGTATTGCCTCTGAAAGGAGACCGCAAATGAACGTGGTAACAAAGCATTGAGTATTGTAGTGTGTTACTTTTCATTGCAGCCAACAGAAACTACACATGGGAGGGATCCAAGCCTGAAAATGTTTTTGTTTTTGGGGGGGTAAGGCCAGTTTTGAATAGTTTTCAACTTCAAATAAAATGTCCTGCTATGATACCTCTACCCAGGAACTTGACCAGAAATCAAAATTCTTTAGCATTAGGACTCTCCTAAAATCAAAAGTCTTTAGCATTAGGGCTCTCCTAAAATCCAAATTCTTTAGCATTAGGACTATCCTAAAATGAAAATTCTTTAGCATTAGGACTCTCCTAAAATCAAAATTCTTTAGCATTAGGACTCTCCTAAAATCAAAATTCTTTAGCATTAGGACTCTCCTAAAATCCAAATTCTATAGCATTAGAACTCTCCTAAAATCAAGTCTTTAGCATTAGGACTCTCCTAAAATCCAAATTCTATAGTATTAGGACTCTCCTAAAATCAAAAGTCTTTAGCATTAGGACTCTCCTATATTACCCAGTGCTTCTGCTGAAGTTTCAAAGAGGGAGTTCTATGCAGTCATAATCTGGTTTACTCTTGTGTGCCAACATGGCATTCAAATTCCAGTGCAGGTAGAATGTGAATCACCCGACTTATTGGACAGTTTTAAATATTGTTCAGCAAAACACAGTTTCTGGCCACTGGGAAACATTGACTGACTGTCCTTTAGTATGTTTAAGCTGAAAAACTATGAGAAATTGCCATCTTTAAAAGCCTTGGTTTTGGTCATGCTTTTTCAAAAGTACAAACTGGAGAGCCATAAAATGATTGCAAGAGATAAAAAAAAAAATGCTATTTTGTGTAAGTTAGCTGTGCATTCCTTCCTCTCAATTCATCTACTGAGGACTTCCCAAATAGTTACATGACTCTCTATTCTACATCAACTGTCAATCTTTCTTTTACTGAAGGCTTTTAAAGGGACAGTAACATCAAAGAACAAAAGTGTTTTAAGGAAAACTATACCCCCTGAACAATGTAAGTCTCTATAAAAAGATATTGCATAAAACAACTCATATGTAAAACCTTGCTTCATGTAAATAAACCATTTTCATAATATACTTTTTAGTAGCATGTGCCATTGGGTAATCATAAATAGAAAACTGCCATTTTAAAAAATAAGGACAGCCTCCTGGGATCCTAGGATCCAATGGTGCACACAAACATACCAAACAAACTATAAAGTTAGGTCACATGAGCCAATTAACAGACAGAGTTCTGTCTTTTGCTTCAACACTTCTTCCTGTTACAGTTAGAGCTGCAGTATTTCTGGTCAGGTGATCTGAGGCAGCACACAGACCATAACAAAATGGTGGTTCAAGGCAAGAGATGTAAAAAGGGCAATATTTACTTAAATATATATTCCAATTTGGTAAGATTCTTTAATATGTCACCTAATTTGATATAAACGGTTGCTCAAGCATTCATTTTGGGGGTATAGTTTACCTTTAAATTAATAAAAATATGATGCATTGATGGCCTATAATAGTAAAACTGATGTGTTTTGATTCAGAAACACTACTTTAGTGTATATAAATAAGATGCTGTGTAGCATTGAGGCAGCAGATAAGCTCTGTAAAACATAATGGTGTTATCTGTTGACGATTTAACCTGCACCATATAGCCTTTTTTCAATTTCCGCCATTGCTACACAGCAGCTTGTTTATATATGAACTATAGTAGTGTTTCTGAAGCAGACATATGTTTTTACCAGTGCAGGGCAACATTACATAATATTTTCATTACTTTAAAACACTTATTTTTTGGTGTTACCATTTCTTTCAACAAGGCATATCTCATATCACTATTCCTTTAACGGAGGCCTTCCTAGCTAGTCACATCATAGTTTATCCCTATTCCCTACCAAATGTATCTCAGTTTGTTCTACTAAGGCCTTCCCAACTAGTCACATCACCTTTATCCCCATTCCCTACCAACTATTTGACTTGGTTCCTTTGTTTATCCCTTTCCTACCAACAGTCTTTCTGGGTTCCTTCTACTTTTGGCTTCCCAGCTAGTCACATCACAATTTAGTCCCTACAACTGTCCCTCAGTTCCTTCTACTGAAACCTTCCCAGTTAGTCGCATCACACTTTATTCCTATTATGTACCAATTGTCCATCTCCGTTCCTTCTACTGAGGGCTTTCTAACTACTCAAATAACTTGTTATCACTATTCCTTACCAATTGTCTCTCTCAGCGTTCCCAACTCCTTTAATCCTACCAACTGCTTTTCAATTCTTCACAACAGGATTACAAACTTACAATATTTTTATTGCATCTAAATCCCTTTCCTCTCACTCTGATATCCCTCTCTTTTACCCTCTTGCCATCTTTCATTCATTCTCTCTTGCACTCTGTCTACCTCTGTCTGTCTCTCTACTCCCTCGGGAGCTGTGAAATAAAAGAAAAAGAGAGAAGGATTTCCTCAACGAGCTGCGTTTTCTCGTGTAGCCCATTAATTCACCCTAATGTTTTTCGATTCATGTATTTTATGTTTTATTTTTTGATTGCTTTTGTTTTTAATTGTGCCCGGCTAAGGAGAAATCTTTCACAATGAGCCCTCAGGCAAATGGAGGAGAAGAATTAAAAAAAGGCCACAGACCCCTAAAAATCAGTAACCCTTTAGGTGACTGAGGATATCTGAATGGCTTGCACTGGAACTTAAAGCGCCACATATGCCATTATTATTTCTGTGCAAACACACACACACATACACATACACATATATATATAAGCCTTGTTCAAGTAGGCTTTAAGTGCAATCGATGCATACCTTAAATTCAAATTCTACGTCATTTTTTATCTGCCTTTATTCTTTATTTTATAGGGCTTTATATAACCTTAATCCACCTCTGTGCCAAATATTTCCACCAGCTCCACAAAACTGCCTCCATTGACCCTGTTTGCCTCCTCTCATCATGGGGCTCAGGACAAATGTATTTTATGCTTTACTCTAAATTAAACCACTGTGATCAGGAAGTAAAAAAAATACTCAAATGACAACTAATGATGTTTGAGAGAGAAGCAGGAGACAAGAGCAGAGAATGGAAGAGCATTTTGGGGACTGGTGGGATACAGCTCTCTTGGTGAGAATGGGTCTGGTTAAAGTTTATCCCACCACAGGATGCAGTGGCAGCAGGGAGCAAGGAATGGGACAAAGACATGGAGATAGGTAAATGTTTGACATACCCCCCATGCAAATGAAGCAGAGAGATTACACAAGGGGCTGTGTTTGATGCTGTACAGATCAACACATTAGCACTCCTGGTGGTACTCAGCAGCCATATTGTCTTCGAGAAGTCATTACCCTACTGGCTATGCCTCTTCCAGCCTACGTTCCATGAGAGTTTCCCAATAAAGAGAATCATTATTTCGGTCATATCGGAATTCAAGACCATTGAAAGTAAAAGAATACAGGAAATAAGGGGTATATTTACTTACCTCCGTATGGAGTAAGAAACCAAAAACCCAGAGGAAACTAACACAGAGAAGGGGAGAACATACAAAGTCCTTGAAGGTAGTGCCCAAGCTGGAATGTGACTTAACCACGACAGTACAAGGCAGACGTGTCACCAAACCACCATGCTGTTTGTCATGACTTCAACTGATGAGCAGTTGAACACTTTTCTGTTCTCTGGGGTGTTAGAGCTCAGTGGCAGCATGGCATCCATGTCAACCATAAATCCCCAAAGCAAATTTTAAGCAGGGATTAATGATTCAGACAAATTCAGATCTCAACAAATATGGAGTGCTTTTAAAAGGCTGCTCACTAAAGCTAGGACTCCAGACCGTTGCTTCATGGGTCATTTTTTTTTTTTTTTCAATATCCACAGTTACTCGTTCAAGCAACCACTACATATGCTTGTATTTGGATTCCAGTGCATGATTCACAATACAATATATGGTTTTGCTTGTGCCTGCATCTTTTCCTTTATCCTGCAATTCATCACAGAATGTTTAGCACTGGCTGATGATGGCCATGATCTCCCATAGAGCTTAAGCTATAGCTACAAAAGTGGAAATTTAAGCTTATGACACATGCGACTATTCTCTAGTCGGCAGTTTTCAGCAGGGTTGCAGAGCATTTGTAAAAACAACCTACCTCCACGCAGCCGTAACGGGGCAGTCAGGCAATACAATCAGATAACTAATGCACTAGGAATTAGACTGGATACTTCCACTGAGGTTCATGGGAGTTGAAGTTCAACAGGAACTCTCACTTTCTCTACCAAACAGGTAGGTGGATTTTTCATAGTACAGACATCCTTTGAGCTAAACACACACTATTCACATCAGTATAAAGAAGACTATATAGATTCTGAGAGCAGCGTAACTGATGGTATCTATTACCACACTTACTGGAAGGGTTAATTATTGCCTCCCCCACCCACCCAATGCACTCCCCTCAGATAAATGGCCATCGTTAAATCTTGGCTGTATTTGATATCGCACTGAGTGCATAACCTTCACTCCTCCATCCCCTGGGCCTAATGCATCAGGCTGCAAAAGCTGCCTCCCTAATTCAGAGTTATTGAGGCACTTGGGTTCCCTGGGGAGATGAGGGCAGGTGGGTTTATATTTCTCCACATATCTAAGGCCAAGAAATGGAGAGATTTTGCTGGTCTTTCAGGAATAAAAAAAATGGCCCTTTATGAAAGTGCTGCTGTCATGTACCCTGTATCTGTGCATAAGAAGCAATGGGAATTTCGGAGAACACAAGTGTACAATGCACTCAATTAAATGAGCAGAGCAAAGGAATTTAAGAGGCATATGTGATGAAAGATAGATATGTCTGATGGCTGAATACACAGATGCATATCCAGGCTGACTTCTTGGCTACTCCTGTCTACAGCTGGTTGGTCCATTTTGGGCGCATGAATATGCAACAGGCTATTTTGAAAATCCCATCAGGCGAAGAGCACATGCATTGGCTATGAATGCAACCAAATTCAGATTGGTGTGCATAGGCCCCTAATATGTTTTTATTGTTGGCCTATTCTTAAATTTGGCCTGGTTGGCCAAATACGCATAATCAGATATATGTGTCTATGTCCAGATTCAAAATGGACTAGCGACTCTGATGCAGCATTAGAGATTTGCATCTTCATATTTGCCGTAGTTTTGTACCATATAATAATGTTATATTTAATTTACTATAACTTGACATTAGCAAGTTTCTCTCTCTTGCGCTATATAATCCTGTTATGTTAACCATCCTATTGCTCCATTTAACCTTCCCTGTAACTCCTCCTATTGCTTCATAAAACGCTCCCTATAACTCCTCCAATTCTTCCATATAACCATCCCTATAACCCTCCCTATAACTCCTCCTATTGCTCCATATAACCCTCCCTATAACTCCTCCTATTGCTCCATATAACCCTCACTATAACTCCTCCTATTACTCCATATAACCCTCCCTATAATAACAACTCCTATTGTTCAATATAACCCTTCCTATAAGTCCTCTATTACTCACTATAACCCTTCCTATAACTCCTCCTAATGTTCCATATAACCCTCCCTATAACAGCTCCTATAGCTTAATATATCACTCCCTATAACTCCTCCTTTTGCTCCATATAACCCTCCCTAAAACTCCTCCTATTGCTCCATATAACCCTCCCTATAACTCCTCCTATTGCTCCATATAACCCTCCCTATAACTCCTCCTATTGCTCCATATAACCCTCCCTATAACTCCTCCTATTGCTCCATAGAATTGTCTCTATATCTCCTCCTATTGCTCCATGTAGCCCTTCTAACTATAATTACATTATAATCACTTTCCCCTATTATTGCTTCAATGGCTTTATAGAAATTCTCTCTATATATGCAGTATGTTTTATAGAGTTCTTCTAATTGCTCCATATTAATGAGTTCTCATGATTAGTAAAACAACCCCATAAAGCCCCTTGTAGTGCTGCCTCTCTAATAAGTGTAACACCATCATTCCCTGATAACCGGCCACTCTATCTTGTTCATTGAGCCTCAGTCCACCTCCCTTTCATCCACCCACTCTCTCGTTCCTCTGTCCATTCTTTCTTCTGCCACCATAGCTGTCACCAGGAAACAGATGGGGACAAGATGTTTTGGTCAGTTTGAGACAGGGGAGCCCTGTTAATGCCTGAAACAAGGGCTGGTAAAAGTTTAACCAGCTTGTTATTGATGGTCTGGCAGGACTCAGAATCTCAGCCCTGGGACAGATTGGTCCTGTGTGCAGTACAAGAATACGGAGGCTGGAGATCAGGGGACATTATCATGTCCTCCCACTCAAACACCCACTGAGCTGTCATTAGCTCCTATTTTACCCATACTGGGCAGGAATTAATGGAATCCTTATTGGAAAGCCCCCAAGCATTTCTCCAGAGGGACATATCTACAGGTCCCAGTGTAAAGGATAATGAGGGTCTATGCACTGATAATGAACCATTTAATACATATACTCTATAGGTAATTTTATTTTAGCAATGAACACATTGTACTAATCATTTACAAACTTTAAAAAGATCTGATACCAATACTTTTTTTTTTAAAAGTCATTTAGGTAAAAACTCCAGCACTATAATAAACGGGGGGTGCCTAATATAGTGGTACCCCTGCTCGTCTACACTATATATTATAGATGAGCAGGGGTAGCTTACCAAAGACCTGCAAGATGCTTGTTGGAACCTGCCTGAATCTGTGCTGAGGGGTAATTATAAAGTATGGGGTTTATCCCCTGGGGGGGGGGTCTTCGTGGAGTATGGGGTACGGGATTTTTAATTACAGGGTTGAATTCGACTAAGACTAATGACCAAATCTTACAACAGTCACAAGAAGATCTGTCATGAGAGGGCCCCCATAAATATCCCAATGTGGTGCTCAAGGAATATGCCAGCCCTCCCCATCAGTAGCTGACAAAAGGTAGCCATACTCAGGCAGAATTAAGCTGCAAATCCAGCCCCTTCAGACCAAGTCGGCATCTTATCTGCCCGTGTATGGTGCCCACCAACAGGCCTGCCCAACTCATTCTCATCCATATTTCTCCATAGGCCCATTGGATCATCTGATCACTGAAAATGGTCAAATCTGCTTGATTTGGCCCAGAATGTGGGTGACCAATTCAAGCCTCCAAACAAGAGGCCTGTGATTGTCCTATGGGACAAATAAATACCAGTGTTGGCAATCACGTTGCTTGCCTTTCCCAGGCCCCCTACAAAATATGTTTGGTTTCCTACATAGAAAGGGAATTCACAGCAACGTAATGTAAAGTAATTTCAAGGTCTTAAAAATACCAAAATGTGTATACTGCCCTATATACATAGTAGGTTGGATGGAGCAACTACAGCTGCCTCTGAGAACAATGGAGCCTAGAGCTATGGCTACATCTATGTCATAGTTAATGTGTCCCTGTGCAATGGGGGAACACCTAATTACTCCATATCACAACAATCTAGTATGACCCTGTGCAGCTGCTTCTAATTCAATAAGCAAATAAAATGGCACCAGGGGCATGACTTGCATGGTGTGAAACCTTTTGGGGAAAATTAAGCACCCATATATACAATATACCGTACGTATATAATATATCATTTTAACCTTACAAAAAAAAAAAAAAGTTTCAAGTAAAATGTAATGTGCAGG
This sequence comes from Xenopus borealis, assembly GCA_024363595.1. Taxonomy (NCBI): domain Eukaryota; kingdom Metazoa; phylum Chordata; class Amphibia; order Anura; family Pipidae; genus Xenopus; species Xenopus borealis. The sequence continues at coordinate 22,580,062 of CM044447.1, read as the reverse complement.
ACCAGCCAGACCAGGGATGTAGTTAGCCAGTTTAATATATTGCAGTATATGGACAATCACAGTTTTGTTTAAAGGAGAGGGCATTTTCAGTCGCTCAATGCACAAAATGTCTCAGTATGGATGAGCATAGATTATCTCATATTTGTCTATATATTTTAGATACAGTTACAGGTATGATAGCTGTTATTCAAAACCCCTTTATCCAGAAAGTTCCAATTCCAGCAAATAATTCCAGTTTTTAAAAATGACCACATTATTACTTTTCTTTTGGACTGTGTTCTCTTACTAGGGGCATTTTTACTAACATTGGAGATAAATATCTGCAGAGATTTCTGGAGATGTTGCACATGGCAACCAATCAGCAATTAGATTTAAGCAGCCACCTATTAGTTTGAAAACAAAAGTAAAGATCTGGTTGGTTGCTTTGGGCAATATCTCTTTTGGGCAAATCTCCAGATGTTTATCTCCAATGTTAGTAAACATGCCCCCACGTTGGTTTGGGGGCACCATATTTTCTCTATAATAATAATAAAACAGTAGCTTGTACTTGATCCCAGCTAAGATATAATTAATCCTTATTGGAAGCAAAACAATCCTTTTGGGTTTAATGTATAAATGATGATTATGATTAACACACAATGCATGGAGATCCAAATTACAGGAGATCCTTTAACCAGAAAATCCCAGGTTGCCAACATTCTGGATGGCAGGCAATACCTTCTGGATCTCTAAGGTTTAATTAATGTTTAAATAATTTTTAGCAGACTTAAGGTTTGGCGATCCAAGTTACAGAAAGACCTCTTATGGAAAACCCCAGGTCCTGAACATTTTAGATAACAGACAATTTCTTATGCCTCTCTAAGGCTAAATAAATGCCAAATGAACACTACCAATACTATACTCCCCCAAGAGAAGAAAACAAACATGAAACATTTCAAATGCATTTCTTCTGGGGGCCATGTGAAAGCATCAGTCAGGTGTGATCTGTTGTGTGCAATACATCTGGAAATTAATGTAAACCATCTGTCTGTCTATGTATCTATCCATCTATCAATCTATAGATAGACAATATATCAGCTACTGATGGATCTATATATATATATATATGTTATTGATCAACTATTTAATAACTGCCTATCATTGATGTATCAATATTTCAGTCAATAATCTATTTATCTCTAGCTATATTCAAGATTATTTATCTTACACTATCAACCATCTATCAGTAAGTATTTCTGTAACTATTGTAACCCTATGTACTAGCACAACCTTTCTCATGCACTGGGAAAAGCAATATGGAAGTGTTGCCAGTCAAGCAGTAAGTGCCATTACATATTTTTGTTCATAATCATTACCTCAACTACACTGGATCATAGTCGTTTGGTCCGCAACACTGGTCCTGGCATCTCCACACTGGAATATGTGGGAGGTTTTCACCCAAGCAAGGAGGGTCAGAAGTCTCAGCCACCTTGCAGTTTGGTTGTTCCATCTTTGGGTCCAATGATTGCCATTTTATGTTGCTGCTCCTACCAGGGATACAGAAAAGTAAAAAGTTGTGCATTAGACAAATATAAGCCACATACAAGGTGATGACTTGGAAAACCAAGCTGGTCAAATATTGGTCTGTGAGTGGCTTACAATGATTGGATTTTGGGGACTGAAACAAGAGTAGTATTTTAATTGGGTAGGTTTCAATATACAGTTAACCATTGATTTCATTAAAGTGGACCAGCCTGCCTAGTCTTTCTTGTCAGCCCCTTAGCCAAAATAGCCCACATTTTGCAATCAGACAACTTAAAAGAATACTGTTCTGTAAATAGGAAAGATTCTATATGGGTAAGTTTAACTTAATATGATTTAAGTCTACAAATATCATGGTGTTTTGTTATTTAATAGGGGGATGTATTTCCTGATACCCAGTTTATTATCTTTACTTTCTGTCTGTCATATGACCACAGTCCAGCCTTGTTTTAAGAGAATGGGCAGAAGGCGGGAGCAATTAAGCTTTTTTTTTTTTTTTTTTTTTTTTTTTAATACGAAGCTTTGTTATATTTGCTGCACTGCTGCCTGTAGAGCAGAACCAGATGTAAAGGTGGTATAGACATGTGCCTTGGGCACAGCTTGAAGGTGGGTGCAATTACAAAAAAAAAAGAAGGCTGAGACAAAGCAATCACAACCACTGAACATTTAAAATTATATATTTATCTATATCGATATATATATATATGAAATCTGTACTTTAAGCAGAGAATGTACTAATAAAGACCAGCAAATATGCTTGTATAAAGGGGGCGCTTATTTAATGACAGGACCTGGAGTTTTTTGTATAAATATGTCATCAATAAACCCAAATAATTCTTCCGGCATATCATTCTGAAAATCACAAATGTGCAATATCCCATTTTATATCAGGTACCGCCTCTGTGCGTGCAGAAATTCCGATATCTCTTAATCCATCAGTGCCCCCCATTTCATCTGAACTCTGCTACGAGGAATATTGATTCAATCTTTGCCCTCGGCGATTTTCTTCTGGAAATGCTACGCCTTGGCATGGCAAAAAATATTACAGAAAGTCTTTAACATAACTGGAACTAGTGCATTTTGATTCTGTGTAATGTCTGTGCTGGTAGGCCGTTTGATACATAAATCTTTCCTTATAGGTTTAATCACGGATAATATGAATTATTTTAATAGCCCCTGTCTGGATGTTTCACTGGGCAAGAAATGAGTGAATGATGTGCGATATTTTACACAGCACATCAGCCATTTGTTTTAGAGCAGTTCTAGGGTTTAATTGCTGCCGCCTTTTGGAAAAGCTGCCACGCGGAAGAAATAATCATGTTGATGTGTACATTGCATTCTGTTGACCTGGCAGAGTCCAGACCTCCAGCAACTGGTTAGTTCCACTCATTAGTGGCCTAATTAATACGGTGACATTTGCACTGTTCTGATTACAGCTATCTTTCATTTCTGGCCGTCTGTTATCTGCCTGAAAGTACTGAATTTTTCACCTCATTTTCCTGTCCCTATGGGCAAGTAGGACAATGCCCGAGCTTGGTCATGCTCCAGTGAAGGTCTACATCTTGAAAAGATATCTAAAACAGTTACTATTGCCGCAGTGCTGTTTAGCCATGACTTTGGGCAAATGAGCAACTGTTACTCAATTCATTTGTAGATGGAATATTATATGGCTGTTGGTCTTCCAGCCAATTCCACTTACAAAATGAAGACTTTAGAGTGTTACTAAAACAATAAATGACCCATGCCACCTCACCTCACCATAGTCGTTGATCACCGAGAACTTATGTTGGAAACTATTCATACAAGACCTTCTTTGAATGGCCTTTGTTAGACTAAACATGGTCAGTAATCAGACTAAGCATGCTACCTTGAATAATGATGTTCACCCGCAATATGGTATGGCCAACTGTCACTCACTCCATTGTACTTTAACTATTATATGGATGTTGGCTTGTGGCACTCCAGCCAGGACCAGGGGAAAGAGTTAAGAGCACCCTTATCTGAACAAAGGTGGCTAAAACAATAACCTATGCCACCTCAACATGAAAATGTTTTTCAACAAACAAGCAGTCAGTGATCACTTTTTGAAGGCCTATTCATACCAGGCCTTCTATGAGACAAAACATATGTGTCCTTTGTTAGATTCAGCATGGTCAGTAATCAGACTAAGCATGCTAACTTGAATAATGAGGTTTTCCTGCCATAGATTGTGGGTGTTGCCCTGGTCTAAACGGGTTTATTACACTAATCAACAAGAACCAGCTGAAGGCTTTAGTTGCTGCCATGTTCCATCCATACATTGATCTGAGCATGATTAAGAATCCAGAAGATTAGACACTTCAGTTAACATTATTGGCAACTTATCAGGCCAAAGAGAAAGATGTGGTCTGCTTTTTTGCCAACAAGAGTAATAATTATGGACCAAGGTAGAAATGGTGGCAATTGTGAAAAATGCAGCCACAATTACCGCTGTCTTGTAAACTTTCAAACAACCTACCAGTAAGCAAATATCTGGATATTTTATATACCCCCATGTGAAAGCTTGAAGGAGCCAGAAGAAGAAGGCAAATAATTCCAAAACGATTAAAAATATAAATAATGAACAATTGAAAGTTGCCTAGAATTAGCCATTGAGTAACATATGAAAAGTTACCCCTTTAATGCAGGATGAGCAGCTATTTGTGATTTTTTAACTTAATTGGCAGCTTAAATATATTGTAATATTTGGAAAAAGATCCTGTGTTTTTATTATAGGGATGTTTTATGCAAAAAAAATCTTTAATATACTGTTATGGGCGAGTGCAGAGGATTTAATATTTCTTAAATAATGATATAACCAATATGTGAAATAAGGATATAAGGGGGTTATTTAATTAAAGTCTGAATGCCAAAAACAAAAAAAGAATTTTAAAAGTTTTATATAATCCAAATTTGGAAAAAAGAAACTCAATTTTTTTCAGGATTTATTACACCTAGAGGATAGAAAATGTCAGAATCTGAAAATCAGACATTTCAGACCTGCAGAGGTTGTATATAAGTCAATGGCAGAGGTCACTATCTTATTTGGAAGTTTCTGTGGTCTGTGCTGAAATTAGCCCTAAAATTTTACTATTTTTTTTTTGTTCCAAAAAATTGTGGCATTTCGGGAAAAAGACCAAAAAAATTACACGATTCGAGAAAAAACACACAATTCGGATTTTTCATCGAGATTGTCCCCAGACTGATCAAACCGTGTTTTTTTTATTAATAAATAAGGTCACATAGTGGATTCTAGTTTGGTTGGACTTTTTTTTATTTAAAAAAAAAAAAAAATCAGATTTTGATAACCCCTAAATAACTTGGAGTTTCATGACTTGTGTAATGGCCCTCAACGTGCAGCCTTGTGCCTTTATATAGTTACAGAACACCTCAGTGACTTCTAATATCCTTGTAATTTACAGTAGGGGTACATTATCCCTTATAATACATGAGTGATACTCAGAGTTCCCTGTATAACGCAGCCTGCAGTCTTGTGCCTTTATATGGTCACAGAACTTCTCAGGGACCTCTAATATCCTTATAATTTACAGTAGGGGGTACATTATATCTTATAAGTAGTGAGGGATACTCAGAGTTCCCTGTATAACTCAGTCTGCAGCCTTTGGCCTTTATATGGTCACAGAACTCCTCTGACTTCTCATATCCTTATAATTTACAGTAGGGGGTACATTATCCCTTATAATACACGAGTGATACTCCAAGTTCCCTGTATAACATAGCCTGCAGCCTAGTGCCTTTATAAAGGTCATTTAACTTCAAAACAAAAATACATATAATGCAAATCTCAAAGCTTCCTGTTACAAAGTCATTTAAAGCAGTAGATGAGAAGATTAATATCTATATTACAAATCTTTCTGTTGCTGACCATAGATCACACTGACAAGGAAATACATTAACACAGAGGGTTTAAAGTGCACGGCTTTAAATCTGTCTGTTAGTGGTTTAAATGCCTCTTATAAATAACTGGCTAGCTTAAAAAGAGAGCCCTGTGCAGGTGCGACACGATACTAGTCAATAAAGTACGGCTGTCAACGAAAAGAACCTTTCAGTGCAGTCTTTGTCACGGTGATCTGGGATGGTGAAGGGGTGACAGGGTAACCATGAGTCTGTAACCAGGACCTTACTCTGCTCACTCTGATTATTGCCTGCTTGTGCCTCGTGTAGCCTTCATTGCTTCTATTATAGTTGATTTATAAAATGCCAATATATTCTGCTGCGCTGTACAATACGCCAGCAGTGAAGTGGTAATGTGGCAAACAGGCAGAAATCAAGTACAGACAATGTAACAGAAACAAGTCAAGATGTGAAATGCATGGGCCAAAAAGTCCAATGTCCAAATTGCGTTTAATAGGACCTCAAACTATTTGGGGATTATGGTTATAACTTGCTAAATAAACACTATGGGTTCTATTTAGCATGCTGTATGAAAAGTGGAGTAAAACAGATCTTTGCAGTTGTTTTCAAAATGTAATTACCGATTGGCCGCTCTGGGCAGTAACGCTTTACTCCGCTTTTTTACACAACAAGAGAAATAGGCCCCTATATGTTATGGGGCAGTTGGCAGCTATGTTGGTTTAAAGAGGAGCTAAAACAACTAGATAGCACACATGCATATGGATGTTGAACATTGACAAATGTCAAGATGAGGGCTCAGTTGAGAGAACAGAGAGTTGAATGAGTAGAGCAACCGAGGTTCAAACAACTCAACTTGAATAAAGCAGAGTCATTTGAACCTTTAAACAGATTTTTAAAGCCTCACTAAAGTCTTGGTTTTTCTCCAAAGTAATGTTTTTATGAAGCTATGAGATTCTCCCACCTAGAAGAGTCCAGATTCAAGGTACAGGTAGTCAAAGAGACACAGGCACATTTATTTTAACTGCATAAATTTTTTTTTTTGTGTGTGTTGTCAAAATCCCATTAACTATCAAGAGCTTCTTGACTCTACTTTGCCTTCTTGTGTAAGTTAATCTTCCACAGTGGGTTATGATGTGGGATGAGGTCATAGAGATGGCAACCCTTGCCTTGGGTGCCAAAGTTCCTTTGTCCTGATCTGGCCAGATCTGTATTTGAGAAGGTC
>CM044447.1:22442415-22455843 GCA_024363595.1 Xenopus borealis | reverse complement strand
ACAAACATAGGCGCTACATAGCTGAAGTGCAGCTGCTCATTGCAACTTTTGTAGTAGATCAAATCTTATTGCTAATTGGTTGTACATTTGTGCTATTTATCACTGGTGCTTGTAAATTAGCCCTGCCGTGACCTTTGGTCTCTAGAATGATGGGGATCAATATTTGCGAATAGCCCTATCCATTTGCTTCTGCTTTGCAAATGCAGTAGTGGTACAAAACCATAGAAACCTTGAGATCTGCTACAAAAGAAAAGTGTGACACTATTGCTAGGAAATACCGCACTGCACTCAAATAGACCTGTGCGGAGAGTCTGTAGAGGCCCCTGCCAGACGAGACCTGATTACATGGTAATATAGGCAAGTATCCAAGATGACACAGGGATTATAAAAAATTTAGGGAAGCACTAAATCCACTATTTAGGATTCGGACGAATCCTTCGTGAAAGATTTTGCCGATTACCAAACCGAATTCGAATTTGCATATGCAAATTAGAGTCGGGAAAGGAAAAAGTGGAAAACATATTTTTACTTCCTTGTTTTGTGACGAAAAGTCACGTGATTGCCCTCCCCGGCCCTAATTTGCATATGCAAATTAATATTCAGATTCAGTTCAGCCAGGCACAAAGATTCATCCGAATCCTGCTGAAAAAGGCAGAATCCTGGATTCGATGCATCCCTAAAAAATGGAGCTAATTATGTGCCAACAGCATTCTATGAACATGAATGGAAAACAAGTACAGTATGGGACATTCATCCTCCAGTGTATGGGCAAGGAGTTAGGTGGCATAGGGTGAAGACCTGGAGTAAGGGTGTATGTAAAGAAATGCAGGCCCGTCATGTAATGGACTGTCTGGAACAATATACAAGGCACACACTGATATGTCTGTGAGCAGCTCAGGCTTTGCTGATGGAACTCAATCAGATGTTGACATCTGCATCAACTGTATTTGTGGGTGGTGCCTGGGGGCTCAATCGATTGGGCAGAATTGGCACCGGTGCCCATAAGTCTCTAGTTATGTCAGGGATTCCCAACCTTTTGAACCGGTGAGCAACATTCAGAAGTAAAAGGAGTCGGGGAAAAATGAAAAATGTTCCTGGGGTGCCAAATAAGGGCTGTGATTGGTCATTTAGTAGTCCTTATGTGGGTTATTATCCTACATTGAGGCTCTGTTTGGCAGTACTCTTGGTTTTTATGCAACCAAAACTTGCTTCCAAGCCAGGAATTTAAAAACAAGAACCTGCTTTGAGGCCACTGGGAGCAACATCCAAGGAGTTGGAGAGCAACATGTTGCTCACGAGCTACTGGTTGGGGATCACTGACTGTTCTGTCAATTACATAATGACATTTATTGTGTGTGAAACTGATCCTCTTACTCAATGTTTGTGGGGCATAGAGACCCAGTCAGCTTTAACTGTATATGTTATAGACTTCTTGTACAAAGGGCTGTTAAATAATATCGTTGAGTAAGGAGCTGAACTCGATGGATGTGTGTGTGTATTTTTTTTTTTTTTATAATGTTACCCTAGAAACGGGGACAAATGGAAGGGAGGATGCGAGGTGGTAGAATAGAAACCACACTCTGCTCAGTACAGTATAGTTTAACCTATAACCACTTCCCGTGTCAGTTTGGCATGTCAGTCACAGCCAAAGCACTCCCAACTGCCTAACCTGCAAACGTATATGTATTCTAAGTCTTACAAGCTGAGATGCTGGGGAAATGGCCTCTGATATGGAACTGAAGGCTTTATAGAAATGGTTCACCCTTAAATATGTCAATATCGGTGGTGTATTTGCACATACACGTCTATTAACCCTACAGGATTTTACTTAGCACAAGTGAATACCTAAGCTAATTGGTATTAAAAAACACTTAGGGGTTTATGTAATATAAGCAGCTAAGTTTGTTATACATCTTAGCCTCTATAGCAACCAATCAGCAGGTAGCATTTCCCCGTTTGCTGCTCCTCTGCAAAATTGTGCCTTTTATTACACGTGGGGGTTAAAGGCATATCAAATTTAGAATTTGTAAATTTCTGAATTTTTATTCAGTTCAAAAAAAAAATCGAAAGTTTACCTACTCAAAGGTTTGGTTATTTATTTAAAAATTGTAATGTAAAAAACTTAAAGCAATGTTGAAGAACCTGTAAAACTGGAATTGAGGAACCACCTAAATTTTGCCATTGACTTCTACACGAACTCGCCAAGGTTTTCTGGGTTTTTTTTTTTCACTTTATAAATATCAAACACTCAAACCATAATTCAAGTTTTTGAGCAAGGCAATTTGAATTTGAGTGTTTGAATTGGTTTTTAGCTTGTCCGGTTTCAAGAGTGTATTCTCCACCCATTCCTTCAATAATAATCTTGCTTGTAACACTAATGGCAGTCCAGTTAGCAATAGCTGATCTGTATGTATACAAGTAGCAGATGCTTCAATGTAAAGTGCAAAGTCCACTTAGTGCTGATACCATTGATGACAGCCGGCTGCGTTCAGTTCATCCGCATTCCAGTTATTAAATATCAGAATGATGTTAGGTCCTTTAAGAAAATTAAAGGGATCATATTACAGTGTTGTAGACAATGCTGCTATAGCTATGAAGACTTTGGCCACAAAGGAGAATATATTGAGTGTGGGTCAAGAGTTTCAGTATCCAAATAATTGGATTATTATTTGGGGCCTTCATATTCTCTAACCATGCAATTCAAAGGAGAAGGAAAGATACGGAGGCATTTAATTGCAGAGTAGCTAGAATGCTATACTATTCTGTAGAATGTTTTATCATGCCTGAGTAAAAAGCTCTAGAAGTTCTCTGTTTGTTTAGGATATCAGCTGCCATATTAGCTTGGTGTGACATCACTTCCTGCCTAAGTCTCTCCCTGCTCAGTTATAGCTCTGGGCTCAGATTACAGCAGAGAAGGGAGAGGAGCAAACTGAGCATGCTCACGCCAGGGCAAGGAGGTTTAAACAGAAGGTAGGAAATCTGATACAGAAGCCCATGTGTAAACACAATAGAGTTCAAAGGGAGCCCCCCAGTAAAACTACTCACAGCGTACTCCACATGAAAGCTGCTCCGGAATGCATCGGTCAAAGTTCACCTGGAAAACATGGAGCACCACGTGGAGTATTCTGAATAACATCCAATATTTATTTAATCCATTAAAAATCAGTACAAAACGCCGTGTGTAAAGAGAACCATCATGCTTGACGCGTTTCGTAGCCCTCAGGCCACTTTCTCAAAAGCTTAACAGTTCCCATGAAACCCAAGCTATTAAATCACTCAAAGTCCCAACCCCTAAAAAATATTAACCCCTCACTACCGCCTGTTATCCAACATCATATAAAAACAACCATATATTTCTAAGCAGATGGTAAATTGTATCAAACACATATAGTCACAATGTTAAATAGATATTGTGTCGTATCCTTCTGAGTGCCAATAGATCAGGGGTGCCCAAAAGGTAGATCGGGGTCTACCAGTAGACCTTTAAATGGTGATGAGTAGTTAGGGTTGCCCCCTTTTCTTGAAAAAAATACCGACCTTCCTATATATTTAGCCTTTTTTCCTATTAATAACATTGGGATCAACCATCAAAAATACTGGCCAGGCCGGTAAAATACTGGCCAAGTGGCAACCCTATGAGTAGTTCTCAAGACACAGCTTGACTTAATTACTGTCCTGTTTGATTATTTTCATTAAGATATTTATTACAGTTTATTATTAAAGTTGCATAAATAGTTGTTACTTAAACCTAGCAATAAACATTTGCTCTGAAATCAATACAATATTTAAGTAATGTTGTATTGGAACAGAATGCTAATGTTTTTATGGATGTAGATCATAATGCGACGACATTACTAAAAGTAGACCTCACGTTAGTAAAGTATGGGCACTCCTGCAATAGATTAATAAATAGATACAAAAAATATATATAAGGGTTGTTACATCAGTAAATAGATAAAATTACACTATATTGCAATTATCAGACCCAGATCTGTACACGGAATTAATGTAAATCTCCATAGCTGGAAAAATATTATCCAAAACAAAAAATATAAAAAATAGAGCAGCTTGAATTAGGCCAAATAGGATGAATCAATTGATATAAATATAAAATATTTAGTCTTTAAAATGGCTGTAATATCTCATCGTCACAATTACTATCTTCATGAGGCCAAACTACTATCCAATAAAGACAGAGACAGAAGCCAATGTGTACACAATAGAAGGAAAGAAATGCAGTGTCTCTTTTGACAGAGGACTCGGAGCAGCATTACTTTGAGGGTTTACTGGTGTATTTAGCTGGGCCTTTCTGATAAGGCTTACTTAGGTTTAACCTTTCCTTCTCCTTTAAAGGAAAACTATACCACCTGAACAATGTAGGTCTCTATAAAAAGATTGTGCGTAAAACAACTCATATGTAAAACCCTGCTTTATAAAAATAAACCATTTTCATGATATACTTTCTCAGTAGCATGTGCCATTGGGTAATCATAAATAGAAAAATGCCATTTTAAAAAATAAGGACAGCCTCCTGGGATCGTATGATTCAAAGGTGCGCACAAACATACCAAACAAACTATAAAGTTAGGTCACATGAGCCAATTTTTGCTTCCACACTTCTTCCTGATACAGTTAGAGTTGAAATATTTCTGGTCAGGTGATCACTGAGGCAGCACACAGACCATCACCAAATGGTGGCTCAAGGAAAAAGATGTAAAAGGGCAATATTTACTTAAATATATTACAGTGTGGTAAGATTCTTTCATATGCCATTTAATTTGATATAAACTATCTGTTGCTCATTTTGGGGTATAGTTTTCCTTTAAGGCTGGATGGGGATAGATGGTTGATGTTTTCCATTTGCATTGGTTCAGAAGAACGTTATTTTACATTTGAAAGGGGACAGCGTCAAAATGACATTAGTTACAGGAAAAATCCAGGAACCAAAACATAGCTGCCTGTATGAAACCTAAAAAAAAAAGCCTGCATAAATTTCAGGAAAATAAAAACCCGGGTTCTACTGTCTATAAGCTTACATATACATATTCTAATTGACCAGTAAAGAAATAACTCATTCACCGTCATTTCAGGGTGATCTTACAGTGTGCATTTAAGCACACCGATTTAGCTCATCAATCTATGTTTTTTTCTTCCCTAGTGGATATCCGGGAAATTAAGGAGATTCGGCCAAGCAAGAACTCCAGAGATTTTGACCGGTACCAGGAGGATCCGACTGTGCGGTTGGAGCAGGCTCACTGCTTTGTTATATTGTACGGAACAGAGTTCAGATTAAAGACTTTAAGCCTACAAGGTATGTGATCCTCATGCTAGGGTAACTCAAGGGTAGGAAGTCCCAGCATGACTCAAACAGCTTAGGTGTCAGAAGTTCCTATACCTTTTCTAAAGAACTAATCTGCTACACATTTTCTGTCCTCTTCAGCCACCTCCGAGGAAGAAGTAAACATGTGGATTAAAGGGTTAAACTGGCTGCTTCAGGATACACTGCAGGCTCCTACTCCTCTGCAGATTGAGAGGTAATAAGGAAATGCTTCTGTTGCTGGAATTGTGTTTGCGCTTGGACTCACCACATGCAATTACAGATTTTGAAGTTTTGCTGTGGTTTGTCCATCACAACGTGAGTCAAATAAATATTACACATTGCTTCCAGGAGTAAATAACATGTTTTTCGGGAGATAGCAGCCTGTGGCTTTTTTGTCTATGTTGTCTGAGGTTATGAGAACTGCTGTCCAGAAAAAGATCTACAGTTATTATTGACTTTACACTCTGGGTTGATAATGTAGACTTTAAAAGTCCAACACCCCCCCCTTTTTTTATCCTTCCAGATGGCTCCGGAAGCAGTTCTACACACTGGACCGGAACAGGGAAGACAAGTAAGATGGAGCAACCCTTATTTTCTCATTTTATATGTTGTACTGATTGAAGCTATTTGTGGCTTTATAGGTGACCTTATAGTGCACGGAAAGTGCTTTCTCCACAAAGTGTCAAACTGGGTCTCCTAGGGAACCTGGGGCCCACTCTCATAGCATTTAGATACAAAGAATATATATTGTCAAGTGGTTTAGATTTTATATAGGCCCATGCTAAAAATAAGGATGGGTTTATGGGAAATCTCCTAGGCACAAGTTCTGAAGTGTGACCTTGTGTTGCCACCAATGTAATATTCTTTTAATTTGCCATTACCTACTGTGGGGGCAAAAATAATACATTCATCATGAAGTGGTACATAGTCGTATTAGGAAATTAGGGTCCCTTACAAGTTAAAGGAAGAGCTCTTTGCAAGAATATTGCTGCTACATGATACTTTTTTTTGTCTATTTGGTCATATCTTGTTGTTTTCTACCAAGTGAGCCATGTATTCCATCTAGAAATCAAAAAGCAAGGGTTTAGTGCAATATTATATGGTGCTTTAAAAAGCTAACGGCTTACTCCCTCCTGGTTATTCCTCTTCTAGGATTTCTGTCAAGGACTTAAAGAATATGCTGTCCCAGGTTAATTACAGGGTCCCCAACATGAGGTTCCTACGTGACCGACTAATGGTGAGACACTACATTCAGCAAATCACCCAATACGATCTTACTGAGACATTGCCTTTTATCTGGCTTTCTACTAAACCCAACGTACTTGTCTCTTGTTGGCACACTCCCCTTTGGTATTCCAAAAAACAGCTTCAATACACCTAGTCCTATTCTTTTCATTATTCTTTTTCTTGGTTCTGTACCACGTCTCATTGATTATCACCTTCCACCATTGCTATCAAGCCCTCGCTTGTCTCCACACATGAGCAACACTCTCAGCCTGGAACCTTCTCACTGCGTTCTAACAATTCTGCTTTTGAGGTCTTCATTTTAGTTGATGTAAATGTATATTCTTTTGTTCTCCAATTCACTTTTCCTTATACACTTCTGAATATCTCAACTCTTCAGGAACTGGAACAAAGAAGCCGAGAGATCAACTATGCCCAGTTTGCCATGCTCTACCGATCTCTTATGTATGATGCACAGAAAACGGTATGTTTGCTGCAACCATTGTTTTGCAGCTGTAGTATGCCTTCAAGAAAATGTGCTTGTTTCTATGGCAGAACAAAGGGTGGGTCTTAGGGTGAAGCGCCTTCTCTAGGCTTTGAGATTGATAGTATCAATACAGCACTAGAAACTAGACTTATTCATACAAACCAGAAAGTGACCTTAATTCTGTCATATGTAAATATTTCCAAAGTTGTTCTCGATGGTTCCATGGCATATGTGCAACAAAAACCTAAAACTGTATACCCAAATTATAGACAGACTGTGTTGATATTTTTAGCTCTCTTAAGATCAAAAGTAACAGGTAATGGTAACATGCTTCGCAGGTGGAAGGACATTGGCATTTCCAAAGGATGTAAGCTGAGCACATTGGGAGGTGCAGGTTGGGTGAAGTGCTTTGCCTGCATTATAGTGTAGGGGAAGCTTAGTTAAGACAGAAACCTGTAAACAAGGAAAAAATGTGATACGGGAGTTGTAATATATCGCAATGGGAGTTGAATTCTTTGCATTGATAAACCTCAGTACACAGCCTTTGGCTAATTGACTGTGTTTTCTTCTCAGATACCAATTCCCTTCACAGAGAGGTAAGTTCAAACTTTTATTTTAAATTTCATCAGGTACATACTGCATAGATTTATAGGGAGCTTTGTTCCGACATTGTAAAAGGCAAATTCCTGTAATGGATACAGGTTGGAACTGTGTAATTAGAAATTGGTACTTTAAAATACTTTCTTTGTCATCAGATTTGGTGAGCGTGAAAGGACTAAAGTATCCTTAGAGGACTTCCAAAAGTTTCTGCTGGATTATCAAAAGGTGGGAGTTCTTCCCTAAAATATACTCAGTGTTCTACCACTTTCATTCCACTTGTCTCCTTTCCCTCTTGATAATGACGCTACCTAGTAATCTTTATTTTCTTTACTTTTATCTTCTCACATTTTTTTTTTACTTTTTCGTTAATTTCTCTCCTACTCTTCATTTTCTCTCACTAGGATAAGATAATTGACTTTATTGCATATAATAATACGAGTTTGTGGCAACATGGTTTTATGCATAATAGATCTTGCCAGACTAATTTAATTTAAGCAGAGTCCTTGTCTCTGGGATGGCAGTGGATGTGATCTACTTAGACTTTGTTAAAACATTTGATACAGTACCACACAGAAGGTTACTAATTGTAGAGATTATAGAGAGTAATTTTCTAATGGGACCAGTGCTTTTAGTGGAGTACCACAAGGGTCTGTACTTGATCTTTTGCTTTTCAACTTGTTTATTAATGAGTGATATAAATGAGCTGGAGAGAGTGCAGAGACGTGCAACTAAACCGGTTTCAGGAATGGAAGATTTAAACTATGATGGTAGACTGTTACGGTTGGGGTTGTTCTCCCGGGGGGAAAACAAAGACGCTTGCAAGGGGACATGATTACACTTTAAAAGTACAATAGACAGCATTACAGACAAATAGCAGGGGACATATTTTCCCAGTAAGAGGATCACTGCACCAGAGGCCACCTCTTCAGACTAGAGGAAAAGAGCTTTCATTTGAAGCAACGTTGGTGGTGATTCACAGTGAGGGTAATGAGGTTGTGGAATGCACTGCCGGGTGATGTTGTGATGGCTGAATGTTTAATACATTTAGGAGGGGTTTGGATGATTTCGTCGACAGACATAACATCCAAGGTTATTGTGACACTAAAATCTACAATTAGTATAGATAATGGGATATATAGTTCATGTGAGTGTATGGAGGGGTTGGTGTGAGTGTGTGGGGGTATTTGCGCTGGGTTTCATTTGGAGGGGTTGACTTTGGTCTTTTTTTCAACCCAATTTAACCATGTAACTGGAACATTTTCTTCTGTCCTCCAGGATATGTGGGCAACTGATCTTCACAAAGTGCAGGAGTTTATGTTCCACTTCTTGCATGACCCTCTGAGGGAAATTGAAGAGCCATATTTCACTCTGGAAGAGGTTTAGTGCTGTTCTTTTTCCATACCCTTGTTATATGCCTTAATGCCATTTACCTTGCGTCTCAAATTTTTGTTTTCTCCTCTGTAGTTTGTCACTTTCCTGTTCTCTAAGGAGAATACAGTGTGGGATTCAGAACTGGACACAGTGTGTCCTCAAAATATGGACAACCCTTTGTCTCACTACTGGATATCCTCTTCCCACAACACGTAAGAACTTCACTCCTTTATCATCCTTCCATATGTCTTGTTCCACTCCATATTGTCTCAGAACAAGTTTCTTCCTCTCATTCCTGATCTTTTCTCTGACCTCTCAATAATTGCAAGGATCCCTGCATTGATGTCCACTATTGACATTTATACATTTGTATTCACTCATTTTATATGTTTTCAAACAGTGTGGTCTACCTACTATGTTCTCTTTCTTCCAACAGCAAAGACTTTACTCTTTGTTTGTGTAGATTTAATGTTAAACAGGCTACCCAGTTTGCTTTATTTGCCCCATCTACTGAGTTGGCTTCCTGGTAATTAATTTTTCTATCACCTCTACACAGTAGACTTCCTTTCTTCTCTTTCATCCACCACAACATCATTTTAACACCCTGTTCTTTTTTTCTTTTGTTTTTACACTTTTTAGATTCAAGCCCCACCTCCAGAAATTGGTTGGGTCCCCTTAGCTAATCCTTGTAGGAGGCAAAACAATCCTATAGGTTTTAGTTAATGTTTACATTTAGTAGACTTAAGATATGGAGATCCAAATTTCCTTATCTGGAAAATTCCTGGTCCCGAATATACTGGATTACAAGTCCCTTTCCTGTACTTTCTTTGGGGGTGATGAAATAAAACTTGCAAAACTTGCTCTAGGTCTAGAAACTAATCAGCAGGAATCCTTTGACTAGTCAGCAATCGTATGGTTATGAGTAACAAGACCTGGTTTAAATTGTGACCCAATTCCTTGTCCCTGGCTTACAGCCTGTCTAAAGCTGGCCATAGACGTATTTTTGAAAGATCCAATGGTTATCGCGAGACCACGATTGTCTCAAAACGATTGTTTAAATGTCCAATGTGTCCATCAACTAAAAAGACCATTTCAGGTGATATTGCCAGCAAAACTGAAGGGTTGCTACTTGCTTGGCCCTGCAAACATAGGTAGATTGCATGGGGACCGATAAAGATTTTCTAACCTGGCCAATCAATCTTCAGACCGATGTTGGGCGAAAAATCATAACATGTATGATCGTTGGTATCCCACTAACCACATGATAATTTGACAAATTGGGCGGACTTCCCTAAAATCTGTCATTCGGCAGAGAAAAATCTTTGCATCTATGGAGGAGCTTTACTCATGCCATGCCCAAAGGGTCCTTGATTTTAGACCCACACTGTATGATTTATTATCACTTATTGTCCTCTTTCAGATACCTAACAGGGGATCAGTTCTCCAGTGAATCTTCATTGGAAGCCTACGCTCGCTGCCTGCGCATGGGCTGCCGCTGCATAGAATGTAAGTAGGGCACCTCCTGGTGGAGGCTTTGCTAACTTAAAAAGAAAAGCCATTGTTTTGACAGTAATGTCCTTATTCAATGTTATCTGTGTTTCATGTTTGAGAAAGACAAATGCAACTGTGCTTCATTAGGTGGGGGAAACATTTACGGGTCAATTCTTCCTAGTTAGATTTACTCTTTTTTTTACTAAACAAAGCTAAATCTGAAGAAAATATACTTAGTTTATGGGTTCTTCTAGCACAACCCTTTTCCTAGCCTGGGTAATGGAAGACTTTCTAGGAAACCTCAATGGTTCCATAGCAGGTGTAATTAAAGAGCAATAGGGTCATTAGCTATGCAGAGTGGCCTAAGAGTACGAAGTCATAGTACCAATAATGCAAGGCTATATTTACTCAACTACTCTGTATTTGTTGCTTTATACTTGGCCCTTTTTACAATCCTTCCTGTTCAGATAAAGTGAATACTATCTTCAATGTGGTCAGCACTGGTTGGATCAAAAGCAAACCTCAAATCTCAGTGGACCTATTAGTTATATGTCTATGAGTCTGGAGCCAAATGAAGGCCCTACTCAGAAATGCAGCTAAATCTTTGTACTGCTCCAAGGCACAAATCATTTGTAGTTGTGTCTAAAAAAACACAATCACATTTTTGCAAAATACAGGAAACCTGATTTTTTTTTTTCAATTTAGTTTTCTTGTATTATGCATTTTCATTCTCTGTGCATTTGTTAAGCAATGGGAGTTTTGGAGTCACAATAACCAGCTCCAGCTGGTGCTTGCTGTGGTGTTTGACTATACCCAAATGTAAACCCAGCTACCAGGGAGTAGTTCTTGTGCTGCCATTGTTCTACTACCAATTTCAGCGATGATTGTGGCTATCCTAGGTACTTTTACTATTCAGAAGGTGGGATACAGATACTTCTGATCATAAATATAAATATATATATATATATATATATATATATATATATACACATATATAATGTCAACAAGTCTAAAAATATATATGGTGCAATTTTAGTTTCGAGAGGCAGACTAGCAAATGTCAGTTGATAATTTAGAAGATGAATATTAAGATAGCATTTTAAGGCTTGAATACTAGGAACATCTGTCAGGGCAATGATGGGAATTGCATAAGATGGGTGCATGCAAGAAAAGTCCTGAAAGAATGAACAGGAAAAAGTGATGGCATATTTTGTAGCTGGATGAGTGCAAAGGTGGATTGTATTCAGTGTAACTGTGAGTATTTGAATATGTGGCATGTCACAGAAGTGCCATAACATATCCACACTCTCACTACAGTGGATTGCTGGGATGGACCAGATGGAATGCCAGTTATTTACCATGGACATACGCTGACCACCAAAATAAAGTTCTCAGAAGTCTTGACCACCATCAAAGAACACGCTTTTGTCACTTCAGAGTGAGTTCCAGTTTGCTGCAATTATATACACAAAAATACAAGCAGTTTGTGATGCTTTGGTCGCTATCTCTATTTGCTAGCAGTACAAATAATAAATTGCATGTTTTAAGGTATATGTACACATGCTTCATCTAGTTCCGAGATTTAGAGATTGAAATACAATTTCTACCGTTATATCATCTATATGTCCTCCTTCTTTCCCTCTATAACGCTGTCACACCAGGGGATTTATTTATTAGTAGTGGTGGGAAATGCATTCAATCACTTGTCACTGTGATCAGCTGAAATAATCAGAACTATTGTACGCATCTGACTGCAATGACTGACTGATTCTAGTAGTCAACATTGGAAAGTTGTTGCCTCCTTTTTAAGAGAAAGGTGGCAGCTTCCAGTCTAAATATGGCCCTGGTTAGTTCAATTTCCCCTTGGTGTACAGCACCAAGGGGACTTAGGCTACAATAACATAAGTCTGTCCTATGATTCCACTGGACTGGTGGTCGATCTGTTCAGTTACTGGTTTGATAATTCTATTTGATAAATCTACTGATACAGAAACAAGACAAGATGTAACTCCTCATCCTACCGTCTAGCCATGTATGCTTATAGGACAAACTTTTTATTGGCATGATGAAGAAGCAGGTGGCAATGTTTGGAGAAAAATGCTTTGTATGATTAATACCAGTGACCAGAGTAATTTTTTGTTTGGTAATAAAAACTTTATTTTCTCATATGGCTCTCTGTTTAGATACCCTGTTATCTTATCAATTGAAGACCACTGTAGCATTGCACAACAAAGAAATATGGCTCAGCACTTTAAGAAGGTTTTTGGGGACATGCTTCTGACAAAGCCTGTGGATGTGAACGCAGACGGCCTTCCCTCTCCCAACCAACTGAAACGAAAAATCCTCATCAAGGTGTGGGTTAAATAAATGGCAAACCTTTTAAACCTCATTCAAAAGCTTCTAGTTAAAAATTAGCTCGATCCGATACATATTATCCCTGTCCTGTGCTCAGTGTGAGCATTTACTAGGTGACACGCGCATTGTTCGACTTTTTAGTCCACAGGCTTAACAGTTGGTTAACATGCAAGGCACTGTACATGGAATGATCACCTTTCTACTGTTTTGTTTGTTCAGGCAGGTTACAGCAGGTTCTAAAGAGGAGCTATAGCTCCTGACTAGTGCATCATTAGATATTAATTCCAAAAAGGCTTGTTTATGTGGTAAATCACACCATATGTGATCAGAAATAAAAGAATTTGGTTGGACAGTTGGCCAGATTTGGCTTGGTCATGTATGTTAGCATGGGGGTCAGTCCCTGAGTATGGCCAGTCATGCAGTCTATGTAGCCAGTGGGCAGAAAAATAAATTATTTTTTGTCAGTATTATGTACATTTTTCATCAATGGAAGATAATACTTACACATAAGATATATATTACTTAAAGTTACTGTCATGGAAAAAAATGTTTTTTTCAAAACACATAAGTTTATAATGCT
>CM044447.1:22425670-22438941 GCA_024363595.1 Xenopus borealis | reverse complement strand
CAAACTAGGAGGCACAGACAGCTATACATGGACTAATTATCTTGATATCCCCTTCTTAAATCCATTAGCTCAGTGACTGAATGACACACTATCAGATCACACATGTGTCAATTCCAGTTTGACTGGTTAGCACAAATATGCACAGATGGAAGGCATTTTTTCGTTGACTAAGTTACTCTGCTAATGCCCTACTTTCCTCTACAGGAGTGGTACCCGCATTTCTTTGTCCTCACCAGCAGCAAGATCTATTATTCAGAGGAGACCACCGGTAGCCAGGCCAACGATGATGAGGAAGAACAGAAGGAGGTAGGGCTAAACACAAGTCAACAGAAGAACGTTTAAGGATGTGCAACACCTTTAGCTGGACTTTGTTGCCTTATGCTGTATATACGTGAATACATTTTCTTCTCCATATCTCCAGTTATGTTTTTTCGGCTCCTTTTTCTCAGGCCAGTAACAGCTCAGAGTTGCACTCTGCTGAGAAGTGGTTCCATGGGAAGCTGGGTGCAGGAAGGGATGGACGGCACATTGCTGAACGGCTGCTGACAGATTACTGTATTGAAACTGGGGCTCCAGACGGTTCCTTTCTGGTGCGGGAGAGTGAGACATTTGTGGGGGATTACACACTCTCCTTCTGGTAAGAGTCCTGTTGCCAGCCACTTTTCATTCAGGCGAAAAACACCAGTGCACAAACTGACCACCTTTAAACCAGTAGCAACCACTATAAACAAGCATGCACAACCCTCTAGTAATGTTATGGATACACTATCAATCCGCAAAGTTCACATTACCATTACCTTATGTTAGGACTATCTGGTGGAAATGAGGGCATTTGGATTAACATTTGTGAAAATGCTAAATGCTCATTTTAGTGAAATATTGAATGCTAAACCTTAGTGCTTGATATTAAAGCCTAGCCTCTAATTTATATATATGTCCAGTGCTAAGCAACATTTTAATTAGTCTTCATTGTTTATTTTGTTTAGTTTTTTTAATTATTTGCCTTCTTCTTCTGACTCTAGCGTTCAAATGGAGGTCACTGACCCCAACAAAAAAATAAAATGCTCCGTAAAGCTACAAGTGTATTGTTATTGCTACTTTTTATTACTCAAAGTACTGATATTATCATTTAACTATGTATTTAAGACATTTATTGGAATGTTTACATAGACTTGATTCCTGCTCTGACTTTCTTAATATCTTTTGGTTTCCTAGGAGAAATGGAAAAGTCCAGCACTGTAGGATTCACTCGAGGCAAGAAGCTGGAAGTCCAAAATTTTTTCTGACGGATAACCTGGTGTTTGAAAGTCTGTATGCTCTGATCACTCACTACCAGCAAATGCCCCTGAGATGCAACGAGTTTGAGATGCGACTGACAGAGCCTGTTCCCCAGACCAATGCCCACGAGAGCAAGGAGTGAGTAAAGTATTAAAAAGTGGACCTGAATAGATGAACAGAAGATGGGTGGGTTTATAATCCCATATATACTATAGGAAAGGTCTACAGTGTGATACGAACCTACATTTTTTTTTGTATAGGAATACTTGCTAAAAACAACAATTAAGATAAATTCAATTTTATGGTGACTCCTCTAGGTGGTACCATGCCAGCCTCACCAGGGGGCAAGCAGAACACATGTTGATGAGAGTTCCTCGAGACGGAGCCTTCTTGGTGCGTAAGAGGAGTGAACAGAACTCATATGCCATCTCCTTCCGGTAAGACACAGAATTTCAAAATGTAAAATAAAACCCTTTAACAGTTTTTACTTCTTTTTTCCAGCTCCCTAATTTTGTGTCTGTTTCACTTGACAGAGCCGAGGGAAAGATCAAACACTGCCGAGTTATACAGGAAGGTCAAAGTGTTGTCCTTGGAAGCTCTGAGTTTGACAGCCTGGTGGATCTGATAAGTTACTATGAGAAGCATCCATTGTATCGTAAGATGAAGCTGCGTTACCCCATTAATGAAGAAACACTTGAAAAGATTGGCACGCCTGTGAGTACTGGAAAGCCTTTAGAGCAGTGCTCTCCAACTGGTAGCCCACAGGACCGCATTTGGCTCACGCCCAGCCCCTTGTGTGGTCCCCCACAAATGAAAGTCTGTCTGCTGTGCCTGCTTACCTTATTTAAATGATATCAGTAATGAGATTAACTGGTACCAGTCCTAATATGTTTTCCTGTCTCCTACTGTATTCTACCCTCTCTATGTTCCCTGTGTGTGTTGTACTCTGCCTGCCCTATGCTCCCAGTGTGTGTGCAATACTATGCATTCTATATGCTCCCTGTGTGTCATACTCTGCCTGCCATATGCTCCCTGTGTGTGTCATAATCTGCCTGCCATATGCTCCCTGTGTGTGTCATAATCTGCCTGCCCTATGCTCACAGTGTGAACCCTACTCTTTGTCCTATGCTCCGTGTGTGTCATAATCTGCCTGCCCTATGCTCACAGTGTGAACCCTACTCTTTGTCCTATGCTCCGTGTGTGTCATACTCTGATTGCCCTATTCTCCATGTGTGCCGTCCACTGCCTGCCCTATGCTCTTTGTGTGTGCCAAATGCTGCCTGTCCTATGCTCTTTGTGTGTGCCGTACATTGCCTGCTCTATGCTCCCTGTGTGCAGGGCCGCTCCTGCCATGAGGCAAGGTGAGAACCTTGCATCAGGTGGCACAGGGCAGCCAGTTACATGGGTCAGCAAAAAGCCGCCTCTTGTAACTGTAAGAGCCGAATTTACGGGTTTTAACCTGGAAATTCGGCTCCGCCAGTGCAGTGTGCGCAATTGCGCTCAATGCACTAGTGATACCGCCCCCTTTTGACCCGCTCCAACGCTGATTTTTAAGCGCAGAGCGGGAAGGGGGGCGGCATTGGGGCTGCTGCCTCAGGTGGCGGCAGCCCCAGGAACGCTGCTGCCTGTGTGTGCCATACTTTGCCTGCCCAACCCTACCTGTGGCAGGGTTTTTTCCTGGGGGTTGTTAGCATTCGGAAATTGTTTTTAGGGGCCCCTAAAGTGTTTAATTATTTCCTGGGGGTACTGCGGTATACATAGGGGAGGAGAAGGCATTTTATATATGAATGATGAGTGATATCCCAGCAATGAGCAACAACCATTTGGTTTTTAGTGTGCTACCACCATTAAGGTGGGCATGGTCTTAAAAGTTCTTGTGTTAAAATGGGTAAAGTTTAAAAACAGGCAGTGGTCAACAGTGGCTTCCATTATCAGTCCACCACCATGTAGGCCAGAAAAATTCCAGCCTTTGGTACCACACAAGTTGGACAGCACTGCTTTAGAGCAAGGTAAATCTTAACTGACTTTAGCATACAGCTAAACTTGCTACACTGTGTTGCAGGATCCAGATTATGGTGCTCTATACGAGGGAAGGAACCCTGGTTTCTATGTGGAGGCTAATCCAATGCCTACATTTAAGGTATCTATGAATAGTAAATGTAAGAAGCTGGTCTTAAATTTAAAAGCCATGTAGTCTTGTATGTGTTTTTGTGTTCATCTTTTGTCTCCCTCCCGTTCCATCATTTTTTTTTTATGACCCTCTGTTCTTCCCCTTAGAAATCCTTGTTTTCTTTTCCCTCTGTGTCTCCCCAGTGCTCTGTCAGGGCCCTGTTTGATTATAAGGCTCAACGTGAGGATGAATTGACTTTCACCAAGAATACAATCATCCAGAATGTAGAGAAGCAAGAGGGAGGATGGTAAGCAGAGCTGGTCCATTCCTTGCTTTTATTGTCTGTGCCTTCAGTTGTCTGAATCAGTAAATTGCACTTGATGGTTATTCAGGGCCAGCTTAAAAAATAGGAAATATGTCTATCCAGTAACTACAAGATTCTACTGAATACATTCGTCGACCAACTCCCAAGAGTTAAACTAAAATGGGAAATTCTAAACTCACCATTAAATGAGGCAGAGTGGGAAGAGGCACAGGACAATATGCAGCAACCCCTGATCAGCACGAGTGACCGACTAGTCCACTTTAAAACTGAACACCAGACCTACCTCACTCCCCAGAAACTGTTCCGAATAGGAACACAGCAGACATTGGAACATTTCTGCAAGCCATATGGGAATATCCCCCAGTACACAGATACTGGCATAAAATACATAAATTCTTGGTAAACAACACTGCCAAATGTAATGTGCCCAAAAGTATATATCTTACATGTTATCCATGACCTACTACCGAACACACGATCACGTACATAATTCTTTCTTCGTTTAATAGCTATGACTTGGATGGGCTCCACGTTTCCTACCATAGCAAAATGGAAAGCCTTAGTCAATAAACAAATAAACAACTGGAGCTTTACAAATTAACTTATCTTGTTAGAGGAGTTCCAGACAAATTTTATAAGATTTGGGGACAATGGATTGATTCCCCAAATACAAATGCTAAGAAATGTTATGCGATGTACCTTAAGATAATGACTACTAAATGTAATCTCCTTATTCCCTTTCCCTCTTCTTTTATTTCTTTCTTGTGATTATGTTTTAAAAATGCAAAAATAAAAAAGCAATTCGGAAATATGTCAGTGGAGAATTCCCTCCACTAGAGGGCCAGGT
The DNA here is from genome assembly GCA_024363595.1 of Xenopus borealis. Taxonomy (NCBI): domain Eukaryota; kingdom Metazoa; phylum Chordata; class Amphibia; order Anura; family Pipidae; genus Xenopus; species Xenopus borealis. The sequence continues at coordinate 22,434,381 of CM044447.1, read as the reverse complement.
TACCACTCATTGCTCTCTACGTCTTCATACATAAATGGATGTTCTGAACTTAATCAGGATTGGTAGGTGTGAGGATGTAAATTGTTGTGTCATATGCATTAAGAGACCACATACTAAAGTAAAGTGTGCAGTAGCAAATAGTTTTTTCCAGATAAAAGATATGACTTTTGGGACATTACACATTAAGATAGGTGGCTTCCAGTCATAAAGAAGCACAAAAATAAAGCGATTTTGGCACAAGCATCCCAACATTACCAACAAATAGGTAATTCCCTGATGCAGTGTCGGACTAGGCCAGCGGGACACCTGGTGGACTCCAGCATTCCTGGACCCCATCAGCCCAGACCCGATCTAAACAGACGGTGCTCCTCATAGGGAGCTAAGGAGGGGGCCCAGGGAGCCTGAAGCGGTGCAGCCTCAATAGGCCCAGATCCCCCCAGTCTGACCCTGCCCCAATGTGGCAGTTTATTCTGTGACATCATAAAATGACCACTGCCAAACGTTGGATTTTCCCTTGTCAACCATAAAAACAGAATGAAAAATAAACTGAACTTAAATATATTTTACATTCTTGCAGGTTCTAGAAAGCTGTAAAATATCTTAAGGGCAAAACACACCTTCCTCTTGCATTTTTTAGATCTAATTTGCACTTAAGCCCCGTTTTTGACTTCTTATTTTGTAAATGCCATTTTTCTCATTAACAGAATGTTTGTAACAATTGTGTCATTTTATTAGGTGGCGAGGAGACTGTGGGGGTAAAAAACAGATGTGGTTCCCTGCCAACTATGTGGAAGAGATATTTAGTCCAGCTGAGCCTGAACCTGAGAGGCAGGTAGGTCTGAGTTAATCAGGATGACCAAAGTACTTATCCCTTTCCCAGTATTTACAGCTCCATAGCTGTACATGTAGCAGCACTATTTCATTGGTCACCATATTGCTGCTGGCCAACATTTATATATCTCCACTCTACTGATATGAAAACCCCTGCTTCACTGTGGCTGACAATATGTTCAGCACCCCCGCAGTGACTGGAAACTAACAACAAGTTGCCATCTTTAGAATTAGACTTGTGCATATTGGGAGGGCACAGCACAGGAATTCTTAAAGCAGTATTCTATTTAATGTAGAAAATGGAAAGAACAGGTGTTAAATAGTTATCGACGTCAATATTTACTTGGCACTTTACACAGATTATACATCATTCACATCTGTCCCTGCCCCATGGAACTAAGGTCCCTTTCACATTCACACACACACACTATGGTCCATTTTATCAGGAGACAATTAACTGTAAATGTTATTCTTTCTTGTACTTCTTTAGAATCTAGATGAGAACAGTCCTCTAGGAGATCTACTGGGTGGAGTTTTGGATGTACCATCCTGCCACATTGGTAAGTAACGTTGGCTGGCTTAAAGAAGAAGGAAAGCTACCGAGGAAGATTATTGGCAATAGATTAGCTGTAATAATGGAATGCTATATCTATTTTGTAGAATACTTTACCTAAACTAAACAGCAATAGAAGCTCTCTATTTGTTTAGGATAGCAGCTGCTGTGACATCACTTCCTGCTTGAGTCTCTCCATGCTCACTAGTGATGTGTAGATCGAGAATTTCTCAACCCACACCGCCGCTGCCCCTTTATTTATAGACCCACGCCCGAGGCGGGCACAAGTCTATAAACTTCAGCAACGGAAGTGCTAGGTCGCCCCTGAGCAGAAGATTTGGTGCAGGAGTCGGGCCGTGAGTTTCAGGCTGGCCCACACATCACTACTGCTTACACATAGCTCTTGGCTCAGATTACAACAGGAAGGCGAGGAGGGAGGGGGAGAGGAACATACGGAGAATGCTCAAGTTGGTGGCCTGCAGCTTTTAGAAGGAAGTCTAATACAGAAGCCCATGTGTACACAATAGAATGAAAGAAATGCTGTGTTTCTTTTGACAGCATTACCTTTAGGGTTTACTGTATTGTATTTATATAGACCTTTCTGATAAAGCTTACTTAGTTTTAACCTTTCCTTCTCCTTTAACACAGTAGTATAGGAATAAGTGGGTGTGATGATGGCAACAATATGGTTAAAAAATTCCACCCTTTCGTGTAGTTCCCCGACAGGACGTTCATAACGGCCGACCCTTTGTATTCACCATTACTGGTCCTCAGTTAAACCGATATCCGCTTGATGTTGCTGCGGATACACTGGAAGACATGCAAGACTGGATAAGGAAAATTCGGGAAGCAGCTCAAACTGCTGATGCACGGGTACTATAAAAGGTTTTGCTTGATGCTTCTGTATTTATTTTCTCTCTCTATACTGAACTTGGTACTCTTTGTGCAGCTCACAGAAGGCAAAATCATGGAGCGCAGAAAGAAGATTGCCCTGGAACTCTCAGAACTTGTCATCTACTGCCGGCCAGTGCCCTTTGACGAAGAGAGTAGGTATTTTTGTTTTATAGCTCTGCTGAAAGTGTGACTGTATTTTGGTTGCTGAAAACGTACATTGTTTTCCAGAGATTGGAACTGAAAAGGCCTGTTATCGTGACATGTCTTCCTTCCCTGAGACCAAAGCTGAGAAGTATGTCAACAAGATGAAAGGGAAGAAATTCCTACAGTACAACCGGCGGCAGCTCTCTCGTATCTATCCCAAAGGACAACGCCTCGATTCATCAAACTATGACCCCCTGCCAATGTGGATCTGCGGCAGTCAACTTGTAGCGCTCAACTTTCAGACACCAGGTATGCACTACTAACTAGTTCAGTTTCCTTTATGCCAGATTTCAGATGGGTGAACTTGTTTGTTTGTTTGAAGGATGTATCACCCAAACTAGTTTCCTCTATAAGTGGAATAATTACAGGCTATGTATATTATACAGTATTTTTCATCATTGCACAGCGGCAGGGTCACATATATGATATTATTCTTCTCACAGACAAACCCATGCAAATGAACCAGGCACTTTTCCAGTCGGGGGGCCGTTGTGGTTATGTTTTTCAGCCAAACTGCATGAGAGATGAAATGTTTGATCCATTTGACAAAGGCACACTTCGTCTGGAGACAATAACCGTCAACATTGAGGTTAGTTATAAGACACCATAAGCAAGTAAAATATGAAGATCTGATTATAGCAATAACATACTATGGGGGACATTCATCAAAGAGTGAAGTTCCGCCACTAGAGGGAAATTCCACAGCTCTCAATTCATTTCTATGGGATTTTTAAATGCGTATTCATCAAAGGGTGAACTTTCACTTCACCCATTGATGAATACGCCTTGCAAAATCCCATAGAAATGAATTGAGAGCTGTGGAATTTCCCTCTAGTGGCGGAACTTCACTCTTTGATGAATCTACCCCTATACATCTAGGGATATCCAACGCAGCAAACAAATATTAATATCCAAATATTGCCCTAAATGGCCTTTGTAATAGAGCAAGACCACCACATTCACAGCTTTGTCCCCGCTTTAAAAATCTCTGCTCTAATGGAAATCCTAAAACCTTTCAACCAACAGTGCTGTAATGGCTTTTACCACTTTCTCAGATCCTAGGTGCCCGCCATCTACCCAAGATTGGAAGGGGTATTGTCTGCCCTTTTGTGGAGGTAGAAGTTTGTGGTACGGAATATGACAATGCAAAGCAGAAAACAGAATTTGTAGGTAAGAGAGATGAACCTCAGCAGAAGACACTAAGAAATATATAGATTTTCTTAAAATGTATTTTTAAAAAATCCATCTTATTCCTTAAATGCTGTTTTTGCTTTTATACTGTACAGAGGTACAGGTGTTGAATATCATGAATGTTAAAGGCTGGTGTCCCAAGAGATATTATGAGACATTTTGAGTTATTTAACTTTTTATTCAGAAACTCTTGAGGTTGCAATTTCAGCAATCTGGTAGCTTGGGCACAAATTATCCTAGCAACATGCAATGATTTGAATCAGAGACTGGAATATGAATAGGAGAGGGCCTGAAAGTAATAAAAAGTTGCAACAACAATAAATGTCAGTGACATTTGAAAGCTGGAAAGACTTTCAAATTCAAATGTATAAAAAAATAGATAAATAATTAAAGGGCAAGGAAAGGCAAAGACATAAAATCCCATTTTTACTTTCTTTAATGAAAAATAAATCTATCTCCAATATACTTTAATTAAAAAATGTCTACCGTTTTTATAAGAAACCTGACTGTATGCAGTGAAATTCTTCCTTCATTTAGTGCTGTGGATAGGAATTGTCAGACGGTCCCTAACTTCTGGCAGGGAAACAATCATACTTATGAACAGTAGGGGGAACCCCTGCCTTACTTACCAGCCATGCAGAAGTCCAGCAGCTTTGTTTTTTGATCATTTATGACGATCCCTAAGAAGCCCAGACCACACTGAGCATGTGTATGTAGTCTAGTCTTGCAAAGATGTATAACAAAGTTACAAGATGACAGCCCCCTGTGGCCAACTTTGAAAGCATAAATCATTTGTTTGATTAGGCTTGTGGTGCAGTAAGTTCATGTTTATGTTTAATATACAAAATACAGCATTTCTAGCCTTATTCTATTTTACACTTTCCTTGCCCTTTAAGACCAAATCAAAAGCTGCGTAGAACTGATCTTACTATAACATATTAAAGTTATCTTAAAGGTGAACTGCCCCTTTAAAGGTACATACTGTATTACACTGTGCTTCACTTCTGTGAAACTACTTATAAAAAGCAAAATGAGGCTACATTGCTAGGTGGTGTATACATAGTGAATAAAGTACCCCCTTTTGTTTTTATACAGGTCATGGAACTCTGATGTAACTAATATCCTCATTTTGCAACATGGGGTAGTTTATTTATTATAATACACAAGTGTTAGTGAGTCGTGAATAAATTGACATCACTATGCACCGTTTAGAGCTCATGACATCAGTATTCACCATTTATAAGGATATAATTTACAAGATATTCATGGCTTTTGTGTATTATATATGAATAATTGCCTAAACCAACTGAGCAGCAGCTGAACTGCAAAGTAAAATTTCAGACTATTTAATAGCAATACAACCGGTACCTTTTGACCTTGATCGCCTCTTTGAAAACTTCCTGATCTGCTATATTTTCTTTTTTCAACCACTTTACAAATTACCTTAGCTTCTCAAAACGTGGGGCAAATGTTGGGAGCAGCACTCTAATGAATGCTTCACAATAAGGGCTGACCAGCTGAAGGCCCACAGGCTTAAATAAGGTCCTTCAAGTGACAAGAACAAGTGCTGGGAGAGGAAGTAGCTGGTTTGGAAGGGATGTCATTAAGAAAATGTGTAACCTTTTAATCTTTTTTTTGTGTTCTTTTTTCATCAGTGGATAATGGCTTGAATCCTGTGTGGCCGCAGAAAACCTTCTCATTTGTCATTGCTAACCCTGAGTTCACTTTCCTACGGTTTGTGGTCTATGAAGAGGACATGTTTAGCGATCAGAACTTCTTGGCTCAAGCCTCATTTGTGGTCCGTGGCTTAAAAACAGGTACAGTGGGTTCTTGAAAAAGCCGTGAGTGGGAAAAAAAGTCTTTGGTTTGTGTTTAATTTCTGCTGATTAAAAACAAATTTTGTTATAGGATATAGAGCCATCCCGCTCAAAAATAATTACAGTGAAGATCTGGAACTGGCATCACTGCTCATCAAGATAGATATCAAGGTGAGGGAGTACAAAAATCAATGCTGGCCTTAACTTAAATTATTACTGAAGAACAAGCATACCGCAAATTATTATATTGCATCCATCACAGGTTCCACACACCTATATATGTAGGTCACAATAAGACAAGTCTCATGGATGATGTTTGAACCTACCATCATAATTAATAAAAAAATGTTTGCAAATATTAGCTCTGTGTTCTCCTCTAAGAAGCCTCTGTATTTGAAGAGAAACGCAAGTCATTGGAGAAAGCTTTATAATAATCCTTAAAAAAAGCATATGTGACTAGCCCTATATATTCTTCATCTTTTCTTGGAATGTTCTTACAGACTGAGAATGGAGAACTTAATGGAGCTTCTGCACCCAGGGAAAGAATCAGTGACCCCATGGCTGGACGCATTTGGGATGGGCCGACAGAGACAAGATATCATTCCAACCATTTGGATGACTTCCGTGCCTCGCAAGAACAGTTGTCTGAACATTTTGAGAGAGAAAGGAGGTAAAGTTTGAGATGGTCTTAAATACACTTGACAATATTGTCCACACTTAGATGTGTTTTGTAAATTCCTTTTTAATGTAGCTGATAGAGTTTCTTTCTTCTTCTCTAACCCTGCTTTTTAGATCTGTTGGGGTCTGGGTCTTCCATACTGGGTCTTTCATGACTAATTTAAAAAAAGTTAACGTATGTTGTATGGTACCAAAATATACTTCTTTGGAGGAGAAGCAGCATGGTGACTAAACAAAAAACCCACAAACTTCTCTACTTTAAAGAACTTAACATAGGTTAATACACTGATAAAAGTAAATTTTGATGATATCACATAACCCTTTCTCCCTACTCTGTACAGCACACCCTTCATGGGAACAATAGACATTCAACAAACTAGATTGCTAGATTTGATACTAAAGGGCATAAACGACATATTACATTTATGGGTAGATTTATTAAGGGTCGATTTGCATTTTTAGTTTTTTTGTGTCAAAAGTCACACATTCGAATTTTAATCCACCTATTCAAATGTAAATTTGTATGTGAGATTTATCACACCTCATCCATGGAAACAGTCCTAATTCAAATATTCCACAACTAAAAACCTTCATTTAAAAGTAATTGGTAATTGGAGGTCTGTTTGGAGATGTTAATAGCCTTCGAGGGAAAACAATCAAATTTTTGGATTGTTCTGTGTACTGCTAAATGGAGCCTCCTTTAGCCAATCACAAACTTTGCATGCTAAGTTGTTCTCATTGCAATGTTACCAAATGTTTCCTTTTGTTGTTCTTCTGTTTTAGAGTCCTCAGGAAAACGCGTCTGAGTGGAGATAACCGGCTGTAGAGTACTTCTAGCAGATTCTTTGGAAAGATCCAACCTTTGTTCCTCACGTAGGGGACTGTCCATGAGTTGGTGCTCCATGGTGACCTCTATTTGAACTCTGCACGTTCGCTTTAAAACACGTGCTTCCACAGTGTGGGAACAGTTTGTTCAAACATCGCAATTGTTTCCGGAAAGGGAACTATTCACCTACAGCACAGACTCTAGAAATATATATATTATGCCTTGTATATTAGTAGGCAACTTGCAAAGGCTGGGGGTATGATCTACTTTTCAGCTTGAAGTGGGCAGCCCATCGCTTCTCTATTTAGAAATTGTCTGCTATCAAACTGTGAAAGGAGAAGATGCAAAGACATCTTGCATTTTGTAATCCAACCTTCAGCACCCTAACCTGAGATATAGATGCTATTTGACTTTATAGGGACAGGAACATTGAAAGGACATTTATCTTAAATTCTTTATTTCTATCCGCAACATCATTCCATAGATGGAGCATTTTCTCCTAAGTTTTCTTTTTTATTTTGTTGTTGTGTATCACAAACAAGCACAAGAATGGATGTCTTGAGCCAAATTCTCTTGTGGCTCCCTTAAGGTGGGTTCGTGAAATGCCGTGGTGGCCTTCAATTCAGTGTCACAAAAACCTTTAATGCACTTCAGCAGACTGTTTATTTGTTTTACTGCTTGGGAAAAAATGGCTGCAATGAAGCCTACAGTGTTTGGCGATTAATGACACCAACCTCATTGAAACGCCTAATTCAGCTGGAAAGAGGAAGCGTCTGTTACAGTGAGCAGTCACCAAGATGCAGTTCCACTACAAGTCTCCAATATATTTCCTATTTATGTGCAATATATAAAGTCTGTTTCCATTTTTGCTCCCTTTTTTTTTTTTTTTTAAATAAACTATAGCCCAACATTGAGTCACAAGTCTCTCCGGTTGATGTTTGGTTACAAACCAATACCCTTTTATAATTATGGAAGCAGCTTACACAGTATTTATTATTATTATTAACATGTATTTCTATAGCGCCAACTTGTTTCGTAGCGCTGTGCAGTAATTATCTTTTCAGTGACTGCAAGCTACAGCATGAGGTTTAAAGGGCAGTTTAAATTTCTTATACAGGTATGGGATCCATTATACAGAACCCATTATCCAGAAAGCTCCAAATTATGGAATGGCCTTCTCCCATAGACTCCATTTTAATCAAATAATCCAAAATTTTAAACATGCTTTCCTTTTTCTCTGTAATAATAAATCAGTACCTTGTACTTGAACCAAACTAAAATATAATTAATCCATTTTGGAAGCAAAACCAGCTTTTGGGGTTTATTTAATGTTTAAGCCCAGCTACTTTTACAAATAGAAGCGGCTTCACAACTAGGTCAAGTTATTATTATAGGTGACTTCAATTATCCGGACATTGACTGGGGTAATGGGGTTGCCAAGACAGAAAAAGCTAGTAGGTTTGTAAATATGCTAAATGACAACTTTTTATCCCAGCTCGTTCAAGAACCTACTAGGAATAACTCTCTTTTGGATCTTGTAATAACTAATAATTCTGATCTCATCTCAAGCATTTGTGTGGGTGAGCATTTGGGGAATAGTTTTCATAACATGGTCTCCTTTGAGATTTTGTTGCAGAGGCAACTCTATAAGACATTGAATTTGACAGTATAAGGGCATCTCTGCAACATATTAAGTGGGAAATGCTTTTCACAGGGC
>CM044447.1:22358405-22370351 GCA_024363595.1 Xenopus borealis | reverse complement strand
AAACTTTGGACTTTCAACTGAGTTTCTTAGGCATGTTATGGGCCACACACTAAAACCAATATCACTTTCCCTACACATGAGTATTTTTGATGCTCCCCATATGCATCACAGCCAAAACACAGTGCCCCAATATGCATAACAGCCAAAACACAGTGACCCTATAGATATGGAATGTGGAAGAAGACAAAGATTTGCTGAAAAAGCTTCTACAGAAATACCCAGGGCTGGTGCAGTTTTCTGCTAACAAGAGAACTAGCCTGGGGTATCAGGAAAGCAATTGTAATCACTGGGGGTACATAACATTTTGGCATTGTCAGTGATTTACACTTTTATTCTCCTTTAGGCTAAGGCCAGACGGGGAGATTCGGGGGAGATCTGTCGCCTGGCAACTTCTCGCCGCGACGAATCGCCCCCGAATCTCCCCGAGAAGTCCCAAGGCGACAGATCTCCCCTGAATCTCCCCGTCTGGCCTTGCCCTTAAAGGAGTATTCAACCCCTCCAGCGCTAAAATGCCCCCCCCCAGGAACTCAACAGCAGAGGAACTGCACAGAGGGGTCAATAACAAGTTAGGGGCATTTGCCCAGGGGGGAGGTAGGCTGGAGGGAGGCCAACATAGGGGAGGGATTTAAGCGCCGGAGGGGTTAAATTCTCCTTTAAATGGGAATTCAACCCCCCCGGCACTAACCGCTCCCTCCTCCCCCCACATGGGCTATTGCCCCTAAGACGCTACTAAAAATTAGAATAAGTTATAATAAACCGTATATACATGGTTAATTTATTAGGTAAAATAATCAGTAGCTGTTGGTATCAAGTAAATAAGACAGAAACACCAAATCTGCAAGTTGTAGGGTTTTATTTTAAAAAACCTACACTGAATTAATGGCAAAGTCATGATAAAAACAGAAGATAAAAGGGGAAAATGTCCAAGGAAAAAAAAGATTGCTCTGAACATTTTGGAATTGATCCAAGAATCAAAATTAAATGAGGATTCTAGGCAAAATAAAAAAAAACAAGATTCACAGTAAAATTTTTTTTTACAAGTTTCTTTTCCCTCGCCTCATTCAATTTCCAGAAAACTTAGATAAAAAAAGGTCTTCCATCTCAATTGCATTTGCACTACTGTGTTTCTAGGTATTCAGTAAAGAATCCTGTGCAGAGTGGATTTCAAGTTCTTTATATGCAAAACAAATCCACCAGTCATTATTTTGACCTTAAAAAATGTTATTCATGAAGTTCATTTTCCCTTAGCAATTGAAGGGGTCTCAGACTTCTAAACATTCCGACTGGTCAGAATCTATGCATCAAAGTTGTAGTTGGATAGAAGAGAGTTAAATTAACCCCTCAGCTGCCAGCAAGACAAGCTCATCGATCAGCAGAACAAGAAAAAAAATTAATTCAGGGTAAGGGGATTTGAGCAGAAAGATTTCCCCTCCATTAAAATAGACACTATTTGAAAACATAAAATAAAATGAAATGCGTGTTTCTCTTGAAAATTCTGTCCAACCTCTAGAACACATTCTGCAATGTTTTTTGGGTTTTTTTGTGTGTGTGCTTTCTTACACCCCAAGATTTTAAACATTGACATATCTTACGTGATACATTTATATACTAAGAATACAAAAGGCAGCTTGGGGAAGATTGCTCAGTCACCCTCAATTCAATTTTTCGTTCAGGTGAGGGATTTTCTCAGGCATCATTTCTTAATCTGTACATATCCCCTTCCCAGCTTTAACGCACAAAAGAAAAATTCATTATTAAAAGTCAATTGATAAAAAGTAGTTCCCTAAAAGTTACCTTTCTGAGGCAATGTCCAGGCTTAAAACAATGAAATTAAGAAAAACAATTTACATTAAGCTTTGATGTCAGAGAAGACTTACCATGCCACAGAGATTCTGGGATCCAGGTAGTTGAGTTTGGAGGTTCCAAGGGCAATCTGTTTGTTTTCTTCCCTGTCTGTTGCTTGTACCTCCAACTTCATCAATTGTTCTTCTATCCTCTGCACGGCTTTCTGTTTGCTTTCCACAAGCCTGCGAGTAAAACATGTTCAGTAAATCTGTCCCCAATGTGTAAATACAACAAATGTGTAAACCTTCACTAGTAAAAGCATACCTCCCAACATTTTGGAAGTTAAAAGAGGAACAAAAATATTTTTTTCTTGTACCGTGGCTATTTTTTAACCACACCCATTTTGTGACCACACCCCCTAATTACCATGTTAATTTTACCAAATTTGTCAGGTTGTGAAAGTTGAAAATATTTCTAACTAAACTGTTACAATTACTTATTTTCTTATCTCAAAATTGTTACAAAGTATCTTAGTTGTACCTAGGGTTGCCACCTTTTCTTTAAAAAAATACCAGCATTCCTATATATTGAGCTTTTTTCCCTATTAATAACATTGAGATCGGACATCTAAAATACCGGTCAGGCCGGTAAAAAACCGGCCAGGTGGCAACCCTAGTTGTACCTGTTAGCTGTTCTGGGCTCTCTGGCAAAAGCCAATTAAGTTAGAAACTTAGTTTTTTTCTCTGGCTTCTCAGTGCAGAGAAAAGAGGGACTTTCCAGTACAAATGAGGGACTGCAGGTTGAGCTGTCAATTGCCAAAAGAGGGACTGTACCTCCAAAAAATGGACAGTTGGGAGGTATAGTGACCCCTTGTGGATATTTTGGCAAATGTCATTATATCTAATTGCAAAAAATCTTATGCATTTCACTTTATAATTACTTCATTTGGGCACACCTTTTTCCCATAGGAGGGAGGCCTAAATCTTTCACTTGATAGCCCATAGTTCCCTCCTGCAGAATAGCCCCTCAAAATTGACGCATACGTCTACTCCTGGCACGTGACGAGAACGATTAGGGCTTCTTTGACTGACGTAGAATGCGCTGGGACGCTTTGACCGTGCGAACTACGTCACGTCCGGTGCGTGCTTGCTTATGCCATCGTCAGCTAAGTAGGGACTTGTGATCCCCCGGAGGCCGGAGCCGCTCTTAGGTACGGGGCACACCCCTCCCCCTTCCACATAGGTTCCTTCCATCAGCAGAATGAGCGGCAAGCGGAAAGAAGAGCAGCCCGTGTCCAACGGGATAGTGAAAGTGAAGGGACCCCTGTGGAGCAAAGCCCTGCGGGGAGACTCTACATGGGAGGACAAGGTAATATTACAGGACGTGTAGGTCGCTCATACCATGGCTGAACAACCTATATAAGCACTACATGTCCCTGTATCTGTCTAGCTGACAGGGTGCTGGGAATTGTAGTTGAACAGCAGCAGTTCCAATTGGTGCGCTAACAGTATAGATGTTTATGAAGCAGGCGCCCCATGTGAATAATATCACCAGGGGAATGACATTTAGCTTCTTGTTAGTGGGAATCTCTGTACAGCAGAGCTGTGATTATTGCCTGTGTTCTGCATGATTGGGGCAAAGCCATGTCATTCTAAGCAAAGCTGTGATTATAGCTCTGATTGTCTTCCCAACAGGCATCTCATATTTAGTATGTTATAGAATGGCTGATTCTAAGCAACTTTTCAATTGGTCTTCATTTTTTTTTATTATTTGCCTTCTTTTTTCTGACTCATTTGCAGCTTTCCTATGGTCGCTGACCCTATCGCTCTGTATGCTCACACGTTTCTTGTTATAGCTACTGTTTATAACCCTTCATTCTATTTACACCCTCTCCTCTTGATATCCCAGTCTCTCATTCAAATCCAGGGGAATTTGGACCTTAATAACCAGCTAAAATGGCAAACTGGAGACCTGCGGAATAAAATGCTAAATAACTCGAAAGCCGCAGATAATAACAAATGAAAACCAATTGCAAATCGTCTCAGAATATCACTCTCTACATCAGACCAAACCCTTTAAGTCGTATGCATATTTTATTGTTTATTTAAAGACTATATGTGCCCCAGCTATGTAGGTTCTGCTGTTGTGTTGTATATATTGTATTTAAATGATCCTGACTAATGTAAATAGTGGGTGGGCTGCTGGTATCTACTTGTAGGGCACAATCTATCCTTTAGACCAGTGATTTTCAACCTTTTGCCTCCAGCTGTTAAGGAACTACAAGTCCCACAATGCAATGAAGGAGTCTGACAGCCACAGTCAGGCAAATGCATTGTGGGACTTGTAGTTTCTTAACAGCTGGAGGCACAAGGTTGAAAATCACTGCTTTAGACACCCCTGCATCCAGTCCTTTATAAAGGGCACTGAGCCTCCAGTGCAGTAGATCAAATGACGTATTGGGATATAAGTTTCAGTTAAAATAGTAATTAAAGTTGATAATGAGATCCTCTATCCCACACACTATTGCAGCTGCTTGAAATCTTCTTAGCACAGATTAAGGATTAGTCTGGCTGTGAATGCTGACTCTTGTGTATTGGGTCAGCTTTGTAACACATGTGCCTGAAGATTCCCAGTCCTCCACCCCTCCCCCTATATCCATGTTCTATCAATCAGGACTGGGACCCACCAGCTACTATACCACTACACATCCTGGAAAGGGAATTCCAACTGTGCATACAAACAATTAACCAGTGTTTTTTTTTATATGAGTAAGCGCAGAACTACACGGCAGACTTCCATGCATTTCTCTCGGTTCCGCTGCTGGGCGACAAAACGCCCGCATGAAGTCGGATCCGACAGGAACAAGGTAAAGTAATAGGAAGTCAGACGGTGTCACATGGTTGATCCGAAGCGAAACGACTGTCTGCTGAAGACGCAGCTTGTAGTGTTTTCATCCGACAGTTCGATCAACACCGTCCGACTTCCTATTACTTTACCTTGTTCCTGTCGTCCAGCGGCAGATCCGACAGAAATGCACAGAAGTCTGCATCCCTCCCTCCCCCCCCCCCCCCCCCCGAGGGCAAATGCCCCTAATTTTTTACATACCCCTCTGTGCAGATTCTGGTCTCAGGAGTTCATGGCGCAATTCTCTCTTTTTTTTTTGGTCTGCTTCGGAATCAAACCGTCTAGCCACATGCACAATTGTAGTAAATTTCCAGTAGTGAACGACTGTACATGTGCCTGTGAACTCCTGAGACCCGGGGGGCAGGTAGGCTGGGAGGGAGGAGTGTCTACCCAGGGTACAGGGGTAGGGATTTTTTCCCTTTGGGATCACACATGGCAAATGGGATAGTGGCCTTAGATTGTAAACTCCACTGGGAATGATGTATACTCTCTCTAAAGTGCTGCAGAATAAGTTGGCACTATATAAATGTAGTGGTTGACTTCTGTGGAACTGCATCTCTGGAGAGTCATTCATTCGTTTAGCTTAAGCAATACCGACACGTTCCTATAAAAATCATATGATAGTGTCCGTACCTAGGAGGTGCTGCACACTAAATAGTTTCCACTAAAAGCCACCCCCACAGCTCAGCCAACCGTTGTGAAGCCAACTCTCTGACACAGGATTGCGCCACCCCCAGCCCAAAGTCACAGAAACAGCAGACAAGATCATTTAGCAGTGTCGGAGGGTCGGCTTAAAAAAGGTTCACAGGGCTGGGGGGGCTGCTTTGGGGCTTTTAGAGGAAACTATTCGGCGTGCAGCACCTCCTTGATATGGACACGTTCCTATGATTTTTATATATGTCGGTATCACTTTAATTATATACTGTTATCACTCCATCAATCGCTTTAATTATAGTTCTACCTTTCTGTTAATTGAAGGAACTGTCAAACCCATTTTCTTACCCTCTCTAACTGTTTCCTTAAAGGATGAGTTCCTCGATGTGATCTACTGGTTCCGACAGATTTTGGCAATCATTTTGGGGGTGATATGGGGTGTTGCCCCTTTGAAGGGTTTCATCGGGATAATTATGTAAGTATTTTATGTGCTGCATCAGTAATATAATTTCTTTCCAGCGCTCTCCAAGAGCTTCCTTATAGTGGGGCAGATATTCTCACCCTTGAACTTGTGACAATACATTTCTGGTGTCCTGCAAGAAGGACAGTGCAGCTCTTTAGCAGTCAGGAGGTTGTAGCCGAACCCTGAATCCTTAAAGGGGTAGTTCACCTTCAAGTTAACTTTTAGTATGTTATAGAATGGCTAATTATAAGCAACTTTTCAATTGGTCTTCATTAGTTATTTTTTATAGTTTTTGAATTTTTTGCTTTTGTCTTTTCTTTTCAGCTTTCAAATGGGGGTCACTGACACCCTCTAAAAACAAATGCTCTGTGCGGCTACACAATTGTTGTTATTGCTACTTTTTATTGCTCATCTTTCTATTCAGTCCCTCTCCTATTCATACTCCAGTCCCTTATGCAAATCAATGCGTGGTTGCTAGGGTAATTTGGACCCGAGCAACCTGATTGATGAAATTGCAAACTCGAGAGCTGTGAAATAAAAAGCTAAATAACTCAAAAACCACAAATAATAAAAAATGAAAACCATTTGCAAATTGTATCAGAATATCCCTCTCTACATCATACTTAAAGTTAACTCAAAGGTGAACAGCCCCTTTAACGAAAGATTTGCCTGAATACTGAACCGAAGCTGACTCCTAATTTGCATATGCAAATTAGGGGACGGGAAGGCCATATTTTACTTCCTTGTTTTGTGACAAAAAGTCACACGATTTCCCTCTACAACCATTAATTTACATATGCAAATTGGCACTTGGTTCGGCAGGCCAGAAGGATGTTTTCATACTACTTATTGTCACCTGTCTCTTAAGTTATACACGGAAATTGAAGCTCCTCCATGTTTGGTCCTTGTGAGTTAGATAATTAAAGTATAGACGTATACCACCCTCTTTGACACTGAAAGTCTAATTATGGGGGAGCTTCATAAAAATAAAAACATAGATATGTCATAATTAAACATAAGACAATAACTAAATGTTCTGAGCAAGTCCTTTTCACTCAATTCATTGCGAAAAGGAGGTGTATAAGTTTTCAGCCACTGACCTAATTGAAACCTGCAAATGAAAGAACAAGTTTGGTTTGTTCATTCTTTCAGAATGTCTTAATACTTCTGCTTTTCTTCCCCAGTTTTTGCCTGATCAATGCCGGCGTACTCTACTTGTATTTTAGCAGCTTCCAGCAAATAGATGAGGAGGAGTACGGAGGAATGTGGGAGCTAACAAAGGAAGGATTTATGACATCATTTGCACTCTTTATGGTAATTTATAATATTTTCTGCCAATCATTGTTTTATAGATCTTAAGGGACAGTACATATATATATGTATGGTCACAGCAATGAAATATATAATGGGACCCCCCCCCCCCCAAAGGTTTTCTGCTTTACTTTGTTGTTTATTAGGCAGCAGCGGTATCTGAATTATGAGCTACATTTATAATGTAAAGGAAAGGTCTCAAAGGCAACTGAAATTTTAAATATTTAAAGTAAACTAAACCCTAAAAATGAATGTGGCTAAATATTACATTTTATATACTGAACTTACTGCACCAGCCTAAAGTTTCAGCTTGTCAATAGCAGCAATTATCCGGGACTTCAAACTTGTCACAGGGGGTCACCATCTTGGAAAGGGTCTGTGACACTTACATGCTCAGTGGGCTCTGAGCAGCTGTTGAGAAGCTAAGCTTAGGGGTCGTCACTAATTATCCAGCAGAAAATGAGGTTGGTCTGTAATATAAGATGATGCTACAGGGCTGATTATTACATTCTGATGCTAGTTGCACTGGTTTCTGAGCTGCCATGTAGTAATTATTCATATTAATGACTAATCAGCCTTATACAGTGACATTCATTTTCTATGTGTACTGTATATTGTGAGTGGGTCCCTAAGCTCAGTAAGTGACAGCAGCACAGAGCATGTGAATCAGTGAATCAGCAGAAAAGAAGATGGGGAGCTACTGGGGCATCTACTGGGGAGACACAGATCTTTACTGCTAAAGGGCTGTGGTTGCCTTGGGCTGGTACACAAGCACAAAACATCATGTACAACTTTTCTAGCTACTTCTTTAGTTAAGGTTTAGTTCTCCTTTAAAAATAAAATCCCATATATACTTTTGTACTAAAGCAGCCATAGTGGTGGGTTGTCTCATGGTTTCGCTTTTTTCTGTGCAGCATCACAGTCCTGCTTCTAACACCCTATCATTTGTCTTCCTTTTCAGGTGGTCTGGATCATTTTCTACACTGCAATTCACTTTGATTGACAATGATTTTATTTCCTCCTTAGACAAAATTTCCCATCTTTTGTTTTACGGACCCTTTTTTTTTTTTAATATAACAAATCTAAAACGAAGCCTACGGGGGGGTGGGGGGAATGGAGGAATGAGACTGTTTTTCTTTTTACCAGCATTGAGCACAGGAGTGAACGTTTATGGGAATGGTTTATGGCAGGGTTTTGTCTTCATTTTTTCTTTTTTTTTTTACTTAGGGGATGATAATCTTTTTCACCCCAGGAAACATGCTAACTAATTCATTGATTGGACCCTGGTTATCTCATACCCCAACAATGAGACCTTGATCACCAGTCTCTCTCGTCTTCCTTTTAATAGTCCAACTTGCCCGGGAGCAAACAGCTAACCTGCTATCCTACAAATAACTCTGCTGCTTCATCCTTACTGGACCAACAATATAACGTCACTACACCGTAAGCCTTGGCACGGCAGCTGTATTGGAAACGGGCAGCAGAAAATCCCCAATGGGCTCTGCTAATTCTTATAATTGCTTGAAATGAACTTCTATGCTTTGGTAAGAGGATGGCTGCATCCTACCACATACTCTAAACTTTTTGCTGTAGAATTGACTGCAGCCACTAGCTATGAGTGATGCAGCTGCCCCTCCTGGCACTGAAAGGGTAAACTTGGACCTGACTTGTTCCTCACTTCAAGCTACACAGTATTTAAACAAGAAGTAGTATTTAAACTGATGTGAATGTGTTTTACAATTAAAGTTTTGATTTATTGAATCATCCTCTCTTCTTCTTCCTGCACATAACTTTGAATTCAACTTTATACTGGCCATATATATATATAATAACAAGCCTTGGGGATAATGAGAACTGATCACCCAGATATGTTTTTACAAAGGAGCAGGTATTGCACTCAATACATGTGTCCTACTACTGTTACACATCTTGCTATGGGCTTTTCTTTTCTAAGCTGATAATGTGAGGGGACTCAGTGACCCCATTAAACATTGATTAATTTTTCATTACATTAAAATGCCTCATCCAGAGATTCTTGCAAGAAATGTATCATATTGGTGGTAAATTAAAAACCCTGAAAATAAATCTGGGTGTTGCTGGAACCACCATTCAGCTTTTTCAATTTACACAGTGGGCACTTTTAGAAAAAAAAAATTACAGTTTCAGCTCCTTACTACTTACTACTGGGTGAGTTTGTTGTTGTACAGTGTTGCAGTAACATATTGTTTGTGCAGGAGATATCAATATGCTACTCAATGCCCTATTGGATAGACTTGACATAGTCCTCAGGATATTCCCCTTATCCGCTATATGTTGGCCTGCACAATAAATATTTGGCAAGCCACTGGATCAACTCAGGAAATGAGAAGGTGAATTTGGACTCATTAGATGATGAGGAATGGGACAACTATTAGAGTTCCCATTTCCCTTAACTATATAGACCAAACTTTATTTTGTTCGTAGAATGTACTACCCTCTGTCTAAACTACACCAAATATTTGCCACCGGCAACAGGCCTCTCTTATTTCTAGGATGTGGGACTGCGTGGCCCTGGTATAATTTTGGGTCACAAAATCTTGATAAACTAGTAATCTTGTATTGAAGACAGGAAAAAAAACCAAGGTCCTTTACTAAATATAAACCTATTTTTCTTTTTTTTTTCCCAAGAAAAATAGGTTTATATTTAGTAAAGGACCTTGGGGTTTTTATCCTTCTTTTTCGTATCTTCAATAAAAGTGAATCAATAGGCTGTTGTAACCCACGTGTGTCCCTTGGGTAAGGTTGTTGTGAGTTTTAATTACACTTTATAACCTAGTAATCTTGCTAGTAATCCCAGACAATTCATAGTTCCACTAGACTAGGGATCCCCAACCTTTTTTGCGCGAGCCACATTCAAATGTAAAAAGGGATGGGGAGCAACACAAGCATGAAAAAGTCTCTTGGGGTGCTAAATAAGTGCTGTGATTGACTATTTGGTAGCCCCTATGTGGACTGGCAGCCTACGGGAGACTCTGCCTGGCACTATACTTAGTTTTTATGCAATTAAAACTTACTTCCATACCTGAAATTCAAAAATAAGCACCTGCTTTGAGGACACCAAGAGCAGCATTCAAGGGGTTGGAGAGCAACATGTTGCTCACGAGCTACTGCTTGGGGATCACTGCACTAGACACATTTGTTAGACTTTTCTTTTAATGCTTATAATTGAGTGTGCCATTGCCCTTACCCACTATTAAACTGATTACACTGCATTAACTCAATTACCTGCCTGTAACAAACTATAACTGGTCAAAGCCCAGCAGATTCCTTTGGTCAGTTTGGAAATGGTTGAAAATGTGACTGATAAATGTTCTTAACCAATAGTTGCATTCCCTGGCAGAATGCATTGCACAGCTCCCCCAGGTCAGAGATTTTTCTTAATTCAAAGCTTGTTGTTTTATGGATATCCAATACAATAAACCCTTAACCCCAAATTAGCCCCCTCATTGGCTCACCAGTTTGAGGGCCACTGGTCTAGATTACAGGAGTAGAGAGAAAGGACACTACAGGAACAATTTAAGACTAATTGGAAAGTCCATGTTGGTGTTTATGGTGATGTCCATAGACCGGCAGCCCTTGTGGTTATGGAAAGCGTAGATAAACCATCCCTACCTGTTGCACAGTTGCACCACAAGAGGTTAATCTAATGGGATTTAAGAGAATAAAATGTAATTGGCAAGCCCTCTAATTAATCTGGGTGCAGCTCAACAATTTGCTGATCATATTACGGCTGACCTGCGTTTTACCCAACCATGAGTAAGCTCTTGCGTGAATTCCGATTCTCTCCTTACTGATTATTAGATTAAATTAAATCTGATTTTTATTCATCACTTGGTACTTGAAATTCCTGAGCAACTGGTAAGGTAAGAAAACACAGGGACTATATGTGAATGTTTTTTTTTTTAATATAAATTCTTTTATATGATGTAGTCTTAATAACTTATAGAAAAGGGTTCATTTTCCCTTTACAGTAGTGATTCACTGCTGGTTTACTACAGTTCCTAGAATTGAGGCCTGGGCTCTGAAGACTGATAGATGCACATGTAGACATCAAAAAAGAAGCGCTTACTCAAGTCGTCCATTTGTGTTAGATCCGCACGGGCGAACTCTTCCTCTGTCATGCCCAAATAATTCCCTATCTGTGGGCAGGCTTGGACCACTGGAATATTTTCACCACTGTCTGTGTAAGAACAAATGATGTTTGTTAGTTCAAGACACACTTTTATTTATAATGACAGCCATATAAATAATCATGGCAGAGCAAGTCAGGTTTCAGTTGGGTGAGAGGTGAGTTAGACTTGGGTCACGTCTTCCATTCCAGTAAATGGGAATTCATTTTTTAATTCAAGTAACCTTCACAAGTAATGACCATCAACTGTTACTGCCCTTAGCAAGTGCAGTCTCCTGTCATTTAATTTTCTCTGGAAAATGAAGCTCAATAAATGTGGTCATACGGATACAGAGAAAAGTTGTACCTTCATTGACCCTGACATATATTTATGCACACAGTATGGCCACCATGATGGCAACTGCACAGTTCGCTAATCTGTGAGGAAGGAGATGAGCCTTACCTTGTGTTGTCCCTCATACGCAGATTTATTAAAAGTTATATAAAGAGTTATATGGAACAACAGGAGGAGCTATATAGTGAGTTTGAGAAAACAATGGAATAAATATAACCAGGGGTTAAAAAGGGCAATTTAAAGGGATACTGTCATGGCAAGACATGGTTTTTTCAAAATGCATCAGTTAATAGTGCTTCTCCAGTAGACTTCTGCACTGAAATCCAT
>CM044447.1:22346135-22356611 GCA_024363595.1 Xenopus borealis | reverse complement strand
CACCGACCTACCAGATGTGTATTCATACAAGCATGCAGATAAATTACTACAGTTTGACCTACCTATTCTGCTAGCCATACTGTCAAAGAACACCCATGAATTCTGCCCAGATCCATATTTCACAAACGATATGAAATGGCTTGTTCTGATGCACAGAACTGCCAGCAGTTTTAGCCTTACAGCTGAAGGGAAGCTCATATTTTGTACGTCCAGCCTTCTCGGGTGATGATCCTGTAGTTGCTTGTGAACCTGTTGATGGGAAAGAGGGAACAAGTATAAATGTCTTTCTGGTACAAAGGTGAAGACAATAGCCACCATTTCCTACTAGTCAGCAGAGAAACAGCATTCTCCCTTCCTCTGCTTCTTGGCATCTGTCAGAATTTGAATCAAGAACCAATGTATTTTCAATTATTGCTGAACTACAATCTCAATTCATAACTTTGCCTCAAACCTATAGAAATGCAGTTACATAGCTGGAGATTCATAAATGTAGTATCCATCATACACAATAAGTTTGAAGGGGAACTCTGGCTTCCAAACCAAAATTTAATAAAGTGGCCAACATAACACAGAAACCCCTAATATACCCATCACAGTTATCTGTTTCTTCAAAAAGTATGAATAAATGCCATTTTCTTTGCTGAAATCCAGCTGTTTAACAGTTCTTCTGTTTCTGCATCATTTGAAATCCTGGCGGGGAAGGAGGGACTAAAACACTGATGTTACAAATTGTAACGACTTCTCCACAGCTTACAGACAGCATGCAGGAACTACAGAACCCACAATGCATTGCATTTGGACCCTAGCAACCAGATTGCTGAATTTGCAAACTGGAGAGCTAAATAACTCAAAAACCACAATTAATAAAAAAAATTAAAACCAATAGCAAATTCTCTCAGAATATCACTCTCTACATCATACTAAAGGTTAATTGAAAGATGAACAACCCCCTTAAATAGCAGTTATTGGGTAAAAATGTTATCCCCAACTAGGGTTGCCACCTTTTCCTGTGGCTGAATCCGGACAAGGGGCGGGCCCGTGACGTAGGTGGACGGGCCCATGACATCATGGGGCGGAGCTATGACAACGCGATCGCCGATTTGATTGCTGCATCAATCAAGCTAATCCCGCCGGTTTTCCTCATTTGGAAAACCGGGCAGGAAGTATTGACCTGGGCAGCCCTTCAAAATACCGGGCTGTCCAGGTCAAAACCGGACAGGTGGCAACCCTATCCCCAACCCAAGGTGCTGGCTGACAGAGCCTGCTTTCCAGTTGGGGAAAACAGTAGCTCCCGGTGTGAGCAGCCATGTCCGGTCACTCGCATGTGCATAATGAAAAGTGGCCTGAATTGCTCAATATGCGCATGTGCGGGACATTGTTTTATTGCCTTTAGAAAGGAATGTTCTATTGACTAAAGTAATTTATCACTTATTGGTTTGGGCAACATTTTACCTGTGTCTCACACAGATGGCAGTATTGGCAGCTTTGCCCATCTGTGGTTAGCGGGTCTGCAAAGCACTGAGAACACTTGTAATCTGCTGGTTCCTGACATTTACAGCAAACTTGGCTTCCTGGAGAAATAATATGGAATGGTGAGCAATAATGGCATTAGACTCTTGTAGTAAACCATCAGACCAAAAATGGAAAGAAATCAATGGTTCCTAACATCCCGTCATTCTTAAATATATTAAGGCCCTTCCAGGCTACATCCATGTAAGAGTAATTCCTAAAGGTAGTCATTCGTAGACTCATCTTAGGCTAAGGGTTCAAATTCTATTGTCCTTGGACACTATTCTATTATTGCATGGCCCACCTTACAAGCGAATTCAACCCCTCCTGCGCTAACCCCCAGCCCCCCGTAGGCCCCATTCCCTCCTCCCCCAGCCTACCTCTCCCCAGGGGCAAATGCCCCTAAGTCGCTACTTGCCCCTCCTTGCAGGTCCCCTCCAGCCAGGTTCCCAGGCGCCATCTTCTTCAGCGACGTCTTCTTCCTTCGTCCGTTGGTGATCTGCGGAACCTGGCTGGAGGGGACCTCCCCGGAAGGGTAAGTAGCTATTTAGCGTGGGAGGGGTTGAATTCTCCTTTAACTCTTGTCACAGATGATCACTGGAGATTTTTAAGAATATTGTTCTATAATAAAAAGAGCCAAGATCCCAGACATTACAGTTCTGCTGAATTATAGAAAGGAAGTACAGTATAGTCACATGAATACCAGAAAACACACCCGTAAAGCAGAAAAAAGTCGCTACAAACCCCACTTTTATCTACTCAATATTATATACTTTCCAACACAATTATATCAATTTCTCCCAAGGAGACAGGACTGTACAATAATGGCACACTGTGTTATAATTACTTTGATAGAGCATTTTAGTGATGTCTAGGTCCATGGAGGGGAAAATAAAAGGGAACGTTTTGAATGTCTTCCCAAACCGTGGCATCTGCAGAATGAGGCAGAAAGGAACCTTTAAAGAAAGAGAGATAATTGAGTGAAGCCATACTACTCAGCTAGACATTATTACTCCCCCCCCAATTGCTGTGACATGGTGTATACCCCCAGGGACCCCCTGCAGCCACAAGGTCTTCTTCCTCTAGAGTTATGTCCCTGGTGTTCATCATTCCTCCACAGACTGTAGGCAAGTGTTAGTGATGGAGTATGTCCATTCGATTTTAGGGAGCCTAACTGTCCCAATAAGCACTAAAGGGTGCCCCTTGTGTGCAAGTAACGGTTATACTCCACAGGAGATTTTGTAGGATGATGTTGGAGTGGCAAAATGCATCCTACAAGTCCGATGTAGTCTCTTGGGTCAAAATCTAATGTGTAAACTACATGGAAAATTTTACACTTGACGCAATACAACTGCAGGATGCAAACGCTGCATGGTGCGTCTTCATGCAACAAAATAAAATCTGATGCTGTCTGATTTCATTTTTCTTTCCACTGGAATAAATTGACTGGGGGATGTAGACTCCATCAGATTTTATCCGACTTTACATATTAGCTATAGGAGCATCATATTTCTTAGCATCCTATAAATCTCATGCTGTTACAAGATCCTATCAAATCTGACTCCTGTGCAGTTTTACCCTAAGTGAATGCTGGGATATTTTAGAATGAGGCATCACCTGGTCAAACTTCAGGTCCCCGCAGGGTTGAAATGATCTTTCCATCAAGGTCTGCACAGTAGGCACTTTCAGGGCACTGTCACTCTCCACAATGATCTGATAGCAGTTACACTCGTGAGTCTTGTTATTGCATCTGGAATATCATAAATGTGTGAGCCTGCCATTACACCTACTAATTCCATTCATCTCCCCATAACCCCAATATGTGTACACACCAGCTATTCTTTTCATCTGCACACAATTTGGCTATATATATATATATATATATTTCCTTTTTATTGTCTCATTATACCTATACCAATGAAATCCATTACCCCGCCTGTCTTTAGCTCCACTGTGTGTACCAACCAATCTAAATCACCTAGCCATAGCCACTTTCCTTACTTCCTTTTAACTCTCATCTCCCTCCCCTCTGTTCCTCTACCTCTCACTGCCATCTTTCCTCTTCACTTCTTTTCTCTAAATCTTTTCTTCTTCTTGTTAATACCTGATTTTCAGCAGTGGGTCCACTGCTAGAACCTCATGTAATAAGGTGCTCAGGAACTCCTCTGGATCTGCAATAGATAATGTTGCTCAATCACTAATCATTGCAGGACGAAACAAAATCATGTTCAACCTTTAATTGCAACTTCCATCACAGTCGGCCAGATTATATTAAAGACAAACCTTTCTCGTCAGTGACAAAGCTTTCACATCGAAGTAACTTCCTGAGTTTCATAACATTGTCAGCTTGAACAAAACCATTCCTAGAAAAAATCAGAATATTTTATAGGAGCCTTTTACCATGCTACCGAACACAGTCCCCTAAAAATGTAATTCAGGATTATAGCACACAAGGGTCATTTACGTATAACAAAATCAAGTGCGAAATGCATAGTACAGTATCGGCAGGCACAGGTCAGCCCTTCCGTTACTTACCATAGGGAATTATGGTAAGTACAAGGGCCCTGAACTGTAACCTGCATTTGCCACTGCCTTTTGTATGAATGACGTGGGGGGAAGGAAGCGGAAGTCCTATGTGCCTAACCATGCCTGCCCCTCATGAATACAGTGTTGCCAAATGCAGGTAGCCCTGCAGTCACATGACCAAGATGGACAGCAACAAGGAAGGCAGTGTGCAAAGTGCAAAAACAAATGGCTGATAGCTTCCATATTTTGCACCTACACAATGCATTCTGTAATGTAAATGACCCCTTAAACATTTTGCTACTTGTCTTGTTAGAGGTGTAGCAAAAATAGCAAAAAAAGAATAGTCTGGGCTTTTTGTCTGCTAATTAGTCCACTAACCCCCTCCCTGAGCAGGCTCTGGCTTGTGTAACCTGCATTCCACAATGTGCTTCTTTTGTGTCCCTTAGCTTCTCTGCACTTTCCCCCCCCCAAGAACCATAAGTGACCCCATTTATGTAAGCTTCGGCATAAGCTTTGGCATACTGAAATAAGAAACTTACTATATACAATCATTTTTTTCTGAAAATAATCAAGTTTATCTTCACTATCCCTCTCTTAGCATCTGTTCATTCTCTTTTCATGCAGAAGTTGTTCATTGACAGTTACATCCAATATAACTTATAGGGGAGACTTCCATTCCTAGCAGATGAATTAGAGCTCACTCAAATGACTGATTCCAATACAAACACAATCTAACAAAATAACTACTTTTTACACAAATCCTGCATGTAGGGAGACATGATGTCTGGTGATTACAGGGTGAGCTCTAATACATCTTCTATGTAAAAAGAGCCCCCCTATAATATATTTTGGATATCTGACACCAAACTTCTGCAGAATGAAGAGACAGATGCTGAGAGAGGGATACTGAAGATAAATGTGATTATTTCAGAAACGGTACAGCATTTTTAATTAACTGTATTTATGTAAAAAATTATATAAAATTTTAATTTTCTTGATAGTTCCCCTTTAAGAAAAAGGTAATTTAATGACATCATGGTGTAATGATAATCAAAATCACTGTGGCTTGTAATGAGTCACTTCCTTCTGAGGGTAATGGGAGCATCCCAAGTGTCTTGTCCTCCTCCTTCAGCTATAAGTGGTTCTTCCTAATAAAGAGGTTAATCAAGGTGAATCACAAGCATTCTGATCACTCCTGTCAGTAGTACTAGCGTGCCATGTCTTAAAGGGAAAGCCAACCGACTATGCCATCAGCTAATATTTCATCAATATGAAAACAGCAGTAGTAAATTACTTTTATCAGTATTCCCACAGCAAAAGAGCATCCAACAGAAGCTCACCTTCTAAGTGGGTTAACAATATCCTGCCTCAGGATGTGCTGCACCTCAGCATCACAAACATCTGCAGAATGTAGGATATGATCCAGAATGGAGGAAAAAGTGAAAATGCTGTAGAGGAAAAATCAGAGATGTTTACGTAAGGACGTGTTTTATTGGTATCTACGCATCATGGAGACAGAGATGACCTTACCTAAAGAGGGTTGTGTCCAGATAGCAAGAGTTGTAATGTCCTTGAATGCCTCTCCTCTGGCCAACCATCTTCTCTAGAACATCACATTCACGAATGGGTGGGATGTCCTTTAAATCATCTTCAAGGGTACAATGAATATCTAAACGATGACAAGAGTGTTGGTGGTAATTGGTCATTGAACTAATGATAGCAACATTTGGTAGGACTGTGGTTTACAAATGGTGATGTAGGACAATAAGACATACTAAACATCATTCTATATTTGTTGGGGTAATTATTGAAAGGGGAGGAGGTTACCACAGAAGGTTTTCAGTTAGAAAACTCCCTAAAGAAAATATGGTAGCCCTAAGTCTCGGACAGAAATTCAACTTCAAAATAACCCCGTAACCAGCTTCACATTTTGGGTTTCTGTGCAATGGGCAGTGTGCTGCCAGGGCCCCCATTTCCTTGTTTCTATGGTAATTTGGGCATGCACATACTGTTATTAGTTGGTGGAGCCACTGTATCAACACCAAAAAAAACAGGGGTCACAGGTTTGGTGTTCAGAACATCTTCTACCTATGGCTACTGTCCACAAGATTAGATACAGAAGCCCTGTGCATTAAAGGAGACAAAATGCTACCGAAGCAGTTTACTGCCAATAGATTAGCCACTATAGTGCAAGCTATAACACTATATTTATTCTGAAGAATGCATCAGCCTTTCGATTCTTGGTCCCAGGATGGTAGGTCAGAACAAAATTGAAGCGGGAGAAGAACAGAGCCCACCTTGCTTGCCAAGGATTTAATCTTTTGAGAGACTGGATAAATTCTAAGTTCTTATGATCAGTATAGATCGTGAACAGATCAGGAGCACCCTCCAAGAGGTGACGCCATTCCTCGAGAGCAAGCTTGAACGCTAGGAGTTCACGATTCCCGATGTCATAGTTCTGCTCTGCAGGGGGAAACTTCTTAGAGAAGTAGGCACAAGGATGTAACTTCCCATCCGTGGAGAGTCTTTGGGAAAGGATAGCACCAGCTCCAATATCAGAAGTGTCGACTTCAATGTAGAAGGGTAGATGCGGTTCAGGATGATGGAGTACAGAGGCAGATATGAAGGCATCCTTCAGGGACTGGAAGGCCTCAAGGGCCGCAGGAGACTAGGAATCGGGTTTTCCGAATGAGAGAAAGGATTGGAGCAATGTGGCAGGAGAAGCCATTCATAAATTGGCAGTAGTAATTTGTGAAGCCAATGAATCTTTGGATTTCCTTGGTGCTTAAAGGAAGTGGCCAATTCTGGATGGCGGAGACCATGTCAGGATCCATCTAGAACCACTCAGGGGAAATAATATAGCCGAGGAATGGGATCTTAGGTACCCCAAAGACACACTTCTCCAGCTTGGCGAAGAAGAAAATTTCTCTTAGGTAAGAGAGAACTTCTCGAACTTGAAAGTGATGACTTTACAAATCTTGGGAAAATATTAGAATGTCGTCCAGATATACGACCACTGACTTCCCCAGAAGGTCATGGAAGATGTTGTTCATGAATTCCTGGAAAGCGGCGGGTCATTGCAAAGACCAAAAGGCATCACGAGGTATTCGTAATGCCCATCAAGAGTATTGAATGCTGTCTTCTATTCATCACCTTCTGGATTCGGATGTGGTTATACACCTTGCAGAGATCCAGCTTGGAAAAGACCTTAGCCCCTTTCAGTTGGTCAAACAGTTCAGAGATAAGGGGCAAGGGGTATCTGTTTTTAACAGTAATTTTATTGAGGCCCCGATATGAAGAAGTCAGCCCCTGCTGGAGAGGTGGATGGACGGATAAAACCTCGCTGGAGATTCTCTTGGATATACTCTTTCATGGCAGTAGCCTCCGCTGGAGGCAAGGGGTAAGTCCGACCACAAGGAGGCATAGTACCGGGAAGGAGATCGATAGGACAGTCATACTGAGGAGGAAGGAACTCTGCCGACTTTTTACAAAATACATCAGAAAAGTCTTGATAGACAAGCGGTAGTGATTGAAGTTCCAAGGAAGAAACAGTTACCTGGAGGATAGGAGAAACTGGCAAACAGTGGTCTTGGCAATATGGGCTCCAACGAGAAATTTAACCATAAGACCAATCAATGGAGGGATTGTGGCGTCGCAACCAGGGTAACCCCAACACAACATGAGAGGATTTGCAAGAAATAATCAGGAAGGACAGTCTCTCAGAGTGTAAAGTCCCAATTTTCAAAGATAACTCTCCAGTTGTTTGAGAGATTAAATTGGAATATAATGGCCTGTCGTCAATAGCCTGTAGAGGAGAAGGCATACGAAAGAGGGGAATGCCATTTTCTTTGGCAAAGGCAGCATCCATGAAGTTGCCAGCAGCCCCAGAGTCAAGAAATGCTGAAACTTGAATGGTCTTATTGGGAAGCCGGATCTGTAATGGAAGAAGAAACTGGTGAGAGTTGACTTGGAGTCTAGGGGTAACGCCAGCCACAACAAATGTCCCAAATTTACCTTGGGAGTGAGAACCTTTTGGCTTTGCAAGACAGAAATTGGCAGAATGATTTTTCTCGCCGCAGTAAAGGCAAAGTGTCAAAGATGATGAGTAAGTCTTTGGTAAAGTCCTTGGAATCATCTAGAAGAGGGTCCTGTTTCTCCCACAGAGGAGATGCCCACTCTAAGGCCTTTCCAGTCAGGCAGGTAATGATGTATCCCACTTTGGCGAGTTCAGAAACAAACTGGCTAGGAAGCAGCGTGAACTGGATTCAGGAACCCTCTGCAGGACTATGGATCTGTGCCAACGCCGGCGTCTTTGCCCCCACGTGGGTATCCTGGGTTCGCCATCTTGGATCTGACGCAAAGAGGAGCACCAGGGAAAGCGAGCGCTCGTGACAAGCAGCTGCCATATAAGCATGGTTTGACATCACTTCCTGCCTGAGTTTCTCCCTGTTCACTCATAGCTCTGGGCTCAGATTACAGCAGGGAGGGAAGGGGTGAAGGGAGGGGAGAGAGGAGCAAACTGAGCATGCTCAAGCCCTAGCCCTGGAGTTTTATGCTGAAAACAGGAAGTCTGATACATAAGCCTATGTACACAATAGTAGGAAAGAAATGTAGTGGTTTTTTTGACAGAGGATTTATATACAGTATAGGCCTTTCTGATAAAATTTACTTAATTTTAGCCTTTCCTTCTCCCTTAATAAGAGCACCTTTTTTGCCCATTAAGGGCACACAAAGTCTGATCACAGATCAATTTACTCACCTTCAGAATTAATGCTGGGCTTTATGTCACTAGAATATGGCTGGAACCGTATGTTGGAACTAACAGACAGGATTTCCCCTGCATTGACCTTTAAACTGGTTGGTTCTTCACCACTGTATTCCCCATCCTGCAACAGGTGCATGGAAAGATGACTGTTATGCAACAAAGCTATTAAATATAAAAGTACCAATTAACAATAAAAAGTGATATTAACTCTGATTGGAAATTAGACAATTTGCTCTAGTTCTAATGATTTATGTAATGATTTATATTCATACTATGTTCTCAATATCATTAGGAAAATGGGGCAGGGTGGACAACCCTTGTCTGTACCTAATACAGTATATTCTCACTCACCAGCAATTCCACTTCAATCAGCAGCTTAGTAAAGTCACTCAGTTCCGACCTGATTGTTTGTTCCCTAAAGCCAGTGGCCACACCCACAACTGCATATCCATGGTACCGGACTCTCAAAACATCACTGATCTGCAAGTTGCACACAGACTGAAACAACTTTTTATTGGCCAGTAGATTAAGGCGCCGCACTGGTAAACCAATGGCGTACAGAAAGCTTGACTCTCTCTTCCCCAGCATCTTTATTTGGTTCTTCTTCAGTGGAACTTCAGGTTGAGCAGGGAGGTCCAGAATACGACCATGGGTTTGGTCCCCATCAAGAAGCACACCGATGGAACCAGACATTATTTTGTGTTTGCCAGCTATAAAATCTTGCATTACAATGAACGGTTGCCTGGATTTAACAGGGGTTCCCATTGTGCGGGTTTGGGCACAATCTGTCCCTTTGTCCAGCAAGAGAAGAAGTCCCAGGCTCTACTGTTACTTTAATGTATGCTAAAAAAAAGAGAAGTGGAATGAACAGAAAAGTTCAGCAATAGCTGGAGATCCACAGGTTGAGGATAACTATTATATCTAAACTATCTAGCATCTAATGCTTTGTCCCCATGACACCCAGTCAGGGGTGTAACTACAGAAAATGCAGACCCTGTGGCTGCAGGGAGGCCTAGGAGGTATAGGGGTGCCATTAGGCCTAACTCATTTACAATGTCAATAAGTATTGGTAAAACAGGTGAATCTCTAGACATTCTGAGTGCATGAAAACCCATTTGCTGTGGGGCCCAGAAACATCTAGTTATGCCACTGTGGCTAATCTAGCTAGCATCCAATTCTTTGTGCCAATGATGCCCAGTCAGGGGTGTAACTACAGAGGAAGCAGACCCATGGCTGCAGGGAGGCTCAGGAGCAATTTCAACATATATTGGTAAAACAGGACACCCTCTGGATATTATGGGGGCCCTAAATTGAATTTGCTGTGGGGCCCAGTAACATCTAGTTACACCAGGTCTTGGGGGAAAATAACTCACTAAATCATGGGGAGAACATACAAACTCCTTGCAGATAATTCCATGGTTGAATCTAAGACCCAGCAGTGCAATGCTGCTTGGTGATCCATTATGTAGAGCTAGAGATGAGACTGCTGACTTACATAATGCAAGAACATCTTAATTCTATTCCAAACTGTGAATGCCCATTGTGACATCATTTTAAATTCTCTCATCCCACCAGGGGTGCTACTGCCATTCTTCATCAAGGAACAAAACCACAATTTGAAGCTTAGTTTACTAGTGGCACATTATGGGTGTAAAGATAGTGGCATAACTACAGAA
>CM044447.1:22283180-22301260 GCA_024363595.1 Xenopus borealis | reverse complement strand
TGCCTTCCGGATTGCCGATTTACAACATTTATTACAGTGTTTATATTCATTAAATGCATCGTGTTCCTAGCTCAAGCGGTAACAAAAAAACGTAGGTTCTTGATTTAAATACGTATGTACGTCACAAGCCTTTTTTATTGCTCTTATGCTGAACAAGGGGGTATTCTTTCCTTGTCATAGGAGGCATACACAGTGGAGCGGGATGTGTTGAGACTTGGGATAGGAAGAGCTTAGCTTTGAATAGTCCTGTGGTGTTTAGAACATTAGCAACTTGGCATATAGTATTGTACATGTGGCTTTCAGCATTAAGGCATTTTAGATTTCTTCAAGCAGCCTTTTGGTACTGAGCATTGGTTCAGTGTCTCCTTACATCAGTGCCAAGGTAATAGATTCATGGAATCTTGCTGCTGTTCCAAGAAAGGCAATGGCAGACATTTTTATCTGTCAAATTAATGGGCCTCCAGGAATATCTATGTCAATAATCATGCATCCTCCGTCTCACCCAAACTGTCTTTTAGGCTGGGGGTTCTTCGAGCTTGTAAAGTTACTGATACTAAGTTTAGGTTTTAGTTTGAAACAAAGATTTTGGGCAACTAAAAGAGGCAAAATACCAAAAACAGAAAGTCATTTGGGCTGGAGAAGGTTGATATGAACAAGGAAAGAGACACTGTCTAGTAAAAGTTGAAGCACTGCATATTGTACAAAATAATTGTACAAATAGTTTAATGGGATATATGGATTTTATCGTTTCAGTTCAGTTATGTTGCAAGCTCATAAAGTGGCTTTGGCAAGGGCCATGGCATCCCCACAATATAAGCCAAAAATATCTCTTCCAGTGGTTTTTCATCCAATTCAATTCAGTATAAAGCGATTCACCTCTATCACCCGTAAATCTCCCGTGAATGATAGGCTTGAGAATGGTTGGAGGTGTCAGCCCTCTCCGAGTGTCACGTAAACGTAGAAATAAAGTTACCAAACTCCAAAGCCAGTGAAGCGGGGAATATCCCCTGCGTGTTTATTCGTCACCTGATGTAACGTTTCGGGGGCGTGCCCCTTCGTTAGACGAAACGTTACATCAGGTGACGAATAAACACGCAGGGGATATTCCCCGCTTCACTGGCTTTGGAGTTTGGTAACTTTATTTCTACGTTTTCATCCAATTCCCCATCTCTGCTGAGATCACTGGTAATGAGGTCATACATGCCATGATCTGCTTGTTTTTGGCACCAAGCAGGTGGATCTTTATCGTGACCATTTCTTCCCGGGGGAATTTTCAGATCACCTAAGGGTCTGATGAGACGGAAATAAGGTAAGAAATAGAAATGTCAGAAGCTGTTGCAGCGTGCATATAACAAGGCTGTCTGATGCAAATGCTGCAAGCTGTTGTTTCGGATGAACGCTGCAACACCATCTGACATTACTATTACTTACCTTGTTTTCCGTCACATCCAACTGGAAATGTGCGTTTTGTCACTTTCCACCGGAAACACACGGAAATTGTCCGTGTATTTCTACCCTTAAAGGCCTGTATAGACCTATTGTTAGGAGACCAATTTG
Organism: Xenopus borealis; assembly: GCA_024363595.1. Lineage (NCBI taxonomy): Eukaryota > Metazoa > Chordata > Amphibia > Anura > Pipidae > Xenopus > Xenopus borealis. Next base: position 22,299,703 of record CM044447.1, on the reverse strand, counting down.
GCATAGACCTATCAATGTCTGTCTGTACAAGTATTGTATTGGCCATTGTTCAGTCACCAATGACAATGCCTATGTGATTTTTAGCTCAGTGGGCAGCAAAACGCTAGCAATTATGCTCTCGTGGTAATTGCCAACAAAGGGGGTAAATGGTCCCTTTTCTTCATGTCTAAGTCTCCAGGTTATTTATCATTATACATTATCTGAACAGGCTAACAATTTGGAGATCCTGGTAGTCGAAAACATTGTGAAGATGCCTTCCTCTGCCATTCATCTGACAAAATCAGAAGGTGTAGAAACGTAGGAAAACGGGGAAGAACTTGGAACGTGACGGTAACCAAATTGCAAATCAACAACGCAAAGCGTTATGTTGGTACGTTTTTTAAAATAAATATAAGCTTTGACTCTGCTATACTTTCTGACTCCTCCACAGAGTGTCATTGACACAAAGTTGGAAGACACCCAGTCATGGCCTCCCACTATCTTCCTGATCCAGGAGAGCCCCAGACCGGTCTTCATGTCTCCCCTGGACAACAACAAGATGGAGATTCCGACTCCGGAATAGAAGATGAGCTCAGATTAGAACAATCAGACTCTACAATTTTCTTGTCTTTTAAAGGAGATATTGGAGACACTGACTTCCAGCAAAAGCTAGACAAGATTCTGAATACTGTGCCGAACCTTGTTACCATGGGTAAAGCGATCCACTTATTCAGGGGCATTGGGTTGGGTGGTCAGATACATAATCTTCCATGTTGCATGGTCTCCCTTTGCTAGTCTTTAGCATAGAAAATCAACTCATTCAGATTGATTGTCTTCCCCTCTGCAGAGTCCAATCAGCTGAGACTTCAGAAGGTGGAGCCATGGAACAGTGTCAGGGTAACGTTCAACATCCCTCGGGAAGCGGCTGAGCGTCTGCGCCTCCTCGCTCAGGGTAATAACCAACAGCTGCGGGACTTAGGAATTCTGTCTGTCCAAATTGAAGGTATAACCGTAATCGTTCTTATTTTTTTGGTCAGTTTATTATTGGTCATTTGCATTTTTCCTTATGTTAAAATACATTTTTGGATTAGTATGAGTTTGTGCATAGAACGTTCCTTCTCTTTATATTTGTATTAAAACATATGGGTGTGATCAGGCATACTACCATAATGCAAAGCCTTTGCAATCAATTCATATTTTTGATCAAGATGTGTGAATGTGAATTTCCTTCAATATATGGGCATCTATCTATCTCTTATGCATATATCTTATTTTTCATAGGGGAAGGTGCAATAAACCTAGCTTTGCCCCACAATCAGGGACAGGAGGTGCGGATGAATGGTCCAGTGGCAGCAAACAATGCTATGAGAATTGACGGCAATTTTGCAATGCAAGGTGGAACTGGTAAGTCAGAGGTTTTCCAACTTTTTGAGTTACGACCCCTGTCATGGTTCAACACTTAGTTGGACGCCATTAGTTTATAACAAGGTTAGATTAATTTATGCCTAAGTTCTGAGATCAGCAATAACAGTAACCATGTAGTAGGAACTGATTTATCCGCATGCCCCCCACATTAACCTAGAATAGAAAATATATGCCGTACGTTTCAAATCTGAGCCACCGGGCCCATCTTCATTAGTCGAGGTACCCCATAATGTTAGCAGGTCTCTGTCTTCTGGTCACCTGGGCCCAACGGGCATTGTGCCTTGTCAATAAGAAGAATGGGGCCCCAATGATAAAAATAAATGTCCAGTGCATTCATGTTATGTCCCTGATCTACTTGGCTACTCCTAATTATACTAAATCCACTTACTGCGAGCCCCATCCCTTCATAACCCACATATTGCATCTCATCTAACTGAAGTACCCCCAGTGATGGTGGGCCAGTATTCCACATAAAGGGTGGAGGAGATTCATCAATGTTTGCTGCATTTGTTTAAATCAGGATTATCAGCATTTCCTCTATTTCAGTCAGGCTAGCTATGAATATTTTTAAGCCCTCTGGATTTTTTGACTTGGCTGTGGATCTGAATTTAACCGTAGACTTGATTTGTAAAAGATTGTCCAAGCTCATGACAGGCTTCTAAAGCAGCTGGAGACTAAAGTTTAACATTCTGGTTATAGAACCAAGCAGCCTGTAGCTGCTGTCTATCTACTGTCGGTGGTAGAACTGCTCGCCATTGTTCATCAGCAAAGGGTTGGCAAAGTGCATGCATTGTGGTACTCTGGAGCTGAGTCTGACTTGGGCACTGTCTGCAAGGAGTTTGCATGTTCGCCATGTGCATGTTTGTCAAAAGGTCTTCAATCGTGATCCTTTTAAATCTTCTCTTTTTGCTTAGGCATCATCAGGATGAACAGTCCTGCAGTGGCCATGATGTCTCAGGGTGCCCATGTCTCTTCTGCTGTGATGACTCCTGGTGGAAGCTCTGAACTTCAACCAAGAACACCCAGGCCCCCCTCACAACAAGGTACACATAGGGCAAATGCAAAGGGTTGGAGAGCCACCTTGCTTATACATATTACTTATTTAATGTAGTATACAAAACCTTGGAGGAAAACATTGTCATATTTTCCATATCTGGTAGAGTTAATTGCAAAGATAAATAATCTGCAGCTCCCAGTTGGCAGCCACAGGGACAAACCTGCTGGTGGGTGGTGCCTACAACTGAACCCCAGTGATCTCTCTGCCAATTAATTCCGACAGGGATAATTGCACTGCACCTTTTATGATGACTTGGCTCTGGGATGGTGCACGCTACACAGTTGTCCCATATACATGTAACAGGCAGCTATTTCTGCACAGCTGAGGCTGTAGACACTTAACCAGTGTAAGATAAAACAGAAATGAAGATTTGCAATTGTCACTAGAAGGGTGAATGTTTAACGAAGTGGACCATATTTGCTCAAATTTAGCTGGGCAACCCTGAGCTTCATAAGTTAGTCCGACAGAGGGAAGAAATGTATTAAAGGGGTTGTTCATCTTCCAAACACTTTTTTTTTTCAGTTCAGTTGTTTTCAGATTGTTCATCATATTTTTTTTAATTGCTTTCCATCTTTTATTTTTTGTTTTTCAAAAATTTTAACTTCTGAACTGTTACAATTTGCTATATTAATATCTGGAATATTTGCAACAATTGTATCAATTCTAACAGCTGCTGCTCAGCAGGGCCAAAGATAAGAAATGTATCAACTAAAAGTATCAATTTATAAGAGTTTACACTGTCCAACCTTTTGGCTTCCCTGGGCCACATTAGCAAAAGAAAAACTGTCTGGGGCCACACATGAAATACATAAACACTTTTGATTTGCAAAAGTAAAGAAAATACACTGAAAAGAACTACAGTACCATTTGGATAACCAGATGGAGATATACACTGGAATATGGGACACCTGGATATTAAATAGACTTATTTATATTTATTTATATATTATTATTACTTCTAAATGGGCTATGGGCAGAGTCCTGCCTACTCCTATATCCTTTGCAACATAACGTTTCCTCGGGAACTAAGCATTTCAAGCGGGGCTGCATTCATATCCATCCTGGGCCGCAGGTTGGACACCCCTGGTTTTCAGAGAACGCAACCCCACTCACTAATGACGTGCAGGCCGACCTGTAGGCGGGTTTGGCCCGACGTCCTTGGGCAGGTTTGCTCCGCCTGCGTCCTTATTCAGTATTCGAAAAATGACACGACACAGAAAATAGAAAGTAATTGGAAAAAGTCTTTATTTCTGATGAACTGAAAACAACTGAAGAGTTTGAAGCTGATCAACCCCTTTAATTAGTTTAACCCAGTGAAGTCACTTCAGTTTCCATCCAGTAATAACTAGCATAGTACAAGAGAGTCTAGTGAGAGATCTAGTTTTATTCAGCAGAAATAAGTCCTCCACCAAAGGTAAATAACGTTTTCCTCTAAATATCTGATTACATGTTTCCAGTAATCTTGTAGTGGGGGCCATTCCCATGACAAGTGATGGAAGGCAGCGTTTTGGGAAAAATGGCCTCTGGTCGACCACTCATAGGGGTAATATCTGATGGAGGAATATATATATATTGTTGGGGTTCTATCGAAATGGAATTTAATATAAAAAGTTAGGCAAATATATTCTATACAGGTTCACTTTCCCCCACAATGTGAGACAAAGTCTGGACCAGAGAGCAGTTGCGAAACTGGCCAATAAAAGTAACAATATGATCCTCAATACATTACATAGGTCAGCTGCAATTAATATTCCAAGGTGATTAAATTTAGTGACTCGTGCGTGGGGAGTATGGTGGCCTGGCAGTGACTCACAATAGTAGCAACAGAGTACAGCCCTGTCTTGATCCCTGTGTCAGGGGATAGTAGGACATTAATCCAAACCTGAGCAGTGGGTTTTGATATAGGAGTTGAAATTTGTTAATAAAATCTGGACCAAAGCGTTGAAACATTTCCCAACAGTTTGGCCACCCTGCTGAGCTGAACACTTTGGCTGTGTCTAGAGACAATAAAGTCCTGGATCCGATGTTATCATGGTGGACTTGTAGGTGGGTGAATACTTGCCTGAGATTGGTCTATGTGGATTTTTCAGGCTTGAATCCATTCGGGTGGTTTAAAGACGGAGCTACTGGTGGCATGATTATAACCAGGAAAAGGGGTAGGCACCTTTTTGTTTCCCCGATTTTGTAAAGTAACACCCCCCCCATAACCCCTATATCTGTAGAGCATTTGGGGCAATGATGGGAGTTGTAGTTCTTTAACAGTGAAAGGAGTTGCTCTGTGATTTGTCATTGATTGGTTGGGTATTGTTCTATCTTTCCCCCAGCAGATACAATGAATCCTCTTGTGTCCAGCTTGAATGTTCAGCAGTCAAATCACCCTTCTGGTTCCTTGGGCCCCCAGATCCATCCCATGCAGAATGTGGTTGTCAGTAGATCCATGAATCCAGGCAACTTCCAGCAGTTCCAACAGCAGACGCGGCTTCCCCAACATACACAGGTTTCCCAAGGGATGCGACAATCCTTTGCTGGTCCATCACAAGTTCCAGTACCCCCTGGCTGGAACCAACTTGCCTCAGGGGCTTTGCAGCCACCTCCTGCCCAAGCAGCCATTGGGACACTAAACCAGGGATGGAAGAAGTCTCCAATGAACACAGGTCCTGTTCAGCAACAGCAATTCCCTCAAAGACCTTCATTAGCCACAGTGCAAACACCATCCCATCCCCCACCTCCATATCCATTTGGAAGCCAGCAAGCCGCCCAGACACACACCAGTTTCCCTTCTATGGCCAACCCAAACCAGTTCAGTGGCCCACCAATGAAAGCTTTGCAAGGGGGGCCATCTAGGGTTCCCACACCTCTGCAGCAGCCTCATCTTACTAATAAGTCTCCTGCTTCATCCCCTTCATCATCCTTTCAGCAGAGCTCTCCGGCCTCTTCCCCTACTGTGAACCAGGTGCAGCAACAGGCCATGGGACCACGCTCGGGGCAGGCCACGCCTATGCCACAAGGGTTCCAGCAGCAGCCAGTCAGCTCACCCAGCCGTGGGGGGATGATAACACAGGGGAATGCTGCGGGGGGCTTCATGATGCAGCAGGCACCACAGCAAAATCAGGGGCCACAAGCTATTCATACAGGTAAGTGCTTCCTTAAATACCAAGGAAGGTATATAATGAAAGTCACAACATTTCTGTGTATCAGAAGTCCTGAGAAGGATGGAGGAGATGTATTCTGGCAACAGCATATTTTCCATGAACTATATTACATAGTAGTGAAAATACTATAGTAGGTCAGGAGTGCCACCTGTTGGTCAGAAAAGCATTACATCTAAAAATGTATATCTTATAATTATGATTTTTATAGTTTATATTTATCTCACGACTAAATCCTTCATTTTTTTATAGGGGTTACCAAGCGCCTCCCCCCAGGTTTTCAAGCAGGTCAAGGAAATGCCAATTTTCTGCAAGGCCAGACACCGACCAGCACAGCAGGATCACCTTCTAACGGTGCAGGACTGCAGCAACAAGGCAGTACGGTTGGACAAACAGGTACACAATATTACACGGAAGTTTCGGACACAGGCCTATTAACAGACCAGAATATTTTTCCAAGTAGCTGTCTGTGGATAATAGGGGTTATTTTGTTCTGTAACTGATGGATTAATGCTAACGCTCAGAAACAAAAACACTGTGTAGTTGCTCCCTCTAGTGGCAAGAAATGATAAAATAATGGAAGGGATACATAACTGGGTTATATATATTTATATATAAAATTACACATTTTATCCATGTTCAGTAGGGGGCTCTGTGAATGGATCCTCACACAGTCAGATGCAGGTGTCCCATGGTGGTCCAAATGTAATGCAAAACAACCTGATGGGAGTTCACAGCAACCAGCAGGCTGGCAGCAGTGGAATGAATCAGGTGAACATGGCCGGTCTGCATGGACAAAACCAGCAAGCCAATCAGTCACATCTTCTCAGCATGCAACAGCAAATCATCTCTTCCCAAGGCCAGATAATGAACCTTCAGGGGCAGGCCCCACTAAACACACAGGCCCAACAATTGGTTCTCTCTCGCAATCAGCTTATGCCCCAGGGACAGTTGATGGGAACATCTCCAGGCCAAAACATGGGGCAAACATCTCAGCGCATGACCCCACCCAAACAGATGCTACAGTCACACAATCAGATGATGACGCCCCAGGGTCAGAGCATGATACAGCAGATGGAGCAGATTATACAGGGAAATAAGCAAGGTTTCAGTGCACAGAACCCAGCAGGGGTTATGGGTGGGCCCAATCAGATTATAAGGGGAGCAAATGCTGGACTGCAGAATGCCATGATGCAGTTTCCTGGACAGGTTTCTCAGCAGGGGTCTCTAAATAACACTTCCCATGGGGTGAACATGCAAGGACAGGGACTTAGAGCTCCAATTCCAGGGCAACACTTGCAGCAAACACATGGAGACAGTGCGACACAGCCTGGCAGTGATCTAAATTCCCTACTCCCAGATCTTTCCATGCCAACAGCTGGCAACATGGCATCACAGCACATGCAGAACATGCCAGGAGGTTCAGGGCAGCATTTTCCAGGCCACGGACTACCCTTCAGCTCTCCATTTGGCCAAGGGGGCAATGGAAATCAGATGGGGTGTGGCCAGAACCCATCCTTTAATATTAATAAGGATGTGACCCTGACCAGTCCTTTACTGGTGAACCTGCTGCAGAGTGATATCTCAGCTGGGCATTTTGGCGTTAACAGTAAGCAGAACAACAGCAGTCCTGCCAAACCCAAGAAGAAAAAGCCACCAAGGAAGAAGAAGAACCAGCAGGCTGAGGAACAAATTAGGTGGGTGAGATGCATCAAATATATATTGATTCCTTTAACATGTAATCCCATTTGCAGTAGAGACAATTTTGTCTTTGCTTTGGCAACACTTAATCGATTCTTCCTGGTTATAGTTTAAACAAATTGATATTTATGCAAATCACTGGTTTTAGGATGGAGCTATATAATTTGCTGTTTTCATATCTCATTTTTTCAGTGCCACTGAACCCCGCATGGAAGATCCCGACCCCTTGGGAATAGGAGGGGATCAAATAAGCACTGTGGAGACTGCACAGAAACTCTCTGAATTTCCAAACAGACCAGCAGGTTAGAACCTACATATTCAGATCTGCCATAACTCCCTAAGTTTAATCATCATTCCATTTACTAAAAATACATTTTTAGAAATCACATTAAAGATCCAAGAGGCTACTTACAATAGCCTCTAAATTTCAAGGGATATCTGTGGACTTTAACATTGTACAGTGCATAGGGATGGCATTTAATTTTGCCAAGATCATTGAATTTTTTGGAGCCATATCAGCGCACTTATTCAGACTTGACTCTTCTTGGAGCTCCTCTGAACTTTTTTTTTTTTTTTTTATAAGATTGTCTTTATTGATTTTACAAACATAAACATTGGTAGGAGAGAAAGGTGAGAGTAGGAGGAAAGCTAGAGAAGAAGATGGGCATTGCTCCTCTGAACTTTAATACAGATTCCTATTGGCAAAGTGATATCATTGTAGGAACAACGGTTATTTTCCCTGCATATCTGCTTTAGTCGCTGATGCCTTGTTAAGAACTATTTATAATTTATAGAAAAGCTGCCAGGATTCAACAAACCCAGGATTCAGTTTGGTATTTGGTGGGATCCTAGCAGTTTCTATAGGCTTTGGCTGAACTGAACTAAATCCAATTTCTAAAAGTCATGTGCGTTAAAGGCAAAATCAACACAATGTATTTTCTGATTGTACAAATAAGGGTTTGGATACGGTTTGTTATTCAGTTGAATCTTTTCTAAATGATTTGTTAGGAGATGTAAAGTCAAAAATAAAATTCCTTTAATGGGTCCACTGTTCCAAAAAAAAAAAAACCTATCTTCAATATACTTCCATTAAAAATTCTGTTCCTTTTTCCTAAAAATCATCATTTTCTGCGCTCCAGCTCCCCCTTCTCTCTATGCGCACAACTTCATCCTGCATGAACGCCTCAACACAACGGGCCAGCCCGTGGCTGCTTTACTTCAAAACAATTTCCATGAATTGCCATGGAGGTCGGCTTTAGGAACGAAAAGCTAAATTAACCCAAAGTATCTCTTATCTTGAAGTAAAGCAGCCACGGCCCGGCCCGCCGTGTTGAGGAACTCATGCAGGCTGAAGTCCGTGCGCATAGAGAGAAGGGGGAGCTGGAACGCAGAAAATCATAATTTTTAGGAAAAAGGTACAGGTTTAATTTTTCTGCCAACCGACCCATCTGAGCCCATTGCTCCTCGTTTGTAATCCGATCGTTTGGCCCTTGGGCCGAATGTTCGGATTACCCCGATATAGCACTGCCAAATGAGGGAAAAGATACGCTTGTTTATAGTGTATAAACAGCCAGCTTTAGGCAGGTTAAAAAGATTCCATCTGGAGGCCTACTGATCAGCCTGCTTTGTCCTGCAAGTGGGTGGCCAAATTGGGGAAAGATCCACTCAGCCACAAACATATCTAGTGGTGTATGTATAATAAACCAGGCCAGAAAGCTAAACCTAGCAGTGTACATAGAGAGCATCTTCTTATCCAATCAGTGACTTCATATTCTTCCCTCAGAACTCAAGGATTAGTGGTTATAAAAAGGAATTAAACAAATTCTACACCAAATGCTATTTGTGGCTGATTTTTAACATTTTTGTACTGTGACAAACAGAACTGAACAACTTGAATTCATAACGAATGTATACACAATTAACCAATTGTTAAGATCTGTGTGTGTCTTTGTCTCTGCTGTGTGGGTTCGGAGCAAGTCTGCTGTAATCTCCTTTCTCTGGCCTCTTTCTATATCAGTATAGTGTTCTTTCAGACACATTATATTGCATTTCAGGAAATGAAAATCATTTTATAAACTGCACAGAAAACATTTATTTTCTTGCCTGTTTTGGGGGAATATTGATTCAGAGACTGAACTTAACGGTATCTGCTTCTGCCTGCTGTACTTTACTTTTTTGAGTCTGAGAACACCCCAAACATTTTTCATAAATAAATCATGGAAATACTAAACTGTAGCCTTATCCCCGCTATTCTTATTTATGTATTTATTTATTGTGACAGTGTGTGCGAAAAAAATATCTTGCGTGTGGTCCCTTTTAACTTTGTGAGTAGAGAAGTAGGTTTGTCAGAATAGGCAGAGTAGGGGATACGTTTCCTTTATAATATATAAGTGATAGTCAGAGTTGCAGCCTTGTGCATTTCAGGTAAGATTTGAGGTGAGTGCTTATTTGTGCCCTGGGTTCCCATTGAACTATAGCTGGGTGACCTGAAGGCCTTCTTATGTTTGATTTGGGTTAAGTGCTTATCTGGTGCCCTGGATAGTCCTAAAATTATAGGAGAGTGACTCCTGTTTATAATGTATATATTATATATATTTGTGTTTGTTTTTTTTTTAGGATTCCCACCTCAGCCAGTAGAGCAAAGATCCTTACAGCAGATCCCTTCTCAGTTAATGCAACAGTTGGGGCAGCAGCCACAAGGTCAGGGAGGGCAGACGCAACAACCAACTCCTCCTCAGCAAATGATGATGATGCTCATGATGCAACAACAGGACCAAAAATCTGTGAGGCTTCCTGGGCAACAAGGAGACTTTAACCGACGGCCATCTCTAAATTCCGAAGGTCAGAGGATGCCCATGCAGCCTGGTGGCAATATGCCTGTTATGGTGAACGTGCATGGATCTGGCTCAATTCCACCTTCTCCAGACAAGCAGAGGATGCCTATGGCGCCTAATGTGTCTTTGGGAAATAATGGAAGGAAGATGGGATTCCCAGACAGTGGGAATCAGTCAGGGTCACCATTGGGCGAGATGCCTGCAACATCTTCTCTAGTGGATATTCCAGATCAGGCAGCAGCTATTGGACAGCAGAACAATATGGCACCTCATTTGCTACTTTCCCAGAATCAGTTGATGATGCCTGGGAACAAATCAGGAAATCTTTCTTCTATGACTTTATCTCAAGGGGCCAATCCCCAGCAGCAGCATGCCAACTCTATGCCTGGACCTCATGGGCACCATTTTTCAAGTGTGCAAACTCAGTCGCAAACATCGAGACCAAAGACTCCAAACAGAGCAAGCCCAAGACCTTACTACCCTCAAACTCCCAATAATCGTCCTCCAAGTACAGAGCCTTCTGAGATCAGCCTGTCTCCAGAAAGACTGAATGCCTCCATTGCAGGCCTTTTCCCTCCTCAGATAAATATTCCATTGCCACCCAGGCCTACACTAAACCGAGGTTTTGATCAGCAAGGGTTGAATCCAACAACCTTGAAGGCCATTGGACAAGCTCCTCCGGGACTGACCGTAAACAACCAAACTGGTTTTGTCCCGTCACACAAGATGGATATTGTGGCAGGGAAACAGACAGGCAGTGGTGGTAACAAACGAGCAAGCCCTAGCAACAGCAGGCGATCAAGCCCTGCTTCTAGTCGTAAAACAACCCCTAGCCCAGGCAGGCAGAACTTAAAGACCAACAAGTTTGTGCTTGGGCCACAACAAAACCCTGGAATCCTGCACAACCTGGAGATGCAAAGAAATTTAATGCAGGCTCAAACTTCAATGCAGTCCCTAGTCCCTGGACCTTCAGTTGGTTCATATCCACCAGTTTCTTTTTCAGCTACATGCAGTATAACTGAAGAGAATAAGGATAGCTCAACAATGATGCAGGAAACAGACAGTCAGGCAATGCAAATGGCCTTTAAAGAGCAAGCTGAAGCAGAACTTAAAGCCATGGCTCAGCAAGAACTGAAGATGTCATCTGAAGAGATGGCCAGGAAAGAACCCCAGCCCATGGATCCCTGTAAACCTCCCTCTGCAGAAGAGACCAAGACTATTGTATCACCAGCAATGAGAGATGCTCCAACATCACTGAGTCAGTTGTTGGATCACTCAGCTGCTCCCAATCTTACCATGAAGTCTTCAGTAGTACCTATAACTGAATCACCTCCTTTACAGCTGCTTTCAGATGATCCCAAAATTGCTGACATTCCTCATGTACCAGAAGATACAAGTAGTAGTAATAGTGAAATAGTATCCACACCCAGTCCACTTTTACACACTGGACCACGTGGCGCTCATCCAGGCACAGACACCATGGAACCCAGTACAAATGTGTCTCTGAAGCTTCCATCTTCTACAGTGAAACAAACAGCTGGCCAGACCTCTGTTTCCAGTTCATCGTCTCAGAACCAGATAACAGTTTTTGTCACTTCAAACCCCATTACTACCTCCTCAACCACAACTGACCCTATGACCTCCCACCTGCAGCAGCAATCATTAATGCCAACTGTGGTGAATGTGCAGAATATGGGCAACAAAGTTATTGTGTCAGAGGGGCAGCAGGCTTCCCAGTCAACTGTGCGCTCTCCGTTTATCACTCCTGTTTTCTTTAACTCTCCTTCCATCATACAAGTCATGAAGGGATCAAAGCAAGGGAACATGCCAGTTTCTACAACAGCATCCAATTCACACATGGCTCCTCAGTCTGTGGCAGTTGTGGGGTCTTTACATATTCCACAGAATATTCAGTTGTCTGCTGGATCACCTTCTTCAACTCCACCTTCTAATACTGTTTCTAGTATGCATACAACTCGACCAGTCCTAGTTACCCCTCCTCAGACCACTGCACATCCTGCACAGTCTCCATCTGTTGTTCTGCCACCCTCATCTTTTAGAGAAAGCAACATAGAAGATGTTAGTTCTCAGTTGGGTGTAGCATCTGATGAATGCCCTCCCATACCTTCACAGTCAGTGGCTTCTTCAACATGTGATAGCATAAAGAACTCTTCAGCGTCATCCAAGGGTCAGTCCAAGCTGGACCAGACTGAGCAAATGCTGTTCACAAAGGTAAAAAAGAATTTGTCATGTGGCATAGGAGAAGGCAATGTGGAAACAAACAAAGAAGAACTTGGAGATGGAGACAAAACTCCCCCATTAGCTAACTTGGCTGCTACTGATCCAGAGGTCACCACTGCAATTTCTGCTGACTCTTTGTGCCCTGCAAACACCAGTTCTGTAGAAGGGGTGTCTGCTCCATCTGCTGCTCAATCATCAATCCAAGGGGAGTTCAGAAATGTAGGCAACACTGTGCCAGAGAGAAATGACAGCACATTGGACAGTATTTCAGCTGAAAAAACACCTGAAATTGGTATGTTGTATTAAACTAATAACTATTATGTTTACATCAAAGTCTGTGTACTGGACTAGCTTGCAGCATTTTTATTGTCCATTTTATAATGATGTCCATTCCAATGTCACTCTAGTTTGTGGAACAAAACAAAGCACTGTTATACTAGTTGACAGTTTGTTTTCATTTGTACCTCAGTATAGAAGATTATGTTGCCCCTCCACCAGTATAATTGGTCGAAATGGCATATTAAGTACATGTATTGATTCTTTTCAATATTTTCTGCATGTTAAAAGTTTCCTCCAAAAGTACAAGACAAGAGGAACGATCTGCAAGCAACAAGGAGAGTGCTCCAGAAAAATCTGGTAATGTTTAAAAAATATCTGATATTGTTCTTCTGACTGTATCATTTACCTTTTTCTCTAGCTCCTGTGGTACAAGAGATTTACACCGACACTATATTCCTGTGTTTATCAGAAGCACACATCATCTTTTTTAGTTGCTGTTTTGTTTTTGTTGTTTTATGTCACACTCCCATTTCTCTGCTTTCAGTCATTTTTCCGATTTGGCCACTTCTCTATAGCAGTAGACACTCCAACATTTTCTAGGCCTTTACAAACTTGAAGGATTAATAGATTTTCCACTCTGTTTTGCAGAGGGTGATACCCAAGATATTCCAGAAAGGTAAGCCACATTTAATTTTGATGCTGAGTGATATGTGGGATTTTTTTTTTGACTAGTCCTGTCCTAAATAGTCGGTAGGAATATGAACTGGAAAGTCCATATTGTTCCATGCTTTGGCCTGTTTTATTTTTTTTAGTTCATGCTCATTCCTTCTAATTTTCTGTTGCCATAGTGAAGCAACAGAGAGATCAAAACCTTTGAGCCGGAGAAACTCCAAGATAGAGGAGCCCCAAGAGGTGTTGGAGAGTGGACAACGCAAGCGTTCAGCCCGGCCTGGCTCCGCCTCTGCGAAAGGTGAGAGCAGTGCTTTTACACTGCCTGTTGCCACTATGGGTAGAGGTTCCTGAGTAAACTTATATCCGGGCATGACCTGTATAGAAGAACAGGGATTGTCAGTGTGTTCCATCATCAACAGCAGAAGGCAGGGCTTAGCAGTGAGGTAGCCACAGTCTAAATATTATCATTTTAAATGGCAGCCCTTATTACCCTTTGCTTGGCCATATGTATTTCCATAGGGTTCAATAGAACCTAGACGCCTGAAGTGGAGGCACACTGGTGTTTGATGGTAATAACACTTCTCCAAATATCCGAAAAACCACTGAATGCATTAAAGACACTTATGGGCAAATTTACTATTATTCCCCATAATTAGCTCGACCAAATTCGATATTCGATTAGCATTTGATCGTCGAATGCTAATCGAATAGTTTTAGGCTACCTTTTATTCGATATTCGACTATCGAATTAAAATTTATTCGATCGGTCGAACAATTTATTCGATCAGTCGAATAAATAATTCGATAATTCGAATGATTAGAACGATCAAAGACTTCAATCGTTCGAATCCTATTTGATCAGGACTTACACTCAGAAGCCTATGGGAGGGTTCCCATAGGCTTCTATTGCAATTAGGTAGGTCCAATCTGACGAAGTAGGCAGTCGAATATTTTAAAAATGTTATTTTATTCGCTGATCGAATGATAGAATATTCGATCATTCACTTTTCGATGATCAAATATGCCTAATTTGCATATTCGACCAATCGAATAGACCCTACGATCAAATATTCCATCAAATTCGATTTTATTCACATGAATACATGTGAATTTTGTAAATCAGCCCCTTAGAAATGTATATTCTGTCTATGTCTGTAAGGACTGACTGGGCAAATATCTTCGTAGCAAATGCTGCAACAATTAAATATTCACAGCTTTTGCCTGTCGGCCAACATACAGATGAAGGCAATTTATCACCTCATACAGGGAGATATTTTCTTTGGCACATGCTTCTATAAATGATTAAAGGATAACCAGCATCCAAATAAAAAAGCCTTTGTTTCTTTCTATATTTAAAACAAGTGCAATAACCTTAAGTAAGAAAATGATTACTGTACTTACACATGGAAACCTACATCCATTCTGTGATGGTTTTGGCAGCTATGTAAATGTCACTTTTCATTTACACTATAATTAGTAATAATATAAACAATTAGTAATTGTTCTGCAATTATTGATCAGGATTTCCAATGCCCAAGGGTCGTGTGGGTTGGAGCCAGCAAAACACATCTTTAGTGTATGGGTAGTTGGCCAACCTCTGTCCAAAGCCCACCGTGCCCAAGATGTTAGCATGGTGCTATTTTCTCTACTTGCCTTTGGCTTATTTGTATACTTGTGCCTGACCTGCACCGTCCCCTCTGGTGACATCAGGGATGAGCCAATCAGTTAGATAAATAATGGCGCCTTGCCAGGTCTGGTGCGGGTTGAGAGAGGGCAGGTTAGTGTTGGGTGGTTTGGCTTTTTGTACACTTGCACATCACAAGTCTGAATCACTATTTACCTTGTAGAACTGAAGACCACAAAATAGATTAAAACAGCTTTGTTGTTTCCTAAAAGAACTAACCAGGATTTATACTGGACTGGGCCCAACAATGAGTCAAGTCTTTTAGATCAGAGCCACTATGGCTTGTTAAAGGGTAACCCTGGCTTCCAAACCAAAATTTCATAAAGAGGCCCAAATAAAACAGAAACCCATAATATACCCACCGCAGTTACCTGTTTCTTTAAAAAGTATTAATAAATGCCATTTTGTATGCTGAAATCCAGCTGTTTAACAGTTTCTCTCCTTCTATATCACTTGAAATCCTGGCAGGGAAGGAGGGACAAAAACACTGATGTTACAAATTCTAACAACTTATCCACAGCTTATAGAGCATGCAGGAACTACATAACCCAGAATGCACTGCACAGTGATGTTCTGTTCCTTATTGAAATCCCATGTGCAGGGAATTGTGGGGTTTGGAACATGCAGGCTAAGGACAGCTGGCTGCTGATACAAAGTAACAGTAGTCTGTCAGCTCAGCAAAGTAGTCAGAAATATGAGCAGGGGGGCTAGGCTTAGGAAACTGTCAGAAACCGTTCAAATCATGAAAAGTCTGCATATTTTTTAATTGATGTATATTACAAAGTTGTTTGAAATAATGTTTACTTTTCAAAAAGTAAACAAAAGGGGTTCATTCTATGTATTCCTTTTTATTCACATTGAAATGCTTTTTGTCCCCAGTCTACCAATGAGCTAACACTCTGGGGCTCAATTCAAATGAATAAATAAATGCATAGTTTGTTGTTACTGTCCCATAAAACTGTATTTGTCAGTGGCAATGGCTTTACTACAGTCTCTGGTTGTAAAAATATTATAAAACACTTATTCCTGTATTTTCTGTTTTGCAGAATCTGGAGCCAGTCCCACCCAGGCCAAACGAAGGAAATCAAAGTAGAATTTTTTTTTTTTTCAGCTATGCACCAGATCCAGTTCGGTTTGGGATTTGCCCGTGTCCCCAGCACTTCACCCCCCCCCCCCCCCCCCCCAGGAATTGGCAGAATTTGTTTGTTTTTCGTTCATGTTCAGCCAAAACCAAAATCTTAATGCTTTGTAACTTTCAACTCTGGGCTACTGAAGGCAGCACGTTTTTATTGACGGATGAGGTTTTTTTTTTTTTTTATTCCCCTTCAAATTTGAATATGCAAATTAGAGCATGGATTAGATTTGGTACATGGCTGAATCTTTTGTTTAGGTTCTGGTATTTGGCTGAATCCAAAAATGATGAACTTGATGCATCCCAAATTATTCTTTTCTTTTTAAACTTCTGACAGATATGTAAAATGACTGCTTAGCTCTATTTTTTT
>CM044447.1:22251755-22283055 GCA_024363595.1 Xenopus borealis | reverse complement strand
TTTTTTTTTTTTTTTTTTTAAATATTTCATTTTTAATTGTCATTAAACCACTTAATAGAATACCAGGATTTAATAATAAGAAAAATATACCTTCCTTATAATTAGGTTCTATCTTCCATATAATAATGTTTGCCTGGGAGCTTTTGTCAATAGGCCAGCAAAGCTGTCCATACACTGGTAGATAAAAGCTACAAATTTGTCTTCTTTGGTCCAAGTCAGTAGCTTATTAGCCCTTTAGGAGGGCCTGCCCAATCAATCTCTGCCTGAAAATCACCCAGATCTTGATCGGGCAGGTCTGAAAATGACATTGGATGAGGAACACATCAGTCCAAAGAGCCTTTGTAGGTCTGTTGTATGATCCAATCGTTGAAGATCAGATCTGGCCCAACAGTTGGATAGCTAAATGAGAGTGAAGATGCTGGGAGTTGTAGAACAACATCTCAAAGGCTTTAAGTGGACCAAAGCTCATTTAAGATGCCCATACACAAAAATAAATGGTAATTTTGCAAGGTCACCAAACAAGCATATCTCACATGTATGCTCACTCTTGGTCCACTTGCAGCCTTTTAAGATGTTCTACAACTCCCAGCATCTTCTCTTTGAGGTCCACTTTGTTGAGATGTTGTTCTATAGCTCCCAGGATCTCATCAACAGCAGAAGCATGTCACGGGTTGATGGCAATTTTAGGTAGCAGCATCTTCAAGATTGAAAGGTTCCCATCCCTAAAATAGCAGTAGATTGTGTTTACAGAACCTGTTTAAAGATGACTTGCCAACAATGTTCTGTTAATTAGAAGAATGGAAGATAAACTCTGTACTTTGGGTATATTTTGCACTTTTGCAAGAGCCTACAGCCCGCTCTTGAGAATGCTTTATTTTAAATGTGAATTTTTTTTAGAAATGGAATTGAGAGCCTGTCATTTGCTTTCAAAATCCACCATACACACAGAGTTGCAAGGGTGAGAACTACTAAGTTATGAAACTAGTGGATTGACCCGGTTAACCCACTAACTGAGAAAACGAAAACATATAAAATATGAAGTGGTTCCATTGTGTTGTTGTTGTTGTTTTTTTTTTTTTTTTTTTTTTTTTTTTTTTTTTTTTGTGAAAAATTTACTGGATGTAAAAACTCCACTTATTTTGTGTTTGTTGAAGTACTGTATTTATATAGAAGAGTATTAATATGGCAGCCGATTAAGAGACGTAAATGTTGTAAATAATAACAATTGTACGGTTAATTTGTTGTAGAATTGGACCAGTGAACAAGTTTGTAATAAATATATGGACATTTTAATTAAGTGCCTTTTGCATTTATTTATTTAATTTTAGCTCTGACTTTGGATTTTTCAGTGGGGGGGGGGTTTAAAGGAAACATAAGCGTAAGAAAGAATATGGTTATCAGTGATATATATATTTTTTTAAAGTTTCTTTATTGCACATTTGACAAGTCATTGAAAGCATATAGTTCACATACATCATGGAGTCCAAGTATCAACACAGTAACTTTACATAGTCCTAATAATACAGCACGGAAATAACAGTGTTTGGGTGAGTTACCCATCATATTGTAAAGGAAAAGCATCAAGCCATTTCTCCCAAATTTTGCTAAATTTATCAGGCATTCCACGAGCTTCATATGTTATCTTAATCATTGGAAGCATATGGTTCACCAGATTCATCCAGTGGTCGAAAGAGGGAGGTGTAGGTTGTAGCCAGTGTAGGATTATGGCTTTTCTAGCATAAAACAGCAATGTCCTATATAGGATTCTCACATATTTTTGAGGGACTAAATCATCTATCACCCCCAGGATACAAGCTTCGGGAGAAATAACTTGAGGCAAATCCAAATATTCACTGAGACATTGTACCACTTTACTCCAGAAATATTGAATTTTGGGACACCCCCACAGTACATGAAGGAAGTCCGCAGAGGGGCATGAGCAGCGGGGACACATTGGAGATTTGTTTGGAAAAATTTTATTTAATCTCTTGGGGGAGTAATAGTACTGATGTAGGATCTTAAAGCTGATTAACCTATCTCGCGTGGAGATCAGATAGTAATACATTCTATCAGTAGCCTCTTCCCACATATCTTCTATTATCAAGGGCAAAATCAACTGCCATCTTGTAAAGGCTAACTGAAAAGGAGAAGGTTTTGCCTCCAATAAGGATTTGTATAAAACTGAGACCAGCTTCCGGGAATCCGGGGAATGGAGCACATTGCTGACCTCAAACTTGTGATAACTTATCCACCAAATTGACCTCTAAAGGCATGTTTTAATTGGATATATCTGAAGGGGTCAATTGGGTTGTTTGGATATCTTTCCCGTAATTGGGGCAGGGTCAGGAGGGTACCCTGGTCAAGCAAATCTCTCAGATATTTAATTTGTAAATTGGGCCAGTATATAAAGTCCAGGAGATTCCTGAATTGAGGAAGGTGGGAGTTCCCCCATAGTGGAGTGTGGGATGTAATTAGATACGGCTTGATCCCATGTATACGAAGTGCCTCTTGCCAGGCTAAGTAAGGGGCCTTTAGTACAGGTGGTAAATGATTAGAGTCCCTCAATTTACGCATAGGACACAGTGATAGCGACTCTATTGATCCTAGTATGAGGGCATGTAGGAGCATATTAGGGTCCTCTGGATCAGGGTTAAACGAGGTGTGGATATGAGCCAGCTGTGCTGCTAGATAGTAACCCCAAAGGTCCGGTAACCCCAAAGGTCCGGTAACCCCAAACCACCCTTCGGTATTGGAGCAGTTAGTAATTTCCAGGAGAGTCTCGGTTGTTTGCCTGACCATATGAATGAGATTAGAATAGAGTTCACTTTCTTAAAATACGAGGTGGGGATATTGGTCGGGGAATTCCTAAACAAATATAGAAATTTAGGCAAGTAAATCGTTTTAAAAAGGTTTATTTTCCCCCACATAGTAAGTGGCAATTGTTTCATGGACGCAACTGCCATAGTAAATTTTCCTATTAGAGGGCTTAGATTAAGATCCATAAAGTCGGGTTCGTTAGGACTGACGTTGACCCCAAGATATTTAACTTCAGAAGCCCATATTAGTGGACAGTTAGAGGGATGTAAATGTTGGGGAATATTATCAAGAGGCATTATGAGGGATTTATCCCAGTTAATCTTCAAACTTGAGTATTCCCCAAATTTCTGAATAATGGTAAGTGCTGTGTGTAGGGATATGTCGGGGTCTGCTAGAAATAACAGAATATCGTCAGCGTATAGCGATATACGTTCCTCACATGTTTTGTATTTGAGGCCTGAAATGTTATGAGCACTACGTATCGCGATAGCCAAAGGTTCTATCGCCAGGGCGAACAATAAGGGGGACAGCGGGCAACCTTGGCGGGTACCACGAAATAGATGAAAGGGTTTGGATGTTGAGTTGTTGACCCTGACCTGTGCGAGCGGTTCCACATAGAGCAGTTGTATCCAGGAGAGAAACTTGGGGCCAATGCCAAATGCCTTAAGAGTCTCCCATATGAAGGGCCACTCTATTGTATCGAAAGCTTTAGCTGAGTCCAGTGACACCACTATCCGAAAACCAGAGTTGTTATGGGTAATCTGTAAATTTGTATACAATCTACACAGATTTATAGTGGTGGATTTATTGGGCATAAAGCCAGATTGATCATAGTGTACAATTGAGGAGATAACTTTCAGCAATCTATTGGTTAAGATTTTAGCAAGCACCTTGGCATCAGAATTTATGAGGGAGATGGGTCGATACGAGTCGCACAGATCAGGGTCTTTCCCACTTTTGTGAATTAACACAATAATAGCCGAATACATAGATGGTGGAAGTCTACCCGATTGTTGAGAGGCCTCAAGTGTCTTTAGAAAATTAGGGGCAAAATCTGTCATCACCAACTTGTACCATTCGGCCGGGAGACCGTCTGGTCCAGGGGTTTTGTTAACAGGGAACGAGTGCACGGCATCTTTTATTTCCTGCGTCGTAATTGGGTTCTCTAGGAATTCTCTTTGTTGGCGATCTAGTTGTGGACACTGAAGTGAGGCTATATAATTTCTAATTTCCTCAAGAGAGCAGGTCACTTGAGATTCATATAAATTGGCAAAAAAATCTCTAAACACCTCAGTTATTTCAGATGGAGTCTCTATTATATCTCCTTTATTTTTCTTAATTCTAGGAATTAACGTAGTGGGTGAGGCTGCCTTGGTTAAATAAGCCAACATCCTTCCTGCTTTTTCCCCTTGGTCAAACAAGTTTTGAGATGTATATAGGAGTTTCTTCTGTGTGAGAGTGGTATTGACTAACTCCAGCTCTCTTTGGGCTTTGCACAGATAGATGTGGTTGGCCTCAGTTGGGTCAGTAGTAAAGGCTTTTTCAGCATTGCAAACATCCTTCTTAGCCTCTTCCACCCCTTTTTTTGTATTACTCCTTGCCCTACTAATAGCTGTGATTAGAGAACCCCTGGTCACTGCTTTAGAGGCATCCCAGCTCATTGCAGGAGATGCGTAGTTACCATATAAGGTCCAGTATTCACTATATTCACGGGTAGCTAACTCTTGTACCTCAGGGTTTTTTAGCCAAAGAGGGCTAAAGCTGGCCATAGACGTAACAATTACGATCTTTCTCGGAAAAGATCTTTCCAAGAAAGATCGTTCGTTTCAACACACACGTGTAGAGCTGAATCGTCAGATATACAGGTAGAAACAATAGAATTCTACTTGTATCTGACGATTCAGCACTAACAATGGCTGATGTTCAGGGAGATTTCAAAGGCATCCGATCAAAATTTTCCATCCAGTCCGATCAACCAGCCGACCGATATCTTAATCCTCTGACGATATCGGTCGGCTCATTTCCCACCATACATACCGAATATCGTACGAAAATTCGTTTCGTACGATATCTGTGCGTCTATGGCCACCTTAAGTCTCCATATTTTGTCCGGAGTTTCAACCCCTAATTGTAATGCTAACAATAAAGGCGAGTGGTCTGGTATTTTTATGCAGAACTTACTGTACCAGCCCAGGACTTCAGCTGCCCTATAACAGTAATAATCCAGGCCACCATCACATCGGTTTCCCATCTTGGATTTTATTAGGTCATCTTTTGAGCACGTGTGTTGTTTCCAGGGTGAAGCAGAAAACTTTAAAACCATTTTCAGAAAGTGTGGCTATGTCTTTTGTAGAAGCTGATGCCGCAGGACTGATTATTAAAATCTGATGCACAATGTGTGGTTTTAAGCAGTTGCGGAATGTGAGTTTGAATACATTAGCAATCTGCCTCCCATCATGAAATTTCTCTTCTATACTGTACAATGTCAGTCAGTCCATAAAATCCAGTGACTTTACATCAGCCCAGACCATGTGCAGTGAATCTTCGTAAGTACAGATCTTAACTATTAAAGGGCTGTTGTGGCCTTTGCAGGACCCATGTCATTAATCATGGAGCCCCATTCTTATTTTGCAGGGCCCTAATCACTAACCTACTAGTCACCTGGACCCCTCTGTGGAGGGGAAAGTACAATGGTGTTTGCCAATGGACAGGGGAGAAAACGCAATGAATGTACGACCCGTCCCACTCACACCCCCCCATTATACCAAAACCTCAACCCCACAAACCTGGCCCCTTTGCAAAGTGTTTTTACCTGGCCCCTGATTGCAGTACGGAAATCCATTATTCAGAAAACTCCGAATTACAGGAAGGATTCCATTTTTTACAAAATAATTCAACATTTTAAAACCTATTTCCTTTTTCTCTGTAATACTAAAACAGTATCTTGTACTTGATCCTAACAAAGATGTAGTTAATCCTTATTGGAGGCAAAAATCCTACTGGGTTTAAACAATTTTTTAATGATTTTTTTAAGTAGACAAAGTATGGGGATGCAAATGACCCATCCGGAATACACCAGGTGCCGAGTATTCTACATAGCATGAATTCCCCTGATGGAGGCCTTGTCTGGGTTGAAGCCCAAACATATGGAGAAACACTTTAAGAAAGTGTGATGAATAGAAAGAAACCCTTTTCCTCAAAAGAAAAAGACAAGACAATGCTTCAAATAATTTTTTAATCCTTTGTATTTTATCCTTTTATAATTTTTTTGTTCAATTAAAGACAAACATTACAGTTCAACAGCCCCTCTCAAACAAAATACAAATAAAATGTCAACGCACACAGCCACACCAAAATAATTTATCTGTACTCGGTCTGAAACACAGACACAACTGTTATATACCTACAAGAGATAATGCATCATCCTGCACACGTTAAGAGCTAACACACTATATTTAGAATTAAATTCCATCCCCTCTTTAGTGGGAGCTAAGTGTCACTAAAAGCCTTGACTCCACCAGAGGGGCAACTTGTTCTCCCAGTGGACACAAAAAGTTTGTGTGTACGGTGTACGTTGTGCTACAGATACACATACACAAACCCTTTCTGTGCAAGAGAGTCACTGCCTAGATACAAAAGCACAATTGGTGCATTTGAGAATACAGCATTGCAGGACACACCCTCTGCTCAAAAGGGACAAATTCTTACAATTTACTGTGGAAAAAAAAAAATCTTATAGTAAGGCATATGATGGGTTAAAGCCGGGGTCGTGGCTGCTTCTAGGCCAGGTCTCCCCTGGGTTAAAGGCTTCACCTTATGTTAAAGAGTGAAATTTTAGATTCTATTTAATTATTGCATTACATATTGATAACTAAATATTGTTTTACATACAAGCAAGTACTAAATAAGTTAAAGGGGCAATATATATGAATATAAATTCATTAATTTTTAAGGGTTTTATTTTAACTATTTAAAGTCATATAGCCTTGCTGTCTCATCCTCGTATAAACAAACATCCAAAAAGCCCTCTAATACAGGGTAAATTAACAGTCTGCTGTATACCGCCAATGCACTCTACAGCAGGGGTCCCCAACCGTTTTTTGGTTCGGGGACCGATGTTGAGGCAATTTTTCAGGGGGTCGGGGGGTGCTCAGCATCCAATTCGGAGGCCTGGTTATGGTTTGTCTGAAGAACCTAGGATAGAGTCCTGCTCGGAAGACCCGAACCCACAACTCGAACCGCGACTGGTATATTTACCCACTTTGATCTGCTACCTGACCCGGACCCACAACTGCCTTATCCGAAACTCGCAGACCACCATCAGACCAGAAGTGATGTTGATGCTGCAAACCAGAAGTGGCCAATAGCAGAGAGGGACAGAAGTGTGCCATGTGATGTAAGAAAGCTATGCCTGAAGTCACATGGGAGGGGGAGACAAGTGGAGGGAAAGCTGCAACAGGAAGAGACCCCTCATTCCACAGGGTACCCGCTTTTTTTGCGTGTAACTCACAAGTACCCGCGGTTAAACAACCTGCAGCAGGACTCTAACCTAGGATGATATCTAGCTTTTCGCTAATTTTTTTTATCACTAAGATACTCTAAATATAATACACTCATGAGAGTTGACGTCATGAGAGCCATGTCACCTTAAAACCAAACACATAAATATATGGGTGTATCGAATATTAAATGGAAAGGTTAATTTGCAATTTATATAAACTGTTAATTTGCCGTGCAGGGTGTGGCTTTTACTGTTCCTGTATAATGGGATGGAAGTCAACCCAATATCTTTAGTATCTATATCCTGAGCTTGTCCTGTCCAACTATACGTGTTGAGTAGGAGGTTTATGTTTTCTTTATTCGCTAGTGGTTTTTCTGCGGTATTGGTCAGACAGGCCAATGGAAGGGCCCCATACATGGCCCTATAGTTATTTACTTATTCCGAAGAGAGTCCGCACCTTTTAATTGGGCCATATGCCCAGCTTAACTCAGGGGCGGAAAAGAATCAATCTGGCAACTCCTTGCCTATATCTAAATTCACACATTCAGTGCACATTATTAGGTTTCCTCCTTTAAAAAGAAAAAACTCAGCTATATTTAGGAACCATGGGATAATTTAGCAGCTTTTTTGTTTAACAGAGAGGACAGACTTATATTAGCTGATACAGAAACTGCAAATGCAAGAAATAAATCACAATTTAAAAAAAAAATGTTTACAGTACAATTTGCTTTGTTAACTCTTGAAAAAAACCTTGGTACTGAATTTGCCCAGTGTTAATGTATAATGTATAAATGTAGCCCAATAATGAAGAATGATGAACAATATTTGTAAGGCGCCATTTAAAACAACGAAGTGCATCCCTACAGGCTTTACATAGAGCCGGACCTTTAATTCTGGCTCACTAAAAGCCCAATATCCAAGTGGAGGCGACTTATAAACCGGTAATTTAGAACGCATGCAAAAATCAATTTTTAAAGGCACATGCATTTCATAAGTGGCAATTCAATATATCAACATATATATATATATAGTGTATTCCTTGTATTGCTGTCCAAAGAGAGCTTTCGCTGCATTCAGATAACTATCAGATATATGCATCTCTCTATATAAATACAAAAAATTATTAAAGAAATTTTATTTTCAGTCTTAAAATCTCACGTAGCACTCAAAATCTTTAGAGCAAAGTATAAAGAAAATCTTTACATTATAAGAAACAGCATTCAAAGTAAGTAAGATAGTGCTACAAGCAAGGCCTGTGCTTAGAAGCAACGAATACTGTGCAGATGTTTATTTAAAAGCACCACAAATTTAGTCCTAAGGGCAATAGCAATATATTCTCCCAGCGTCTGTACACTTTTCCAACACTGTGATTATACAAGCAATGGCACACACAAGCTAACCTTGGAGCTGTAAAGTATTTGTTAGCATTGCTGATGGGCAACACCATTTATTTATGGACAGACAGTTGGAATTAACTAGTGCAAAAAATCAGTTGGTTCCATTGGCAAAACACACCTAAAGATCAATCCGAGGGCACAGCAAGAATGCCAACTACTTTCTCTGTGAGATGAACGTTTTGTTGTATATTCTGCTGAAAACCTAATACTAAATTGTTTGCAGATAAGAGTATTGATTGATTTAATTGTGACCTTTGAGAGTATATTTTTTGTCACAAAGCTACCAACATTTTCTAACTACCAAAAGGAAAATAACAGAGAGCAGGCAAATGTAACACAAGACCATACCTCCCAACATTGTGGAAAACAAAAAGAGGGACAAAAATATTTTGTGGTTTGTATGTGTTGTTATAGTTTTGCTAATGAAGGTGAATTGCCCTTTAAGATGTGAGTCTTAGTTCTCCCAACAGATCTTCTTATCTAGAACTGTTACAAAAGTTACACGGACTGGGTCTCTGCCAAGAAGCCAATTAAGTTAGAAACTTTATATCTTTTTCTGGCTGTTCAGTGCAGGAGACATTTCAGTACAAATGTGGGAATGCGGGTTGAGCTGTCAAAAGCGGGACTGTCAAGCTCAAAATGGGACAGTTGGGAGGTATGCAAGAGTGTCAAAGTAAATCCCTTTTTAATACACGTTACCAATACCAATGTTCACTTGCTCTTTAGACCAAAGGTGGCCATACATGAGCCAATAAATGGCTGATTCGGTTTGACTGAGCAGCTTTGTGGCCCATACATGTGGCCCTCTGAAAGGTCTGCCCTACCAAAATTATATATTGATTGGACAGGTTTAATAATTCCACTGGAGCTTTTTATGAATGCAGTCCTCTCTGCAATGGCCTGCATTCCCATTCCCATCCTGCCTCAATGTCAGGCATTGTCGGGCATGTCAGGGCTACCTCGAAAAAGCCAAAGCTTTGCCTCAATTCCATTCTAACTACATCTAATATATAAAGTTAACTGGAAAGCTTGTGTATGCAGAGAGTTACAGCTGGGAATCAGAACAGGGCAGTGCCACCCTACCATGGGAGAAAAAGTGAGAAGCCTACCACAAGTGCAGAATAAATACAAAACACCCCTGGTAACTTTAGAAGCCTAGAAATATTTGTAACTGGATATTTACCTCTTCTACTGCTTCCCCACCTCAGGTTCTAAACAGGGAATTGAAAAGCGGCAATGGGCAACTCTAGAACATTCATGTCTGCAGCTGGTATAAGCTATTTGCTATAGCTATTTCTCCCTAAACCAAGCACACATTGCTAAACAGTAATTGTTATCATGATAGCAGTGAGCTGTCATGTAACTGTAAATATTTCTTTTTTACCTTGAGCCACCATTTTGTGACATTCTACTCCTCCCCTGAATTTCTGACTAGAAACAATGCAGGTTCTGAGTGTAACAGGAAGAAGTGTTGCCTCTGTCCATTCATTGGCTGGTGTAACCTAGCAAGCGTGTATGCCCTTAGTTTGTGTGTGAGCACAATGCCTCATACTCAGGCCCAGATTTGTGGAAAGGCCACCTAGGCCCCGGTCTAGGGCGGCAGGATCTTAGGGGGCAGCATGCTGCCCAACCACACCCATATTGGTTCAGAAATGTAAATTTCCTGTGTGCCAATTCCCATTGCTCCATCCCGATGATGAAAATTTGAGCAAATAAAAGGGAGGGGACAGGGGCGACAAACGACATTGGGCCTAGGGGTGCCCGCTATCTAAATCCAGCCCTGCTCATACTAGAGGGGTTTAGTACTTCAAACTGAAGCGCTGCCATCAAAAACTCACATATTCTGTTTCATGAAACTGCTTGATTTTTTTTTTTTAAAACAGTGTTTTAAATGGGCAGTTTAATTAAATATATTTTAAAAAGACCAATGTTCATGGGTTCAGTTTTCCTTTATAAAATGCAGACCAGAAAGTGCTGCTGCCATTTGTTTCTATGGGTTATTAGCAGTGGCCTAATATGAGAAAGCCAGATCCCTCTAGCCCTGGCCCCCTACATGGCAGGATGAACAGCTTGCACCCTCTTTCTCCTTCTGGCAGGGCCATCTATGGTTGCAGGGTCTGGCCGTTATGCTAATGGTTACTAGACCTGAGGTCAATGTTCTTGATTAAGTAACACCCAGCCTAAAACATATAGGGGCAAATTCACTAAGCACCAAAAATGCGCTAGGGACGCCTTCGCCACAATTCGTCCCACTTGGCCAGGCGAATTTTCTACATGGAGCCACTAATTCACTAAAATGTGTATTTGTGCTCAGGGAGGCGAAAAGTAGCGAAGTCGCACTACCGTAATTTACGCTAGCGATGCCTAATTTGCATACGGCCCAAAGTTAAGCGTATAATAGAAGTATATGTTACAGCCACTACATTATACTACACAAGCCCAGGACATCTTTAATAAATAAAATAAAGTTGTCCAATTGCCCTAAACATGTGCCCCCTGTATAGTTGAGTTGCCATATGTTAGGAAATGTAGGGGAGGAGGGTAACCCCCCAAAAAATGATGCTATTTTTCAGACTATCACCCTAAAAAAAGTAAGCATTTTTTTTTTTTAAACTGCTATCTATTGTATTGAACTTCGCCGGGTCAGACCTGGCAAAGTTCAATACAATAGATAGCAGTTTGAAAAAGTCTAGCGCAAGAGGTATTGTTCAGTAAAATGGGCATCTTAGTGAATTAGCATAGTTAACCCCCTTCATTAGTGCGCAACTTCGCAGCCTTACGTCAGGTGAAGTTGCAAAGTAGTGAATTTTCGCCAGGGACATTTAGGGGCAGATTTACTATTGGTCAAATTTCGAATTGAAAAAAAATTCGACCATGTGATGTGAATAGGTAGGGAATTAAAATCCTTCGAATTTGAAGGATTTTACCGCCATTCGATTGGTTGAACAATCGAATTATCAAAATTCGATTGAACGATCAACTTTTTACCATTCGATCGAATTTTTATAATGCAAAGTTGCGCTAGTCTATCTACTTTGGTAGCGAATTTTCGCCAGGGACACTGTTAGTTAATTGGCGAAGTTGTGAAATGACGTCACGCTGACAAATTTTTGCCAACGTTAGCCACTTCACTGAATTTTCCCCCTAGTATTTCCTTGGTGTGCACTTTTTTTAGTAAAATTAAATTATATCGCTTCATGCGCGATTTCTCTAAATTCAGTCCTATGCACAGGCTCGGACTGGAAATCTGTGGATCCTGGCAATTTTCAGAGGGTCTCCTGTAAGATGCCTTAGTCACTATTAAATGGGCTGTTTCTGGCTTCTGAGTACTTGCAATGTCAGGGCCTATTAGTTCAGGCCTGCCTATGATTACATGAAGAGAAAGGACCACATTCCTTGCACAGCAGGATTTTCATATCTACCTGATAAATATCTGCCTCTAATTTAACTATATAAAGCTGTTGGGCAGGCCCCCATAAATGTGCCAATATCTGCTAACTTAGCTTGAAGGGGGAGCTTTTATCAGCCTGTGTATGGCCATCCTAATAATAATAACATATCATTATTGAACAGTTAATCAAAGGAATGAATTGGAGCTACCACTGACATACACCTCCCATCACCTCTCTTTCCATATTAGTTGGGAGGTGTAATTCCATAATAGCTGATGACTGCTGATCCAAACTTGCTTTCTAATATTCAAGCTGTGGGGATCATTTCTCTGTTTTGCTTAGTCATTTAGGAGTAAAAATGATAAAGGCTCTATGCAACTAGCCTACTGAAAGCAAAAATCTGTAACCAGTGTAAATATTTTCTTTGCTTGCTCACCAGAGTAACCTTCCAGCAAATTCTGCTTCCTTCCGAACAGGCACCTTATAACCATTACAGGCTGCAGAAACAATCTGTTCTGTTTTAGATTAGAGCAGGAGTTTTGTTTTCATAACAAAATGCAATATTATATGAAACAAGAAGAAGCAGCAGGCTGGGATGGGCAAAGGACTGTAATTCTTTAGTGCAAAAATATATTTTAACCTCTTTAGTGTCAGAGTGCTACAGGGCTCTGTGGCACTGAAAGAGGTAACAACGAAAGCAAGGTAAATAAAAGCATAAATAAGTTGTACTATAAAGGATATATAGAGATATTTACAGTTGCATGTGGGGAAAGTTCCAGATTTTATATAGAATGTTTTGCTGCTTTGAAAAAGGTGTGTTTTTTTGCATGTTAATATTACCCTGGGTTTCATTCACTAAGACTGGGCAATACGGCCTAGCTCCAGGAACCCATAGCAACCAATCAGGAATTAGCTTTAGTGATGCACAGGAAATATCTGATCTTATGCAGTATTAGTAAATGCTCCCTGTATGTCCTTAATTACAGGGACCTCTCTCAGTGCCAGAAGCAGGTTGGCAACATCTCCGTCACTGAAAGTGTTAACGTCAAGTATAACCAGCAAGTCCTTATTAAAATCATTTTCATATCTAAATAGCTTAAAATAACAAACAAAAAAAAAATTAACAATGCATCTAAGGAAAAACAACAATTTTTTTTTTTAGAATTTCAGATCGTGTCCCTGAGTCCACACTGGTGTTTGAATTTTTCCATGCATGCATTACAACCCTTTTTTAAAAAACACCTCAAATCTGAAGCATTTCATTGTAAAAAAAAAAATCCCACAATCCATTCATCCCATACCTACAAAGCAGAGCAACGAACAGTATCACACTTGTCGTGCAGAAAGTAAACTCCAGTCGTCGAAATGCAATCATTAGAATGTTCACACGTGCTTTTTTTTTTTTTTTTTTAAAGTGTTTTCAAATATTTACACACTGTTAAATGAAAGTTACTATAGTAAGCACCGTTTAGGTTGTGATATATACAGGTAAATTGGATAACTAAGAGCAAGGCTGGATTCTTGGGACATTGTGCAGATGAAAAAAAAAAGTCTACATTTGTCATAAATGTGGTAATGTAAGGAAGGGGGGGGATTCATGATGAAAGGCCCCAGGCAATGTAGAAAGGCTGAGCCCCCAAACTTGCCACCTGGTCCCTTTAATACCAACCTCATAAAGTGTGCATGCTGCAAACCTATAGTCAGCAATATAAATATGCCAGCTTGCACTGGTCTCTAAGCAGCTATGAAAAAGGCATATTAAATTATTACTTCTTAGCTTTGTATCATGTGCATTTTCATATATAGCTTCTATCAAAGGGGTGAGGTGGCAGTCCTAAGGGTGTCCACTCTACAGCCCTCTAGCTTTAGCAACCTTTGGCCCTTCAGATGGCTACAACTCCAGGCAGCTAGTGACAGATGAAGAATTATATGACCACAGATACAACCTATGTGGCAATCCTCTTGGTAATAGCTGGAGGACCAAAAGATGGCTACCCCCCTGACATAAATAACTAATAAACATTATCTTAAAATATAGCTTTTATAGCACCCCAGCCTTCTTTGTCCTGTATGAAAACTGTCCCTTAACATAACTGCTGTCTGAAGTGGGGTCATTTTAACTTATACTATAGCATAGCGTTAATGATCTCAGTGCTATCGTCTTACTGCAACAAATAATGGTGTTAGCTATATAATCTGCAGTCAAGAGATCACACTGTACTTAATCCAGCACAGAGCCTGCCTTGATAATCTGCAGGTAGACAGACCACATTTAGTCGCATAGAATTCAAGAGCTGTCTGACTTTGCCTAGGTAATCTACAGACAGGAGGAGGTCAGGGTATATTGCAGAGGGACCCAATAATCCATGTCCTGATAGGAATTTACTTTACATTATACAGTAGCCCACCACTCTCTAACAACGTGCATTATTTAACAGTTGCACTTTCATATCCTTGATCATTTAGATGGATTTGCAATGCTCCTACACAAATCTCCCATAATCCCACCCCAAACAGGGCTGCTGTAATAGGCTAAAAGAAAGTTATATGTCTCGATAATTTATCTCCTGCCACCAGCAACCAAAGCACAATTAAAAGAGGATTTAAATATAGTTAACATGCACAAAAATGTTACATTAAAATAATTACTCGCTTTCCTCTAATTAAAAGGAACATATGTCCAATTAATAACTGGATGTACCTTCCATTTATTATTTGGTATAAAAGGTACAGCACATACCACTGTACAAGTGCAGAAAAGATGGTGGAATTTCATAAATTAAGTTAATGACTCAGATGGGGGGGGTGGGCTGCTGTATAACATGTGGGAGGAAAATCTGATTGCCTTGTCCTTTAAAATCAATGTCAAAATGTTTACAGCAACCCTGCCAGTCATGTTACTCTGATTCCTAATTACATCACTGATTTGAAGCCCCACAGCCTAAATTATACCTCTCTTCCCAAAATTCCATTCCCTCCTGGGTAACCATTTATCCTACTTCCGCCTGCCTTCTTCAACTTGCGTCCCCTGTTCCACTAATAAGGAGCATTGCAAGCCCCTAAATTAAAAAGGTCTGAAGAGTTTAGGAAACAGGTTCTATAGTGGTTTTGAACCACAAATATGGTTGGCATGAGTGTTTACCCATTGCTTGTACTGGAATTTAAAGAAAAGCTTGGGGGAAAATGAACACTGTTTCGTTCAGTGGGAAGCTGTTAAAATGTACATAGCACCTTTTTCCTGGTAACAATGAAAAAAAACTCACTTTGAATGGATGGTTTCCCACAACTAAGAAATAAACAAAGAAAACAAACACTGTTCTAGATTTGACCCTCAGCTGATAATGGGTACATGGAACCAGAAAGAGGGAGTGACAAGGGCAGGCTACAAGGTACTGTATAATGCGGACTTCAAAGGCAGTATGGAAGCTACAAAAGTTCCAGGGGCGGGGGTTGCAAAATAGATCACTTCTTCTTTTCTAAGGGCTCAGAGGTCTTTACCAATTAAGTGGTTAAGTCATCTGCACCTTTGCCAGGATCTCAAGGGACTTTCAGCATTCCTTCTGTACTGGGGAGTCTTTATTACCAAAGAACTGGAGGGAATGAATTTTCTTTGATCTTGAAAGATGGGGTAGTAGAAGCCAGGGAGGTTGATTTCAACCCAATAGACATGAGAAGAAGAATTTAGGTAGAGATAATGCCCACTTTTATGTAAACAGCAAATGAGAGGGATCAGTGGTTGCACTGGCGCTGTCTGGGTTGGCACAGGAAGCTGCGGTGCCGTGTCATAGAGCGTCCTTGAATTTTCTGTGCCAGATTCTGTCGTTGCAAGCTCTTTCGGCTCATGTTGCGTCTGTCCACAAGAGCCTTGGCACGTTGGATCCGGGAGGCCTGGCCCACTTTACCCAGGATAGCAGCTTTGGCAGAGATGGAGGTGGTGTGGTGAGGGGGGCGGCGTTCCACTCTTGTTTTAGATGGGGACCTGTGGAGATGGCAAGAATTTATTTTTTTTAGTTTTTACCCTTTCACACATGAACCACATGCACATGCTACTGACCCAGTGTTATACATGGTTGCATCAGTTCTATTTACTCTAGCACTTGCCCATCATTCATGAATTCCCAAAACTAGTGAGGAATGTTTCACTTCAGCTAAACAATCCACAATGATATGGATCATAATGTGCAGTTGCCCCCCCCCACCCCACTTATTGCCTTCTCTTAACAGATGCCAAGAAAACTTACTTGAGACTCTCTTGACATCGGTTGAAAGGGAACCCAAAATCTTGCTGTCCATTTAAAAATGATTGAGGAGAATAACTCTATCATAACTCTAGCATTCCTTACCTGTCTCTGGGTGCTTCATGGGTGTCCTCTTCCACCACAATGCTGCCATTGGTGATATAGACAGACATGCTGGGGTGCTCAATAAGAAGGTCTTCAAGAGGACTGGTCCCCAACTCGTTTTGCCCAGGTGCCTCTGCAGTGAAACAGGGGGGAGGGGTAACGAACCAGCTCTCATCCATAGATTGGAGAGGGTGGGTTGGGATGGACCAGCCAATCCTCTCAGCTGGGGAGTGGGGCAGCGGGCTGGTATTATCCTCCTGCTCCAGTGCCACATCATCCCCGCTTAAGTCATAGCTCTCTGGAATGTGCAGAAGACAATACAGGAAAGGCAAATCCATGCCAGGGTAGGGAACAGAGGAAGGCACACACATACAATGTCAGGGAGGAGTAGGAGGAGGAGGGGGAAAGAAAAGAAACGATGGGGAAGGAGTTATTAGTGTACTATAAGTCACTAAGGCTACCATTATGGGGGCATTAACTTTGCGGCTACATAGAGCCAGAAACAATTATATAACACATTTTCCAGGATGCCAACTAACAGTCCATATATTGCATGCTTAGTTAACAATCCCGCAGGGGTGCCTGCCATTCCCCTCAAGGATGGCATCCATTAACAGTGTCGGACTGGGATACTAGGGGCCCACCAGAAAACCTTAGACCAGGGGCCCACCAGAAAACCTTAGGCATGGGGCCCAACTTTCCAAACTATTATTCCTTCTCTCCTCACTTAACCTCTTTATTCTCATATTCTTTTAGATCTACATACTATACTCTACTTTTCCATCATTAAGCCTCTTTTTCCAGATAAAGAAATAGGGAATTAACATGAAATAGGCCAAATTGTTAGAAGCAAGAGGGCCCGCTGACACCTGGGCCCACCGGGAGTTTTCCTGGTATCCCTGTGGGCCAGTCCAACACTGTCCATTAACAACATGCAGTAAGACTGAAAATAGCCCTTCCATAGATCTGCCTTTATACATGATTTGGAGCTTCCAGACTGCTTTATCACAATAAATATTGTCTAAAGGCCTTTAGAAATGCCATCTACTGTTCTACTGACTTTTATACGAAATGCAAAGGCACAGAAACTAAGCAGTTTTGCTACTGGATCTATTATACCACAATTATTTATTAGAATTTCTTTTTTATCTCCATTACTACAGCTTTTCAAACCCTTCTACATAATTTCTCTGCTAGAAGTGTGTAACAACCTAACTTCCTTTTCTGGCAAAAGTTTTTATATCTGTATCAAAAATTATGCATTACACTAGCTCTGTAAATATTGGGTGGTATAAAAAGTAAGGATGCACCAAATCCAGAGTTCACTTGAATTCAGGCACTTTTTGCAGGATCTAAATTCAGACTAATATTAAGGGTTAGGATTTGGTGCAGTAGATCCCATAAACAGTGGCAGAACTACCGGGGGAGCAGGGGGTGCGATTGGGCCAGGGCCCACTTTAAAGCTCGCACAAGTAAATGTGACAATTTTGTGTTCACAGATGATACAATTTATTTTATTTTAATTTTATTTATTCCAAATTTGAAATTAGGGCTTAGAGTCATTTGGCTATTTATAAGCCTTTGGTAGAAAATTTGGCTGAATCTAGGGCACATTTACTAAGGGTCGAAGTGAATATTCAAATAAAATTCCAATTTAAAAAGTTCTAATTTTGAAGTAATTTTGTGCTACTTTGACTATCGAATAGCCCAAAATTTGATTTGAATTGAAAAAATTGAAAATTAAAAATTTCGAAGTACTGGCCCTTTACAAACCTTTGACTTCAACTATTTGCCATCTTAAATCTGCCGAATTGCCATTTTAGCCTACGAGGGACCTTCTAGAAGTTGTCTGAGAAATCGAAGGATTTTGTGAAACATTGTTCAAATCGAACAATTTAAATTCCAATACAGCCATTTTTGATCGAAAATGGGCATATTTGATTGAAAATTACCCCACCCAAAAAAATTAGATGGTCGAATTTCGAAGTTTTTTCACTTCAAAATTCGACCATTAGTAAATCTGCCCTAGGACTTGGTGAATCCCTAACAAACAGAAGCAACAAAGAAACTATTCTTGCAGAGTAGGCAGGAAGGCAGCTACAGAGGAAGCAGACCCTGCATTTGTTGGGGGAGGCAGGAGATATAGGGCTCCCAGTGGGGCACACACTGATTATAGAATAAAAAAATATCTTATTCTTAAAATTTAGGGGGGCAATAAAAAAATGATTTTGTTGTGCCACTGTATTTAGCAGTTGTAGTTAAGGAGAGGACAAGCAGTTGTGATTAGATGGCTGCAGTACAGTGCAGTACATGGCACCAGTAAAGAAATATGGCCAAAATGCAGCCCCAACCAACAGCCAGTGGTTACTGCTTGAATCTCCTGCTTTGCATAAATATAAATATCTGCTTTGTACAGGGCCCCACATCTTTGCAGGTATGTATAAAGTCAGTAGACCACTTCTTTTAAAAGGAAGTCTGCCTGGAAACTAGAGACAGACATTTCTCCTTCGTCGCAATATCAAGTGTCTGTGCAGCCTCACACAACCAGAGCTAAATTTAAAGCAGTACTCTCTACTAAATGCCTGACATTCTAAAAAGGAAGCAGCGATTACATAGCAGGAGCTCTCGATCTGTGGCTTTCCAGCTTCTGTTAAACTACAAATCCCTGAAAACTCTACAGGCTTGAATGTTGTCATTCTGCTGTCAGAGATAACAGGTTCCTCCAGGCAACCCCATATATAATATACTTGCATAAAATAAAGTTTTTAAATTTTTCAGTACAGGTATGGGACCTGTTATCCAGAATACTTGGGACCTCGGGTTTTCTGATAACGATCCATAATTTGGATCCTCATACCTTGAGTCTACTAGAACATCAGAAGTGTCAACAGCAGGATGACATCTCTGATATACCTATTTTTTTCTCCTATGGCCTAAGGCTACACATGTCCAGGGTGTAGATCCAGGGTGTTGTCATTTCACAGGTCAGGGGAGCAGGCAACAAGGTGTATGGGCTTACCTGGGATATCGATGATGAGCCAGCCATCATCCTCTTCCTCGGAGATGATAGGCTTAGGCTCATTGGTATTGCTGGAAGGTGCATCGTTGAAAAAGAGTTGGGTTAAGCGCTGGAACATGATTGGAGACTATTTTGGGGACTGCTGGGAATTCTGAGTGTGGAAGATAAGGGCTGTAAACAAGTGGTGGGGCCTGGAGGGGGTCAGCAGAGGCCGGCAGAGCGATATGTAAACATCAGGCTTCTATATGACTTGGTCGAGAATAGCCCTGCAGAGAAACAGAATGTGGCAACTTAGTACTTTTTCCATCTGCGTTCCATACAACCCCCCACAAGAAAGATTAGATCCTTCAGATTTACCCTTCCACCAAATCAATGTAACCTGGCCCAGGATAAAACAAGTTATTATAGAACAG
Source organism: Xenopus borealis (assembly GCA_024363595.1). Taxonomy (NCBI): domain Eukaryota; kingdom Metazoa; phylum Chordata; class Amphibia; order Anura; family Pipidae; genus Xenopus; species Xenopus borealis. The sequence goes on along the minus strand of CM044447.1, from coordinate 22,263,173 downwards.
AACTGTCATCCCAGCTTTCAGACACGGATAATTACAAAAAGCTCACCTTTGATCCCACAGCTAAATTTAAAGGGCAATTGAAATCCCTGATCAATTTGGGTATCGCATGGGTGGATATCGAAAGAAATATCGGAATGCCTAGTTCCCCCTTGTCCGGTCCTTCCGGTTATATACACGTTACCCAAAATACAGAAGAAATTTAGAAAGACCACCAGGGAGACCCATTATAGCGTCTACTGGCTCTCTCAATGAAAAAAGGAAAAAATAACACCGTTTTTGGATATGTTATTACAGCCTTGTATTGTTTCTATCAGCAGTTACCTGAAAGATACCACTGCCTTCTTAAATGTCGTTAGGAGCATTGATTTACCAATAGAAAACCTATGGTTAGTCACGATGGATGTCTAAAGCCTCTGTACATGCATACCACATGCTGCAGGTATAGAGGCAGTGAGACAGTTGATCACAAACAATCCTGACTACAGTGGTCCTCCTGTGGAGTACACTCTGCAACTCTTGGAGTTTGTGTTGCAAAGAAATTACTTTAAATTTGAGAAAAATTTCATTGGGACCACAATGGGCTCAAAAGTAGCATCTGTCTACGCCAATGCCTTTATGAGTGACATTGAGAGAAAGTATATCTATTGTCACCATTCATTTAAAGAGCATGGTAGCTTCTATAGGCGCTACATAGATGATTTGTTTTTTCTCTGGACAGGGACTCCAAAAGAGTTGGAATTGTATGTGGACAGTCTTAACCAGATGGACACACCTGTCAAACATACTCTAACCTATAGTTCACAAGAAATCAGTTCTTTGGATGTCCAGGTGTATAAATTAAACGGTGGCTTGCAAATACGCATTTACACTAAGGACACTGACAGAAATACATTATTGCGTTACACAAGTTACCACCCTAGACACCTCCTTAACTCACTCCCCAAATCCCAAATGATGCGGGTGGTCCGTATAGATAGTGATCTCGAGCAAAAGAGAGAGGATCTGGATAAAATGGGCCAAAAATTCTTAGAGAGGGGTTATCTTAAAGCGCTTATCAAGCACACTATGGAGACTATATAGTGATGTGCATGTTGGCCTGCAACCCACATGACCTGCAGGTTGACCTGTGGTTCGGTTACAGGTTTGGGTTGAATATTGGGTGTCCATGGCAGGTACGGGTTAGGTGCGACCCGTACCCGCCATGGACACCCAATATTCAACCCTAACCTGTAACCGAACCGGGGTCATGCGGGTTGCGGGTCAACATGCACATCACCAATGACCAGGGATCGTGAGCAAGTACTAAACAAAAAAATTGAACCAAGGGGGACCTGAGTGGTTTTATCAACAGGTCCTGTATTCTCTGCTCTGACCTATATGAATAAGAAATTACTTATCTTGCTACTAAAGTTACTTTTTTCTACCTTTTTTTAAATTTCTTTTTCCTTTATGTAACACAATGTTTCAAACTTATGGTCACCGGCATATGCACAAAGAGATGGAAAACTGGCACCTTGTGGTGTGAAGCCATACCGCACATGTTACTTTCAAAGGAACAAGAAAAAGATTTTGAACAAATATTCCTTATATGGACATATGACGTCACATTGGCGCACAAAATTCACAAATGGGGGTGGGTATTTAACTGCTACACTCATTGAGAAAGGTCCCCATGTGGGACCGAAACGTCGGATCATATATGTAATTTTTGTGAAATAAATCACCATATTTCTTCACTACTATACAGAGAGTGCTGATCTTCGATTCCTATACTAATACAAGCTGTGATCGTGCACCTCTGGCTTCACTTCGGATCGATTGCGGGCACTGTGGGACTTATATATATAACAACATATATTTTATTTTAAAATGAACCTAAACAACGTGACAACTCTCACCTATTTTTGCATGTATATATTGCACACGGTGTAAGGGAAATTCTAGCTCCCACCTATCTATATGTTCTGTACAAACAAGTTAAGTCCTCACATCTATTTAAAGGCCGGTGTCAATCACTTCTCTTAAAAAAGCATTTGGTATCAAAATGGAAACCCCCACCTTTGGATAAGGATTAAATAACAAGGCAAGTTAAGAGTGTTTACTTGTTTCCTAGTATCCCACAATGCAGATACTTAAAGTTGGAGGAAAAAACCTCAGTGTAAGCATACGTGACCTGTTAGTCAGAGAGTGACTCCTCCTGCACCACCAAAAGCCTTCTTCCTCCACTACTTTGCATGTACCAGTGTGAAGGCTTGAAGATAAAAGGAGAGCAGCAGGTGGATTATGTAACTGGTGGGGGGGGGGAGGTTTTGAGAGAAAGAAATCTCCCAACACATACATACTAGAGCGCCATCAATATGAACAATTCTTATTTGTTTATATTATAGTTAGCACTTTGAACTGCATGTTTGATAGCATCCATCAACAGAAAACAAAAGAAGTACATATCCATTTCAATATAAAAATAACTTCTATCATTTTTAAGAGAATAGTGTAGACTGCTGGAAGATGCCTAAGACCAGTGATCCCCAACCAGTGGCTTGTGTGCAACATGTTGCTCTCCAACCCCTTGGATGTTGCTCCCAGTGGTCTCAAAGCAGGTGCTTATTTTTGAATTCCAGGCTTGGAGGCAAGTTCTGATTGTATAAAAAACAGGTCCACTGTTAAACAGAGCCTGAATGTAGGTTGACAATCCACATAGGGGCTACCAAATGGCCAGTCACAGCACTTATTTCACACTCTAATAGCATTTTTCATGCTTGTGTTGCTCTCCAACTCCTTTTACTTCTGAATGTTACTCATGGGTTCAAATGGTTGGGGATCCCTGCCTTAGACAGTGACCATTTAGTGGGCTGGTGGGGGACTATTGGGCCTTTGTGTACTTGGAATGCCAAGGCCTATTTTGAATCCTAGTCCAGATTTTTGCAACCTGTATTTTTGGAAATACATTTATGAAGCTGGTTATTTTTATTATTATTATTTTTCAGCCAGGTGGTATGGACTCTCAAAGAAGAACAATACCTTAACTTTGCAATGCAAATATAGGAAGGCAAAGAAAAAAAAAACAAAAACAGGCCACATACACAGTCACCATTGTCCTTGCTGCTCAAATGATTTCCAAGTAAGAAATTTTCCCTAATGACAATGATGTAGTTAATTATTGAATATATTAACCTCTGGCACACTTAGGATAACAGCCAGCAAACTGGGTCAGTACTTTGAAGGCTATGGATAATGCGGTTTGGTTAGAATGTTGGAACGGAGAGGACCCAAAACGAATAATACATTAGGTAATTTTTTTTTTTAAACAATTTTATCAGCATCGTGGCCTAGGGTTACATATGTAAATTTTAGTAGGTCTACACACATTCATCTTAATTAATAATTTTAAATAATAATAATAACCAACTTCAAAATACATATTGGACAGAGATGAAAACCATGAACAACTATTATATAGATATGTATTAAAAAATTGAAGACCAGATACAAATTGACATACATTACAGTCTACAACATAATTTATATTAACATTTCTAATAACCTTATAATTTACAGTAGGGGGTACATTATCCCTAATAATAAATGGGTGGTTATCAGAGTTCCCTGTATAACTCAGCCTGCAGCCTTGTGCCTTTATATGGTCGCAGAACAACCCCTCAGTGACTTCTAATATCCTTATAATTTACAGTAGGGGGTACATTATCCCTTATAATACACAAGTGATACTCAGAGTTCCCTGTATAACTCAGCCTGCAGCATTGTGCCTTTATATGGTCACAGAACCTCTCAGTGACTTCTAATATCCTTATAATTTATAGTAGGGGGTGCATTATCCCTTATAATACACGAGTGATACTCAGAGTTCCCTGTATAACTCAGCCTGCAGCCTTGTACCTTCATATGGTCACATAACCCCTCACTGACTTCTAATATTCGTATAATTTATAGTAGGGGGTATATTATCCCTTATAATACACGAGTGATACTCAGTGTTCCCTGTATAACTCAGTCCATAGCCTTGTACTTTCATATGGTCACATAACCCCTCAGTGACTTCAAATATCCTTATCATTTACAGTAGGGGGTACAATACATTATTCTTTATATACACATTATTAGCCTTGAGGCCTGCACTAAAGTGCGGAAACTACCATAGGTTACAGTTAGGGTTGCCACCTTTTCTGGAAAAAAATACCAGCCTGCCTATATATTTAGTTACAGTTAGGGTTGCCACCTGGCTGGTATTTTACCAGCCTGGCCGGTATTTTTGATGTTTTATCCAAATGTCATTAATAGGAAAAAAAAAATATATATATAGGAAGGCCGGTATTTTTTTCAGGAAAAGGTGGCAACCCTATTTACAGTATATACGCTCTGGACACTGCGTATAGACAGCAATGCAAAGAGAAAACCTTGTTACTCTCCTAAAAGCCTGACCGTCTGGGAGTCAAGGAACACAATGTAAATGACTTATCTGTCCCTTCTCTTGGGAACATATGAAAGGCAGAGGCCTCTCCTCTTCCATTTTGTGACTGCTTTTTTTAAATGGCTGCCGTTCTGCCCTGTAACTCTGTGACACTGAGGAGGTTAACCAGCCGTTCATCTGACCCTTAAGCCTCAGGCACTCAGTACAGACTGATCTCACCTTACAAACACACATACTGACACAAATACACAACATGCCTGTGCTTGCCATCTGTGACATACAGCTGATGGGGGGGGGGGGGGGGGGGGAGTTTAAAGGGATACTGTCATGGGAAAAAAAATTTTTTTTCAAAATGCATCAGTTAATAGTGCTGTTCCAGAAGAATTCTGCATTGAAATCCATTTCTCAAAAGCGCAAACAGATTTTTTTTATATTTCATTTTGAAATCTGACATGGGGCTAGACATATTGTCAATTTCCCAGCTGCCCCAAGTCATGTGACTTGTGCGCTGATAAACTTCAGTCACTCTTTACTGCTGTACTGCAAGTTGGAGTGCTATCACCCCCCTCCCTTTCCCCCACCCAGCCGAACAACAGAACAATGGGAAGATAACCAGAAAACAGCTCCGTAACACAAGATAACAGCTGCCTGGTAGATCTAAGAACAACACTCAGTAGTAAAAACCCATGTCCTACCGTGTTCCATTCAGTTACATTGAGAAGGAAAAACAACAACCTCCCAGAAACAGTTCCCTCCTAAAGTCACATGACCAAGGGCAGCTGGGAAAATGACAACATTTCTAGCCTGTCAGATTTCAAAACTGAATATAAAAAAAATCTGTTTACTCTACTGGAGCAGCACTATTAACTGATGCGTTTTGAAAAAAAAAAAAAAAGCATGTTTTCCCATGACAGTATCTCTATAAAGACATTTTGGGTTCAGCTTCATTGTGACCTAGAATTTGTAATATACCAGAACTGTCAGAATGCAGGTACTGTATGGAATAATGCAAATCACAGAGGCGAATGAAAAAAGTTACCACAGGATGTGATCGCATTGTGATCGATCATGTGGTCATTGCTTCAGAAATGTGTATGAGGCCTAACCTATAGCAAGGAAGGAGCAGCATTGTGCAGACGAGTGCAAATTAAACTAAAAGAGGCCATAAACATGGAGACCAGCTCATTGGCGATGTCAAATAAGCGGATCTCTCCCCGATATGCCCAGACTAAGGTCGGCGATATCGGGCTGACTCAATCATGGGCTCTAGTGCCCAATGATCGGATCAGAATGGAGGCAATGCAGGCTGTCAGACCACATCGGCAAACAGATGCAGTCGTAATCCAACAGGATTTTTTATCCTGTCCGACTGACATCTGGCTGGTCAGAGGTCCCCACACACCGTCAATAAGCTGCCGAGATGCTGTGCGCAGCATTAACAAGTGCCACCTAGCAGCTTTTATTGGCCCATGTATGGAGGCCTTAACAGCAACAAAGGTCAAAGGCAACAGTGTACCTAGCCTAGGCACTTCACATGTGGCTCTATATAACAGGTAATTGGGCAACCCTTTTGAAATAAAAAATAACAAAATGGTATAAAGGTGATACCTTTATTGGCTAACTAATATAATCATAGCAAGCTTTCAGAACATTTTAGTTCCTTTTTCAAGCTGATTACATTTATACCATTTTGTTATTTTTTATTTCAAAAGGGTTGCCCAATAACATTTTTACTGGCTAACACGGTACAGCAACTTTACCTATATAACAGGTACAAAGACCAACAACCCCCAAGGTACAGCAGCCACACTTGACTTCATCACGCTGGGTTTCACATTAACTAGGTAATGTAATAAAAGGCGCAAAGTTTGAACAGGTCACATAAGCCATAGCAACCAATCTCAAAGTTGTCTCCAAATGGCCAATGAGTTCGTGCCACCTGATTATCGTTGTTGTGAGTTGCTAAACTTTACACCTTTTATTGCATTACCCCATAAACCTTACTACACTACATTGTGCTCTCATAGAAAGTTAAAACCATAGGCATTTTGTAGGGATTGTCTTGCTAAATAGGCTCTCCATTAGCCACCAGAAGGTGCTGTTTTACTGTAGTTTTTATATGAAGTTATCTATTTTATGCACACAGATCTAAAAGCTGATGCTTTGTGTACAGCAGGAAAATGTTCCCTCACATGGACTTGCAAACACCTGTTAATATTGAATATGCAGAGATGCATTCCCATGCAAAGACACCCTGCGTACTTGTTTTGAAATATGATAATGCAAATATTTGCCAATAGGTTTGTTTGTACTATGATATTATACCAACAAGCATATTCAGGTCCTAGCCCACACGGTACACACACAGATACAGAACAAGTGTGTTTGTCATTAGTCTGCAGAGCAATCCTCTTTTTTGTACTTAAGACTTCCTTTCAATGGGTAGAAACCTCAAGAGGCAAGAGCAGAGGGAGCTGTGTGGTGTAAATATTACTTCCCCCAGCTTGCAGAGATCTGGAGTTTTACTGGCCTGATAAATGATACATTTACTGCAAATGTACTTACCAGCAAATCTAGTCTTCCTCATTCATCCACTGCCGGACAGCCTTAACCAGGACCTTAGTCCCCTTCAGTAGCACCCGCAATCTACAATCCTTTAACAGATTTCTACCCCAATCTGCCGAATGTCTACCCCCTCATAGAAAGATTCCAGTGGCACACTGAATATTGAAAAAGTGTTTCACCCCAACCACATACAGAAAAAAGGCACCACTCGGGCCCTTTATCAACCCTAGTGCAACAATCATGTACTCCACATTTATAGTGTGAGGAGGGGGTGTGGCTAAAGTCTCCTCCCCTTCCCCATTGGTGACATCACAGCCAAGGGTACATGTTCCGGGGTGGAAGCACTCTACCATTGTTGAATGTCTACCCCCTCAACATAAACCTGCCCACCCTTCAGCACAACCACCTGGTAATTCTTACCAGTAAAAAATGGCACCCATAGTTGTTTCACCATATGGTTATTTTTGACATGATTAATATCCACGTAGCAATAGCTACTGTGGCAGATGAAACGTCGATTTCTGTTATTATTTTAATGATATTGAGTAACCCCTATGCTTAATTAATCAACAGAATCCCAGAGCACACTGAGAATATGCAGTGTCAATATTACTCAAAACCATACTATGATATCACTGCTACTCATGCCATAACAAGATAAAAGATGGGGATCTTCTATGAACAGCTTACAAGGCACGGATAATTCCTGTTATATGACTGCTAACCTTTGGCCTGGTAGAGAAAATTCAATATACACAATACAGCAATACTACTCATCTTTGGTAGGCTTTAGTTCTACTTTAAATTTAGATATAACCTAAGAGCAGATTCAAAATATTGTATGCACACTCAATGACTTTTGATGTTTACATAGAACTGCATGTAAGCACAAAGTACACACAGAGCATACAAATGGTTATTGTTTGTGGACAGTTCAAGATCAGAGTTGCAGAGCAACCAGAAGTCTGGCACAGAATCTGTACATAGATCAGTTGCACGTCTACACCTTGACCCACCCATCATTATCCAATGTATTGCAAACATCACATACATAGAAACCAGGCCCGGACTGGCCATTTGTGGGTTAGGGCAAATGCCAGAGGGGCTGCTATAAGGTCCCATAGAAAGTCAGTGTTTAGTGGGCTGGTGGGCTGGTGGGGGCTGCTTGGGCCTCTATGTGGGCTGATGGGCCTCTTGTGTACCTGAAATGCCAGGGCCTATTTTAATTCTCAGTCCAGTCCTGATAGAAACCACATACCAACAAAACCAATGAAAGGACCTAGAGTGCCAATATTTTTTTTGTTTAAAAATGCCCAAAAATGAATTCAACTCTAGCTCCTTTAAGGGGTTAAATCTAAGTATTATTTGTAAAATACACACAGCTTACAAGGATATTAGTATATAGTTGCTCGGCCAGCCTCCCCTAAATGAAAGCATTCATTGCATCGACAGAGTTAAATATATATTCACACATAAGGGAATACGGCAATTGCTTCATATGAAGATTAACCTTCTGGGTGCTGCGTGCTATCCCAGCCGAGAATTACTTTGTTTTTTGTTATAAAGAGCGCAGCCAGAGAATCTGAGTTATTCTGAGCACACCCTGTCGGTTCATTGGAGGACATCGAGAACGTGACAAGCTTCTCAGCGCAGTCAACATACATAACTGGATTCTCCTCTCAGTGATTTACAGGGTTCCGTATAATAGTCTACAAATGGACCCCTACTTCCCACAGCTTGATAATAATTGTCATGGGGTTCCATATAAACCATCTTATAACTCTACTTCATGATCTATATATCCCCTCTATAACTTTTTACATTGCTCCATATAATTCTCCACATAAAGCCTCTCATTGATCCTGTAACTCCTCTCATTGCTCCATATAAACCTCTTCCTATTGCACCACATCATGTCCCCTATAATTCCTCCTATTGCTCTCTATAACCTTCCATATAACCCTCCCACTTTTCCATATAACTCTTCCTATAACTCCTCATTTGGCTCCATATAACCCTCCCTAGAACTTTTCCTATTTCCCCATATAACCCTCCCTATAACTCCACCTATTTCTTCATATAACCCTCCCTAGAACTCCTATTGCTCCATATAACCATTCCTATAAATCCCCCTGTTGCTCAATATAAGCCTCCCTATAAATCCTCCTATTGCTCCACTTTATTCTCCCTAGAAATCTTACTATTACTTCACATATCATCCTCTAGAACTCCTTTTTCTCCATATAACCCTCCCTATAACTCCTCCTATTGCTCCATAGAACCCTCCCTAGAATTCCTCCTATTGCTCCATATAACTCCTATTACTCAATATAACCCTACCTATAACTGCTCCTATTGCTCCATTTAACACTCCCTATAATTCTGCTCCATATAACCCTCCCTATGACTCCTCCTATTACTCCATACAAACCTCCCCCTAACTAATCCTATTGTTCCATATAACTCCCTCTATAACTCCCCCTATTGTGAGTAAATCTAAACAAATTTCCAATAACATAAATGAAACATTTTCAGTTTTTTTAAGTAATTTGCTAATAGAATTGCTATTGAAAACAGTACAGTTTCAGTCGGTGTTGCTATTTTCCGTACTGAAGGTTCTGACTTTAAAATCATGGTGCAAAACTGAAATCCGCTACACTGTTTCAAGAGTCAGAACCAGAAAAGAAAAAAAGGATAAACAATCTGTTTTCAGCTGCAATCACATTTAGAAATAACTTTAAAACCACTGACATTTTTAATGAATGCGTCATGGAAAGTTGTTTGGAATTACATTTTGTTCCAGTAGGCAACAATGTATCTTATATCCCTTTTAAAAGGGTTGTGGAAAATGACAGCCCTGTGGAGGACAAACTAGGAAGCAGAGAGAACATCCACCTATTAGCTGGCAGTTGGAGATGCAGTAATTAATTGCCAACTGGGACAGCAGTATTAAATAGCTGTGTGTGGCCCTTCTGACAGGAAAGGTTGATCCAGAATAGCAGAGCACTGCTACCTTTATAGGACCCAAGCAAGGTTAGCACTGGGCACGGTTCCACGCAAGAGACACCTGCCATGAATGTACATTTCCAAAGAAGGACCGAAATTTCAGGCACAATCCTCCTCTTCAACGCCACCTCCCTCCTCCCCACCTCCCCTCAGCCTCGGTGGATTTACTAGAGAGGGATTATCCATTTGCATATTGATAGTCATGGGGACGCGCCTAGGGAATCAGCCGAGGAGTTATGGTATTTGTGTCAGGATTTAAACAGATGCTTCACTGTCAGGCAAAGCCACAAGCCTGAATTAGACTTTCTTATCCCTTGAATGGAGTTGCTTATGAAACCGCCCCTTTTTGTCGAATCAACCTATTTTTTATAGATTAGGTCTTTTCCTTTGCATTGCCTATAGTGCACAGAATGATCCTTTTCAGTATATTTCTATGGGCAGGAGCTGCTGGATTGAGGAACCTTATTGGGAAGATGGAACAGTCCTTTCCTCTACATTTTTAATTTTTACCTATGGGTGGGAGCTGCCATATTGTGTCCCTTTTGCTGTACATTGTCAAGAAAAAAATTTGTATTTATAAACAGGGAGGACCTCTCATTATTTCCCCTTGATATAGTTCCACACAGATAATAGGGTTGCTGGGAATTTAATGTCTTAGACTGTTACAAGACTTGCTGGCAATGTTATTACTAGGAAGAAGATAAAAGAGACAGCAAGGTAGATTTGTTATCCTTTTAACAGGTAAAAAGAACGATTTTCCTTTATTTAGGACTCAGCACTAAGGCCAAGATTTCATAGCCATGCTAGAGGTTAGAAGTATGGAGGCCGATTAACTGATAGAGTGTGTACTGTGTGCATTGAATAGGGACATTATCATTACATGAACATAAATATTATAATGAACAATGTTCTGTGCACCACTATAACCCCATACTGCACTGTATATTTAGGGAAAATAAATGCTAAATAGAAATCCTAGTTGTACACAGGATTTTTTTTAACCCCTTAGGAACCCTGCAATACCTATATACAATGAAAGGTATTTACCGTATAGGTTGCAGTTTGCAAAGCATTTAAAGATCAGTAAAAATGGGAGTGGGAGATTGAAGGATCAAAATACCCTGAAAGGGTAAATGAATACTAAAAAATAAGAGAGAATGGATTTCTGTGGGTAGAAGATGAATCCACAGGAATTAAACAGGAAGGAAAGAGCATAGGGGCAGACATGTACAGAGACCCGTTAAAAAAACAAAAAGACAGAATGAGATGTACAGAGGCGGAAAGGGGGAGGGAAAAAAGAAAAGCAGGGAGGACTCGGAGTAGAGGAGAGAGCGACAGAGGAATGAGAGTTGGGGGAAGGGAGGAATAGAGAGAAAGCATAAATACAAGGAACTAGATACAGGGGACAGAGGACGGAA
>CM044447.1:22132753-22203546 GCA_024363595.1 Xenopus borealis | reverse complement strand
TTTTATTTTTTGATGTTACTGGTCCTTTAAAAAATACATGGTGTTAGTAATAATGCCTTTCAGACATATAATTTCAGCGATTCTTTGCAAGTTCACACTTGCAAAGCACAGGGATTCAATGTAAAGGCCAATGGATCATGCGTTCTGCTCCACTACACACAATCAATGTTCACATAAGAGGAGGTTAAATCTTATCTACACAGGTATGAAACTGAAGCAAAGGTGTGACTTATTTTGTCTGTATTTATGCCAGCTGGAGATCAGTTGCAGTAAATATATCTAGGACTTTTCTAGGTAACAAAAGACATAAAATATATTTTCTGGTATCTAATTCTGTATGTCCTTTCATGGTTAGCTTTCCAAATAAAGACATTTTTCCTAAAGCAGTAAGTTAAAAAAAGCAATCTTATGCATACTGCCAAGAATTGATTTCACATTACAGAAAGTACACTGAACTGGTAATTCTGTCTAGTGTCTGCAGGTTGTGTCAGTACCAGCTTTGTGCCTTCAGGCTAAGACATGAGAAACCTAATGGCAGATCAAGACAGTGTTGCACTACTTTAAGTTGATTTAGAAAGACTAAAGAGGCCCTATTGCTTCTGCAGCTAGGGTTGCCACCTTTTTGCTAAATTTTTTTACCGGCCAGCAGGGGGCGGAGCTTAAAAAGGGGCGTGATATGATGCAAAGGGGGCGTGGCGTGACGCAAAAGGGGCGGGGCCACGGCAATCGATGAAAGAAGACGCGAGAAAGGTAAGTTTTTGGGGGATTTAAGGCAAGGCAAGGGCCTTTTTTAAGGGGTATTACAAATTTACCGGCAGCTACATTGCCGGTAAATTTGTAATACCGGCCCCGGCCTTGGCTGGTGTTTTACCGGCTAGGCCGGTAAAATACCGGCTGGGTGGCAACCCTATCTGCAGCATCAAAGTTACTCTTAAAGTGGACCCGTCACCTCAAAAAAAATTCAGAATCATATTTTATAACATTAATGAACATTAATTACATTATATAAATTATTTTAATCTTGTTTTCTTCAGTCTGGGAATTCATAATTGTAGCAAGTCAGGCAGGAGCCATTTTGTGGACACTGTTATCAAGGTAACTCTTGCATCATCTCAGAATCTTGTTTGTGCACCAGAATTGGGGACCCGATGTCTATTCCCATGTCCTGGCTACACAATTAAATGGTTTAGAGAACTGGGGGAATGTGTGGGGAGCAGTGACATCTAGGAAGTGCTGAATGGAAAGTGAAAGTAATTATCTGCCCCGCCTCTATGCCTAGGCATAGAGGAGTGACAGACAATATTTGATTGACAGCTGAGATTTTTAAATGAGCTTAAAACAGCTATTAATGATTTAATAAAAATGTAAAATTGGAATTCATGTTTAATTTGAAAAGGACTTTTATCATACAGATTTTTGTGTCTGGGTGACAGGTCCACTTTAATACTGACAATTTCTGAAATTCTTTCAAAGTTCATAATTCCTCAAATACATTGGGGAATTTTTTTCTTAGTTTCTGCATAAGGAAAATAATCTGTAGTAAAAATATTTGCTTTATGTCAACATTTGAATCTTGGTATGTGTGGCTTTCTTCTAAATATAGAAGTATTGCCTGTCACAATAACATAATAACAATGAGCATGAGCTATATGTATGTTTTATATTAACAGTTTGTGTTAACAAGGCCCGTATCTGCCGAGCACTTCAACAAACTTTATATTTATTTACATATTGCACGTGCAACTTGGGTGCTTTTTCATAACTCAAAATCACCCACCCTGTTTCTGGAAATCGTAACTAATGTAAAAGCTGCTGTTTTAGTATCATTTCCAATTCCACAATAAGCAGCAACAGAAAGTGATTTGGGGAGTTTGATTTGCCCCGTTTAATTGCAAACTCAAAATATGGCACCAAATTCATCTTGTGATATTTGCCTCATTACATATAATAATCTGTTAGAATCTTTTAGTACTCAAGTAATTTTAATTTTTTTAAATTAAATTTGGGATGCTGTTTTAGGGGGTTTAGTTCTCCTTTATACAACTCCAGATGTAATTCCTAAGATGTTAGGGCCCCCAATGAGCTAGTAATCCATAATAATTAACCTTCCGATATCCCCAATTGAATGGACCCTTGACCATGACTTGCATTGGGATATTACACTGTCCCAGGCTGATTGATGGCTGTAATTAACACTAAGGGGCAGATTTACTAAATTCGTGTGAAGGATTTTGAAATTCGATCGAATAGATCAAATAAAAATCGAATTACTTCCCCATTAAAAATATTCTTCGATTGCCTACTTCACCAGGTTCAACCTAGCGAAGTGTTTTGGGGGAATTGTGATCGAATAGAAAATATTCGATGGAATGGTTAAAATCGATCGATTTGATTGAATAGTGGATAGCAGTATTCGATATTCGAATTTGAAGGATTTTACTTTCCTTCTATTCATATGGTTGAATTTCGAATTTTTTTATATTCGAAATTCGACCAATGATAAATCTGCATGTCCCCTACAGAATGGTCACATGCTGTAAATACAGCGGATCTTTGCAGAAACATATTATGCTACCTCAGTGCCCATCACCATCCCATCACCACCCCAGATCCGCCGGGTATGTCGCTTGTCTGTCTGCAAAGCCATTATGTTGACTGCCTCTTTATATGTTCCCTGCCTGGGAAACCAATTGCAAATGCACATTTCAATTACACCATGGTTCTATATTATGCTATTCTCCCATGTGGATATGTTTTAATAAACCAGTTCAGTTAATGTTCAAAAACCACTGGTGCCCATTTATTGTGCACTGCATACAATGTATGGTTGTGCAACCACCTGCATACCATTAAGTTAAGGTCTCATTTGGAGCACATTATTGAGGTGAATCACAGTAGAGCAATGGTGCCCATCAGTTTACTATAAGCTTACACACATATTTAAAAAAATAAATGTTTTTATTTCTCACATTATGTGGGTTATTTATTAAGTCCAAATGCGTGGTAAAAAAAAGTCTTAGAGATTTATTATACCCACAGGATGGAGAATCTGGAAAAAGCTAAAAAATAAATCGTATGATTTGGATTTCCGCTCGTTTTTTTCATGTTTCTCCCTGATCTGAATAAATAAATTAATAAATAAGGTCCAATCTAGAGTTCAGTCTGACTTTTTGGATTAAAATGATCCAAAAATTTGGGACTTTGATAAATAAGGACCTATATGTATTGTTTGTTTTTTTCACAAACAAAAGACAAGATTATTAGAGAAGTTTATCTCAAATATGCTGTACTTTGGATTCCAAAGACAATAAATCCTGGAATTGTATGTTTACCCCAGGAAACCATTTATTACTGAAAAGTACACATTCTGTCAGATTTAAAAATGAGTAACTATGCTGTTCTACTCCTAATTACCAAACATCAAAGATTTTTGGAACTACAGCTGGATTACATCAGTGCCTGAGGCACGGTCAGATAGACATTTAAGCTAGTGCAGATACTAAGCACATATAATTCGCTATTGAGCGACTTCAACCACATTATAGGAAGGGAGAGTACTCTGAAGGGGTGGGCATCTGCAATGTGGCTGTACTATTACAACTCTGGATCCATATAGTGAATTAAGGCCTTCTGTGAGGTCGTTCCCCTGCCTTTACCTTGAGTTTTAATTTTATTGTTACCAATGCCCTTGATTTTTTTAATTTCATTTATTAAAAGTTACATTTTAAACATATATACATCACTATTGAGCTTTGGATATGATAAATGGGAGGGTGCAGTTATTTTGGTCATCTCTTTCCTTCTTTATTTGCACAGATGGAATACACCCAGAGAGAGAGAGCGTAGTTAAGTTTAAGACTGGCCTCTTTCTGGTTTTCTCAGAGTCTCTTTCCTCTGTTATGGTGCCTTTTGAATGGATGAAAGTGGATCATTCCTATATTTAAAAAGGGATTCCGATCTCAGCCTGGCAATTACAGGCCTCTAAATTTGAGATCTGGTGTGGGCAAATTTTTTGAAAGCTTTTTAAGGGATCACATTCAAAAGGTTGTCCTAGAGAATGGCATTATGAACAGCAATCAGCATGGCTTTATTAAGAATAGGTCATGTCAGACAAATTGAATTGCGTTTTGTGAAAATGTATATTTCTTATTGTGTGTGTTTTAAAGGGGGTCAACATTGCAGGCTCTGTGCAGGTAGGGGTGCAACCTGGCTGGTATTTTACCGGCCTGGTCGGTATTTTTGATGGTTGATCCCAATGTTATTAACAGGGCAAAAAGATAAATATATATATAGGAAGGCCGGTATTTTTCTCCAGAAAAGGTGGCAACCCTATGTGCAGGTTTATTACCTCCTGCTGTTTTAGGCCCTTTGCTGCCAACAGCCCTCTGTCTCTCCCTGTGTCCCATTCCCCCCTTCCTCCCCCAGAGGGGTGTTTATATATCCATCCATCTTTCCTTTGTTCTCTGAGGATCGTGTGGGTTTTGGCTCGACTTCAGGAAGCAAAGTCCTGATAGCCTAGTATAGCCCCATCTGAGTGTCAAAAAAACCCTTGCGCAACCTTGCCCAAGTTAGTCTATGCAGAGGAAGCAATCCAGGTAACAAGTTGTGCAAGGACTCCCTGGATCTCCAAAACCAGGATTAAACCAAATAACTGCTTCCTTGGAGGCAATTTGCTGTTTCTTATTATAGGGATGTAAGTGAAAGTTTTTGGAAAAATTTTCACCTTCCCTTTACTGTGCTGTATGTATATATATATATATATATATATATATATATATATATATATATATATATATATTACCATTTGTAAATATTGTGTGCTGTGAATCTTTTCTATGAAATTCCAATTAATAACTCAACTGGCTTGGCTGATGAAAAGTACCAAAATTTTTATACTTCTTGCCTAAAGCTGAATTTCTATTATACAGGTGTCAGAATTCAGAGGCTGATAAAGTACTATAAACAATAATAACAGCGGCCATTTAGATGTAGATGCAGGTTCTATCTTTGAGTGTTTATACATGAGTCACCCATAATGAATCAAGAAACCTCTTCCTGTTTGCCACAGATACTCAAAATAGACTATGGGTGTTTCCTATTTTTTTACCATCTAAGGCACATTGCACAACGTTACAAAAGAGAACATGTCATTAAGAAATGTTATAGCACTTGCCAGTGGTTGCAGAAATGAAAATATAATAAAGTACTTTGTTCTTCCTGTTTTCAGCTTCTTGGGGGTAAAGGTAATATAATAAATTAATAAATATGTGTATATAAATATATATATATATATATATATATATATATATTCTTTCTGCTCAATAATGACATCATTCAACAATTATATGTACATACTGTGGTCAATGTTTCTGTGTTGTAAAACCATACAACACATAATATAATAATAATATACAATTAGATATATAATGATTACTTTCTGCATTGCTTAAACCATGTACTATAAGACTAATTTTCATCATAGTCTCTTCAAGCACAAATGGCCAAATCTTTTAGTGTATCTCCAGAATTACTTCATATCACATTGTATTTCATGTTTAAATGCGATTTAATTCCTGTAATAATAGAAGTAGTTCAGACTCTGCACTAACAAGAGTGATGTGTCAAAGCAGGCTCTATAACCCACATAACCGGCCTGTTAACTTCAAGCCTCCCTCCCTCCCTCTCTCGCTCACCAAAGCTTTATTCACATAGAAGGAAAATACTTATTATTCAGGTACTTATATAAGTTAAGGTCTCTTAGATCAGGGTTGATTGGAGGCCCAAGGGCTGCACAATGGCTCTCTAAAAGATTTTTATGGCCTATTGACAGTTCAAGAGATTCACTGTCTTCTTTGGATGACATCATGATTTTATTATAATCTGGCTGTTATAGCACAGCGAATAATCAGTCCACTTTACAGAGAGAGAGTGAAAGGACTGCCCTAGACCTCTACAAAGAAGTTTGGGTATGTACTTATTTGTTAATCTTTTTTTGTTACCACCTGTATAATGTTTGTTTCCACTGGACAGTTCTTGCCCTGGTATTTAATAAAAATTGTCCAGAAACCCATTATCTAGAAAGCTCCGAATTATGGGAAGGTCATTTCCCATAGACTACATTTTTATCAAATAACTAGAATTTTTAAAAATTATTTCCTTTTCCTCTGTAATAATAAAATAGTACCTTGTATTTGATCCAAACTAAGATCTAATTAATCCTTATTGGAGGCAAAACCAGCCTTTTGGCTTTATTGAATGTTTACATGATTTTCTAGTAGACTTAAGGTATGAAGATCCAAATTACGGAAAGATCCGTTATCTTAAAAACCCCAGGTCCCGAGCATTCTGGTTAACAGGTCTCATAACTATATTATGTAATCTGATACTTTGATCATTCCAGTGGAAGAATATAAGATGTTCCTGCTATTATAATTAAAGGACCAGTAACATCAAAAAATTTAATTGTTTTAAAGTAATAAAAATATAATGCAGTGTTGCCCTGCACTAGTGTTTGCTTCAGAAGCACTACTATTGTTTATATAATTAAGCTGTTGTGTAGCCATTGGGGCAGCTATTCAAAGGAGAAAAGGCTCAGGTTACACAGCAGATAGCAGATAAGCTCTGTAGAACATAATGTTATCTGTTATCCATTAGTTATCCTGTGCCATATAGCAATTTTTCCGCCATTGCTACTTAGCAGCTTGTTTATATGAACTATAGTAGTCTTTCTGAAGCAAACAGATCAGTTTTAACAGCGCAGGGCAACACTACATGATATTTTCGTTACTTTAAAACACGTCCATTTTTTGGTGTTACTGTTCCTTTAATATGGAGGAAGATGTGATCTTTTAAGTAATTATTACTAATTAACATTAAGGTGGTTACTGATTAAGGTTTGAGTAGATTTTCCAAGTAAATTCAAGTTTTCAAGTTAATTTGATCAAAATTCCCTTTGGGGAACTCGAATTTATTTGTGTTTTTTTTTAATACAAAACTTGAAATTGTTGAGATTTATTGTACCCTGGAAATAGCTCAATCTGAAAATACACCATCTAAAACCCGTTGAGGTCACTGTTGAAAAAGGAGTGCTGTATGATTTGAAGATATTCCAAAGCCACTTAGGAATTAAGGGGAGACTTGAAGTTGGTGTAAATGTTTTACTATAGGAAGTGCATACACATTTAACTTCTTATATATTTACTGGGAGTGGAACCCCTTATGTGAATGCACATCCATTTGATCTATATTTGTGCAAGATTTAAAAAAAATCCCATACTTTTCCAAATGGGTTCTCTCGCTGTGGGAGTCCATACTGTGACTACAACATGCAAATGCGTTCCAGAGCATGCTCAGATTGTAGCACTGCCCTGAGTATTGTACCCAGAATGCCTAACATTAGTAAACTCTAGAAGTATCATGAGATTTCCCTATCTTATTCCCTGCTAGTGGTGTCAGTATGCAAATGAAGGACACACACTAACTTCCAGAAGGTGGCAGCACTACTGAACAGCAGCTAGCACAGAAGTTTGGCAGATTTCAAAATAGCTTAGAAGGTTTATTAGGCAAGCAAGAAATTTCAACTGAGCATGTGCAAGATTTCAGAGCTGCAGTTGGCTGTGAAGATATAGGTAGGAGGAGTCCAAGATGCCTGTCTCAGCTAGAACTGCAGTGGTGATAGGGGAGATTTTGATGTGGCTCAGTAAGGCAACTGCGTGACCCACTGGTGGATGGAGTTCAGCAGCATAGTCTTGTTGCAAAAATCTGAACCCACACTAAAGGAAATACTATTCTATGATATGTACCTGGAGTGCCACTGGGCAAGGAGCTGTGGAGTTCAAATTTGGCAGAATTAATTATACAACGTCCCTAGGGTTGCCATATTTTCTGGAAACAAAATATTGGCCTTTCTATGTATTTATCTTTTTTCCCTATTAATAACATTGGGCTGACCAGCTAGTAAATTACCAGCCAGGTGGCAACTGGAACGTCCCTAATCACCCTGGTTACACAATGAACTACTTAGACTTTAGGTGGCAGATTTATCAAGGGTCGAAATTTAGATAGAGATAAAATCCGATGAAATCAAATATCGAATTCAGAGGATTTTACCGTTATTCGATTTTTTCTAGAAATTGAACGACCGAAGAGAAACCATCTGAGTTCTCGAAAAAATCGTCCTAAATCATCTGATTTCACGAAAATCATACGATTTGTGCGATTTTACCGAGAAATCTAATGATTTCTATTTGAACAAGAAAATTTGAGAAAAAGCTTATGCACCTTTTTCAGGGCCATACCCCTAATTACCCTGCCCATTTTACAAAATTTGCCAGGTTCTGAAAGTTTGAACACATTTCTGTAGTTTTTATGTTTATATTACAAATTTATTCGAATTGTTCGATTCTATCGAATTTTGAGAATTCGATGGTCGAAGTAGCCAAAAAAAATTCGAAAATCAAATATTTTTGCATTCGAATCCTTCACAAAAATTTTATAAATCTGCCCGTAAGGGTCATTCACGACTGTATTACCTCCCAACTTTATGGAAAAGGAAAGATGGACAAAAAGATTTGCCGCTCGGAGCACAGCAAATTTTTTGACCATGCACCTTTTTCGGGGCCATACCCTTAATTACCATGCCCATTTTACAAAATTTGCCAGGTTCTGAAAGTTTGAACACATTTCTGTAGTTTTTATGTTTACATTACAATTTTATTAATGAAGGTGAATTGCTCTTGAAGCTGTGAATCTTCTTCTCCCAAGTGACAAAACTGTTACAAATGTATCAAGTAGTTCTGTGCAGTGAACTAGGGAATTTCCCCATTCAGTGCAGTGAAACCTACCACCTGTCAGTTTAGACCTGGGTCAAAACTGCCTGCCCAGTTTTCCAAATTATGAAAATGCAGAATTCCTTATGACTCACGCAGCGTTCAGGCAATTGCCAAGGTATTGCCCTGCTCATGGGTCCAACCCCATTGCAGCAAGACCCGCCCCCATTGCATCATGGCCGACCCTGCCTGGAGTTAGACAAGTCAAAAGGTGGAAACCCTGACACAATTGCATCCAATGCACTACAATTTACACAATTATATTTGTGCTTTGGCACAAATCAGACCCAATTGCTCTTTTCTAATTCTGGGTGTCGTCATTTCCGATGGGATGTGTGTGACGTGCTCAGTTGTGCTCTCTGCACTAGTGTTGTGCCCCCTCCATGACCCACTCTAATGTGAAAGGGGTAAGCACTGGGTAGGTTAGGGGGTGTCATCATTAGACCCCTGTTACAAATCAATGTAAAGCACTGTGCAGCTTGCTGCTGCTATGTAAATAAATTATGATTCCCTAAAATTGCCCCTGTGTAAATAACCCCTTATGTTTGCCCACAGTACTCTGCTCATAAGACTTACATATCATACTATATATTCAGAATACAGAACACGTGATCAGTGCCACATCTGTGGCTAAACCAGTTATGTAGTAGTTGAACTATAGCTAATGTACAAGCTGGAGGGAATATCTGGTAGATGACCGGTATACATCCCTATTCTTTAGGTTTTAAAGAAACTACTCCTTTAGGAGACACCATGGGGTTAACCAGCCAGAGTTGGGCTGGACATCCAGGGGGTGTTTAATGAAGGTGATGAGAGAGAGAAAATTGTTTGTGTTGCACTGTGGAGTTTGCTAAGTTCTTTTTCAAGAGACCAGAGAGTTCATATCAAAAAGACTGGACATGATATGTTTTGGCAAGTACTCTATTTTAATTTTGGGTCTTATATGCTGAACTGAAGTGGTTTTGTTTGTTTTATACCATTGCATGCTGCTGGCAAATTAATTTGAGTTTAAGAAAAAAAAACAGTTTCCTTCAGTCTGGAGTAGCCAGCATGTTTGTGTGGCCTGCCCATAATTGCTCTCAGCTTAGACAGGAAGAGGCAAACATGAACTGGAACATGAATCATAAGACAATGGCAAAACAGCAGGAATGCCCTTAACCAAAATGTCCACACAAGCAGGTTACTACAATAAGACTAGCCATATCACCTAAAACGATCATATTTATGGTTTGCAAACTTTTCTTTCTCTAGACTCATTATCAGTGCAGCATTATATTTCTGTCTTTTGTAAGAACTTCCATTAGGAACATGTCGCGTTTAACAGCAGCCCTTTTAGAAAATTTGTTCATGTTTACAGCAGAGGGGACATTAGAGAGCGCCCTCTATCGCAGGCCAGATAGTATCCTATGCCTTAGGTATGATACAGCCATGTGGAGCAAAACTGGTAACTTTTAATCTTGTTTGTTAAATGGCAATAAGCATTGTTCTTATTGGTTCAGTAATGTGGCGGACAGTGTTGCTTCACAGAATGGATATTTTATGTTTTGTGAATCAGAACTTGCATTTTGTTGAAAGAATGAATCTTGTACAATAAAACCTTGCTTTCTGTCATAAATATATATATTATATATATATAAAAAAATATGTCATTCAAATCTATCTTAGCATGAACTAGTTAGTTATACTATTATATATTATGTCCAAGTTGTTTTTACATAATTCATTCTGTAAGTAACTTTACACATAGGTGTGTCTGTTTATATGGAGGTTATGCATTTGTGAGACAGATTGATTGTTAAACTGTACAGAACGGAGTCTGTAATATAATGACATCCTTTTGTGCACTTACCAGATTTTGTTCTCATTCATTAATGACAAGAGCAAGATTAAAATACATAGATATACTATACTATAAATCCAATATTATACATATTCTAGCTATACAAATATATAGATATATTTATGTTACAAATCTAATATTATTTATATTTACAAATATATAGAGGAGTGAGGAGGCATAGGGATATTAGAGACTGAAAGGTAATTGTGGAGTAATTCAGCAGAGTGAAAATATCAATATATATATGTAACAGTAATTTGGGCAGTCTTGTCCTCAATTAATAATGTGTACAGCTAGTGGTAATGAGCATGTTACACTTAGACCTATACAGCAGGGTAGGGCCTTTACCAAGTGGAAGCTTTCCCTACCATACCCAGGCAAACTGTACATAACACATAAAAATGGGCGCCAGGAGGTTCTTGGTGCAACTCAACAAATGTTTATTATGTCAGAGACAAATATCCCCAGGTTTTACTCAAGCAGGAGTTGAGAGTATAGTAGAAGTACCAAAGTCACACAGATACAGCACATACTAATTGTAACTTACATTTCCACATGACAGAACATACCAGTGTTGGGATCGGGATCAATCACTGTAGAGATCAGGCTGTCCTTTATTAACCTGGGTCCCTATCACTGCATTCCCAGCTACTTCCTTCTATCAATTCTCGGTGGAGCGACAACTATCTGCCTTACTCTCCTAGAGAGTCTATCACCAAAACTCCCCTAGGCTAGCTATACCTAATTCATGGGGTTGACTGGTCCCCGACTCATGCACCAAAGTTGTCAGGTCCATTTAGGTTAACAGCTTTACTAGGGCCTTGTTGATACCAGGCTCAATGAGGGTATAGGTATGTAAATACTCAAATAAAGACATAGGCATCTGCCTAGTAAGTAAGACAAAAAAGGCAGGGATTTAACTCTATATGTATGTGTAATGTTCAATGAGACAGTGGGACAAGGAACTGAAGGGGTCAATGTGCTTTGTGGCAAAAGCCCTGTAGAAAATGGTTGTAGGCAACTAACAACTAACTTGCACACTTTATCACACACACACATAACACACACACTTTGTCAGATTCCCACTTGCTCTAGTTTGCTTCTTCCTCGAACAGAGGAGGAACAGGAAGCTTACTGATGGAAGGGGCAAAGCTAAGACGGAAATGCATAAGAATAGGCAACAAACTTAGCTGAATAGCTTTGGGATGGTCCATTTTTTAAGGGGTGCTAACCCCAGGATTTAAGCCTTGCTGAACCTTGTGGCAGCTATTTAATGGAGGTCTTAAGACGTGCTCATATAACAAAGAACAAAATAATATGCATATACATGGCAAGAGTGCCCCCCTTGCCCCTATTTGTGGACACCCATGCTTGCACGTCCCATCTTCTGTTTCTTTAGCTGGTATCTTATTTGGTACTATGTGGCATCATGGTGGCACATTGGGTGGTGCACACAAGTTCAGTGTTTGGAATGACTAGTTATCTTATTTAGCAGACGAGCCAGGGGATCAGGCACTATGGAGAGAGTTAAGGATCCTGTAGTCGTCTTACTTATGACATAAGTTAAATTCACTTCCATACAAGTAGAATAGCTTTTTTGGCATACAATGTCGTTGGTATGACTTGAGTGAGTTGGTCTGTGTGCCCAAAGCAGTCCTCAATGCACACTTGCAGCTTGCCGTCGCTGGATGTATATATTTATATAAATGTATTGTTTATTGAAAAATTGCGATTAAAAACATAACAGTCTGTGTGCCCCATTAGGCAGAGCTCTGGTGAGCGTATATGCAAGAGGACAAATTTGTACAAAGTCTAGAATTTTGCTCCTATACCATTGGATGTGGGGGATTCCCAGAATACACAGTAAATGGTCCCCACCTCCACCCCACAATTGTAACAGGGGGAACAGAACAGCAGCAGGATGTTGAGGCAGCTAGCTGGGTGGCAGTTAGAAAATCTAAGGTGGGCAAAAGGAAAAGAGACTGATCTTGGGTTTATACATCCCAACAGCTTTGCCAGATTGTGTGAAGATGATGGGAGTGTGAACTCTGGATTGGCAATTCTAGATGGGGCTGACCTCTCTAACAGCCGGGAGACAAGTTTCTCTAGAAGTGGCTGGGAGGAGAGCAGAGTCAGGCCTAAGCAGATTGTGGTTGTAGGGGATTCAATTATTAGGAAAGTGGATAGGGTAATCTGTCATCCGGATCGTTACAACAGAACAGTTTGCTGTCTACCTGGTGCCAGGGTTCGACATGTGGTTGATTGGGTAGACAAATTATTGGGTGGGGTTGGGCATGACCCAACTGTGTTAGTACATATCGGTACTAATGACAAGATAAATGGTAGATGGAAGAGTTCAGGGATCTAGGCTCTAAGATTAAGGCAAGGTCTTCCAATGTAATTTTTTCAGAAATTTTACCTGTGCCATGTGCAAGTTTAGGGAGACAGCGGGAGCTTAGGGAGTTAAATGCGTGGCTCAAGTCTTGGTGTAGGAAGGAAGGGTTTGGGTTCCTAGAGCACTGGGCTGATTTTTCCTTGGGGTACAACCTATACAGTCAATACGGATTGGAAGGGGGTCCACTGTGCTAGGGGAAAGAATGGCCAAGAGGTTGGAGGAGTGTTTAAACTAGGTAAGTGGGGGGTGGGTGAGAGAAAGAATTATGGGGAAGCTTGGGTAGAAGAGGTAGTGGGATTAGTAAGGGGTCATGGGGGAGGAGTGTTGGGGCATACGGTTTACCATCTAAGGAGGTCCCTCTGTTACAAGGAAAACAGACTAATAATAACTTAACATATAATTCCCCTCAAAGTAATGTACATTTAAAAAAGTAAAAGTAGTAACCTCTGTTGTATGCTGGCAAATGCACGAAGTTTGTCAGGTAAAATGAGAGACCTAGAATTAATTGCATGCTCTAAAAATTATGATATAATTGGTATCACTGAGACTTGGTGGGATGAAACATGTGACTGGACTGTGAATTTAAATGGTTACACTAAAGAAATATGGTAGATCAATGCAGGTTCCCGCACACCCTTTTTTTTAAAGGTAAAATAGATATTACCTGGTGCACAAAAGGTAGAGGCTCGGCCCCCTCTCGTAAAGTCCAGCAAAAAAATACCAATGGCACACAGGATCAATGCAGACAAGTGCTTTGCGTGTTTATTGCAGATGCAACGTTTCGGGGTCACGCCCCTTTCTCAAGCATCTACACTAAAGAAATAACCATTGCGGGCACTGGTGAGGTTTTGGAATCCCTCTGGCTAGAGATTTCGACTGGGCATAAGGTTACAAAGAAAATTTTCATTGGTGTATGCTATAAACCACCTCGTATAAGTGACGCTTACAAATAGAAACGGCTTCACAACTAGGTCAAGTTATTATTATGGGTTGCCAAGAAAGATAAAGCTAGTTGGTTTGTAAATAAGCTAAATGACAACTTTTTATCCCAGCTCGTTCAAGAACCTACTAGGAATAACTCTCTTTTGGATCTTGTAATAACTAATAATACTGAACTCATCTCTAGCATTTGTGTGGGTGAGCATTTAGGAAATAGTGATCATAACATGGTCTCCTTTGAGATTCTGTTGCAGAGGCAACTCTGTAAGGGAGTAACTAAAACATTGAATTTCAGGCGTGCAAACTTTGACAGTAGTAAGGGCATCTTTGCAACATATTAAGTGGCAAATGCTTTTCACAAGATTAAACACTGAACAAAAATGGGAAGTCTTTAAAATGCTGCTTAATAAATATACGTCAGTATATTCTGCTTGTAAGCAAGGAACGTTGTTACAAAGCAAAAACTTTTTGTTTCAATAGAAGTGTTGGTGTTGAGGTGGGTAAGAAAAGACGTGCTTTTAAGGCAGAATCATTTATAAGGTACAAGGAGGCCAATAAATCATGCAAAAAAGCTATCAGGCAAGCTAAAAATCGATATGGAAAAGGATATAGCAGTAAGCAGTAAAAAGAATCCAAAATTATTTTTTAAATATATTAGTTATTATAATAGTAAAAAATTGAAACAGTAAGGGGTAGGACCTTTATTATCAGAAGAGGGTCAGCTGGTTGATGAGAACAAGAAAAAAGCTCAGATTCTGAATGCATACTTTTCGTCTGTCTACACAAATGAGGAACCAGCTAATGAAGGTTTCCTTATTAATAGTCCCAATTCTAATAATACATCTAATGATGCATAGTTCACACATGCTGAAATTCAAAAGAGACTAGAACATGTTAAGATAAACAAAGGTCCAGGGCCATATGGGATTCATCCCAGGGTAATTAACGAGCTTAGCTCTGTGATTGCCAAACCTCTCTACTTAATTTTTCAGGATTCATTGAGGTCTGGCATGGTGCAGAGAGACTGGCGAATTGCTTATGTGGTGCCGCTATTCAAAAAGGGATCCCATTCTCTGCCTCAAATCTATAGGCCAGTTAGTCTGACGTTGGTGGTAGGAAAGCTTTTCGAAGGATAGGATAGGATACTGGACTTCATTGCAAATAACAATACTATGAGTTTGTGCCAGCATGGTTTTATGTGTAATAGATCTTGCCAGACTAACTTAATTTCTTTTTATGAGAAAGTAATCAGGGACCTCGATTCTGCGATGGCTGTGGATGTGATTTACTTAGACTTCGCTAAAGCATTTGATACAGTGCCACACAGAAGGTTACTGGTTAAATTAAGGAATGTTGGCCTGGAACATAGTATTTGTAACTGGATAGAGAACTGGCTAAAAGATATACTACAAAGATTGGTGGTAAATGGAACATTTTCTAATTGGACCAGTGTTGTTAGTGGGGTACCGCAGGGCTCTGTACTGGGTCCCTTGCTTTTCAACTTGTTTATTAGTGACCTGGATATGGGCATTGAAAGTACAGTTTCTATTTTTGCAGACGATACTAAATTGTGCAGAGCTATAGGTTCCAGGCAGGATGCTGCCACTTTGCAGAGTGATTTGTCTAAGTTGGGAAACTGGGCAGCAATCTGGAAAATGAGATTCAATGTTGATAAATGCAAGGTTATGCACTTTGGCAAAAATAATATAAATGCAAGTTATACACTAAGGGGCAGATTTATCAAAGGTTGAGGTGAATTTTCGAATGAAAAAATGAGAATTTATAGCTATTTGTGTTCCTCGACCAGGGAATAGTCCAAATTCGATTAGAATTTTCAAAATTTATCATATACTGTTTTAGCCTATGAGGGACCTCCTAGAGCCTATATGGAGTCAATTAGTGGACTTTGAAAATTCTAAGATTTTTTTGGGCAAAACTTAGAATCGAATGCGCTAAAATTTTAATTGATCAATTTGAATTTGATCGAATACAGACCTATTCCATTGATAAATGGACCTATCTGATCGAAAAAAATTTTTAATTTCGGTTGATCTTTTTGAATTCGGATTTTGAAGTTTTTGCACTTCAAATTCAACCCTTGATAAATCGGCCCCTAAATGCCAGTGTGTTGCAAGTTTCCTTAAATGAGAAGGATCTAGGTTTTTTTTGCAGATAACAAGTTATCTAATTCTGGGCAGTGTCATTCTGTGGCTTCTAACGCAAATAAAGTTCTGTCTTGATTTAAAAAGGGCATGAACTCAAGGGATGAAAACATAATTATACCTCTTTATAGGCCTCACCTGGAGTATGCGGTGCAGTTTTTGACTCAAGTCCTTAAGAGGGATATAAATGAGCTGGAGAGAGTGCAGAGGCATGCAACTAAACTGGTTAGAGGGAAGGAATGCTTAAATTATAAGGGTAGACTGTCAAGGTTGGGGTTGTATTCTCTGGCTGATATATATATATATATATATCCCCCTTATTTCCCCATGATGTCTTCAAATTCTATCCCATAATGTACAAGGGTTTAACTCCCCTATGAAACGTAGAAAAACCTTTATATGCTACAATTCTCTTAAAGCAGATATTGTTTGTTTACATTTTTCAAAAACATCTTCTCCTAAATATCTAAATAGAAAAATACCCTAACTTCATAGCTACTACTAATGATAAGACGGCAGGGTTTGCAGTATGTTTTAAAACTGGTTTACAATATCACACATCCTTTAATCAACAGACAGACTCAGAGGGGAGATTTGTGATACGTATAATAACTATTGATGAAACAAGTCGGTTACAATAGTATCTTATTATGGTCCAAACACTGGACAGAAACCATTTTTAAGGTCTTAAGGTTGTATTTTCAAAATGCAATCATGATCATTTAATATTATGTGGTGACTCTAACATGATATTTGATGGATTTTGGTATCTTGACACATAGGAACCTTTACCCCTACCACCATTAAGACTAGATGCAAGGGTTGTTAAATTACAGTTTTCTAGCAATTTACTCACTACTGTCAACCTCATAAACTCTATACTGGAATAGATCATATATCTGGATATCCTAGAGATAACCAGTTTTGCCCCAGTCCTCCAAGATTCATAACACTCTATGGTTAGACCATTCCACGGTCTCATTATCTTTTTCACATCTTCACAGGTTACTTAAAAACCATTATGGAGGTTAAATAAATATCTTCTTTCAATTCCGAAATAAGAGATGCAATAGAATCCTCCCTGAAAAACTATTTTCAACTTAATCAAAATCCTGTTCCCTCTGCCACTACCCTCTGGGAAGCCCATGAGGCTGTTATTAGAGGGAAAATAATACAAATAACACCCCAAAGGAAAAAAGCAAAAACTAGCAGAAATTTCTATATTAACAATTATATTTGACAACCTAATTACATCACAAGCTAAAACCCCTAACGTAGACTACAGATGCCAGATATAGAAAGTTAGAATGCAGTTAGATCTTGCTCTCACTTCCCAGGCAAAGAAAACACATAGGTGTACGCCATACACCTATAACCTCTCTTAAAACATTGACTGATCAAACAACATATGCACTAGGAAACACTGTAGAAGAATTAACTACTTATTACAGCAAATTATATGCCTCAACAGGTTTCATATCAGTAAATCATCTTCAGATTTTAAAAAAAATCTATCACAGTCCAATCTTAAATTATTTAGCACTGGGCCAGTAGGTCTCTCAGTGGCTTATTATAAAAAATGTTCTCATTTCCTTACCCCTCACTTAACCATCATTCAATTATCTTACCACTGGGGAAACATTATCTACTAATATGCTAAAAACTTAAATATACCCTATCCCGAAAGCAGGGGCAGATCATACAGATTGCAGAAACTGTTGCCATATTTGAGTGTTAAATATGGACATACTGGCTAAAATATTAGCTTCTAGGTTAAAGGGGTGGTTCACCTTCAAGTTAACATTTAGTATATTGTAGAAGGGCCAATTCTAAGAAACTTTTCAGTTGGTCTTCATTATTTATTTTTCATAGTTTTTTAATTATTTGCAATTTTCTTCTGCTTCTTTGCAGCTTTCAAATGGGGGGGTCACTGACACCATCTAAAAACAAATGCTCTGCAAGGCTACAAATGTATTATTATCATTCTGTTCAGTCCATCTCCTATTCATATTCCAGTCTCTTATTCAAATCAATGCAGGGTTGCTAGGGTAATTTGTACCCGAGAAACCAAATTGCTGACACTGCAAACTAGAGAGGTGCTGAATAAAAAACTAAATAACTATAAAACCACAAACAATAAAAAATCTAAACCAATTGCAATTTGTCTCAGAATATTACGCTCTACATTATACTAAAACTCAAAGGTGAACAACCCCATTAAATATTAAACTCCCAATTATTATCCATCAAGATCAGGCTGGATTTGTCGTGGGACGCCAGGCCCCAGATGCAATCTGTCTTCTCCTACTTATGATTTCAAAAGCTAAAGATACAGTACATCTACACCAACTATGCTTCTGAAATTAGATATATTTGGATTATCTATATTGGGAATGGGGATTTGGACAGATTTTTTTTTAATTGGATTGAGTGTTCCAATTGCATTAATAACTATAGGCCCATTTATGTCTTCTACCTTTCCTATCTCCAGTGGAACCTGCCAGGTATGCCCCCTGTCCCCCCTTCTTTGGCAATTGAGCCACTGGCTAGACTGATCATAAGTAACCCTAATATTTCAGGTATAGTTACTGGTAATCTGGCCCATAAAGTAAAGGTGGCCATAGACGCACAGATAATATCTTACGAAACGAATTTTCGTAACGATATTCGGTACGTGAATGGTAGGAAATTAGCCGACTGATATCGTCAGAAGATTAAGATATCGGTCGGCTGGTTGATCGGGCTGGATGGAACATTTTGATCGGATGCATTTGAAAGCACCCTGAACATCTGCCATTGTTAGTGCTGAATCGTCAGATACAAGTAGAATTCTATTGTTTATACCTGTATATTTGACGATTCAGCTCTACACGTGTGTGTTGAAACGAACGATCTTTCTTGGAAAGATCTTTTCCGAGAAAGATCGTAATTGTTACGTTTATGGCCAGCTTAAGTCTATTTGCTGATATGTTAAATTGTTAATAACTAAACTGTTGAAATCTCTTCCAAACCTCTACAATCTACTTGCAACATTTGGAAAACTTTAAGGACTTCAGGTCAACCATGCCAAGACTGAAGCCCTAAATATTAACCTACCTTAAGATTCTGGATACCACAATCTAAAAGGCCTTCTGTAACAGCTTAATATATTCACTGTTCACCTCATATTCCAGCCACTCCTATTTTAGCAAACCCCCTATTAACCCCAGGCATTCAATCTAAACTTTTTCAGTGGTGGACTGACCAAAATACAACAATACATTCAATGTTAACCCCATGTGGCTTGTATACCATAAGTGCCCTAAGCGAAAATGTTCAACTCCCTGACTGTGAACGGTTTTAGTTTTCGGTTCTTTATCTATACCTTACTTCCCCTAAGCAACCTACTGATTTACCATATATTAAGGATTGGACTAAAGACTTGGGAAGGGGTCTAGATGAGGAGCAATGGAATAAGCTTTGGTTAAATCTGAAACAATGTAACCTTAATACGATACTCCTTGAAGCTGGGTACAAAGTGCTTTTTAGGTGTTATCTAACTCCAGCTAGAATAGTAAAGTTTTCTCCCACAACTTCAGGCAATGGTTTCCGAGGTTGTTCAGAAATAGGCACAATGGCACACATATGGTGAATGTGTTCCCAGGAAATTAGATTCTGGATTTGAGTATACAACTTCACTATTGAATGTGAACTTAAGGAAATACCTATATGAAGCACTACTCAGAATGAATTATGGAGAGTAGTTTAAAGTGGCAATGAGGGGAGAGCAGAATGACTCAGTTTGGGCAAAGAGCTGAAGAGACTTAGAGCAGAAGAGATAATGAATGGATATGCTAGTAACAGTGGGTATTAAGAAGAGTACAAGAGAAAGGGAGATAAGCAGATGGGAGAGTAGGAACTTGAACAGAGGGGGATACTTTAAAGGGGTGGTTCACCTTTAGGGTAACTTTTATTATGTTATAGAACAACCAATTCTAAGCAACTTTTCAATTGGTTTTCATTATTTATTTTTTATAGTTTTATAGTAATTTGTCTTTTTCATCTGGTTCTTTGCAGCTTTCAAATGGGCGTCGCCGTCCCCTTCTAAAAAAACAAATGCTCTGTAAGACTACAATGTATAGTTATTTAATATTTTTTATTGCTGATCCTTCTATTCAGACTCTCTCCTATTTATATTCCAATCTCTTATTCAAATCAATGCATGGTTTCTAGGGTAATTTGGGCCCTAGTTACCAGATGGCTTAAAATGCAAATTAAATAGCTTCTGAATAAAAAGCTAAATATCTCAAAAACCACAATTAATAAAAAATGAAAACCAATTGCAAATTGTCTCAGAATATCACTCTCTACATCATACCAAAAGTTATCTCAAAGGTGAACAACCCCTTTAAGTGGGTAGGTATAGTTCAGGGACCCAAATTAGAAGAGATATTACCTGTACCATGTTAAAACAGAAGAGCAGGTGGAAAAAAATGTTTAACTTATGTTTTTGTGAGGTGGTATTCAATGTGCTACATATGGTATAGGAGTAGCAGTGTGTGGAATGGAGCAGGGGGGTTAATGAAGAAGCTGCCTTTGGAAGCACAAAGATGAATGACACCATTAACAGGACTAGAAAGGACATTCTTCCATTTAATCCAGAAAATTAGATCAGTTTACTAAAGAGAAAGGCTGCTGGATCTTCTGCTGTGGCTCCTTTTGTTGAACTCTTTTTTTTTGTTTCAATCTCTTTTACTGTTTTGAAAGGTTTGACACTGAGATGGTACAAACATAGATTAGTTCAAAAACATATTTTCTGATAAAAGAGCGTCTTTAGTTACATAGGGGTAAATTTATCAAAGAGTGAAGATTTGCCACTCGAGTGATATTAAACCCTTAGAATATCCAGTTTGGATACAGTGAATGTATACACTGGTGTCCAGAGTGGGGTACCCTTGAGGATATTATGTAGTTAGGGCATGATGGAGCTGTACATTTCTGAAAAGGAAATGATTGGGAAGGTTGTATTCTGATTTAAGCTGTTCAAATGACTAAATGTTGCCATTATACAGAACTTGTCCTAAGCACAAATGCCTTTCTCCTTGCAGAGTGTGGTATCTTGCATTTTACAGCATTCAGACAGTGAGTTATTTTCCCATAGTAGTGTATAATGTCAATTGTCCATGTTGGCAAAGGTACCAGTTTGTCTACTTTATTACAAATTAGTAGCACTAGTAGCATAAGTGTGTTATTGGGCTTTGGGGTGGAATATGCTCGATACCCTGCTGGTATACTGTATCCCTAGTGGGCATGGGGCCTGTGTATCCCATTTTCCCTTTGCAAATGGACACAGTATGAAAGTTGCATCAACTGTGCGGAGATATAGTTTAGCTAAAAGGGGGGGCACTAGGCCTCCGTTAGCGGTTGAGTTTTGTAGGAGGGCAAATCTAAATCTGGGTCTAGAGCCTTTCCATATGTGTAAGTACATGGGATGTAAGGGCCTGGAAAAACTTTTGTGCCAGAAATATTGGGGAGTGTATTACCGTGTATAGTATTTTAGGGAGGAGTACCATTTTTACCAGGTAAATTCTTCCAGCAATTGTAAGCGGTAACTTACTCCATGCCTGGATTTTTTCTCTTGCATAGTTCAATACAGGGTATACATTTTCAGGCAAGTAACCTAATGGGTCTCTAGTGATGCAAATGCTCAAATATTTTACATTGTTGGTTATGAGTAATGGGTGTCTTAACGGAGGTCTTTGCTCTCTACCTTCCCTAGTATAAAAAAATTGGACTTGTGGCTTGTGTGGCCCATTTAATCAATTATCATAAGTGTCTAAAGACATGTCAGTAGGGATGGGTGACTTTTTTCGCCTTGTTTCGCAGTGGAAATGATGCCCATACACTTGAATGGTGTGGTGCTTAAAAAAAAATGATGAGCATAAAAAAACCCTACTTGAGCAAAGTGGCCTGCTCCCATCTCACTTATTCTGTCTGGACTCCTACCGTTTGTCAGAATTGTGACTCTGCCTTCATTCTCCTTTCTTCAGTCTCTTGAATCTGTGGTTACCCCCCACAACCTGACCATTCATGATAGAACTTGCATGTGGCCCTCTGACCAGCTATGCGGGAGAGAAAGGGATTCTGGCCTAACCACCTCCTACTCACTACCAGCTGAGCTTTCTGTGCTGGCATAACTTACATCCATAAACTAATATTCCAAAGTCCCACTGATACCGTCTGACAAAACTGTTCATAATACTTCAGCAATGTCACTTCCCCCATACAACCTACAATATATGCTTCCCATGTGGAGTCAAGTTACCAAAACAACCCAGAGCTGTGCTCTAGGTGTTTTTCCTGGGCTCACCCTCCTCTTTCCAATGTTATTTACCCTTCTCCCACTTGTGCCAGCAGGTCCTAAAATCAGATACTTCCCTAAGTTGAATCTGATACTTGTAATTTTATATAAGCTTCTTCCTTCTTCTGTTCCACACCCGCCTGAGCCAGAACTAGCAGCACCTGCCAGGTCAACCATGCAAGCTGCCATCAACAACAGTATGATTGCCACCACCCAGCTGCTGCTCCCACAGTACTACTCCCCAATGTAGCCTCACAAGCATCATAACATGGCCTGCTGAGTGAAAATCATGCCAGAATGTGGTGAAGCCCACACTGCCACTGGATTAGCTAGGTCCCATGGGGCCCAAATCCTATCTAAGTAATAGCATCAGACGTACTCCCTGCAGTTGACACCCCTGAAATTACATCCATTAACTCATCTGCATCCTGTAACTCCAAGGTGTGGCTACTGATCCACCTCCTGATGATCCTGGAAATTCTGGTCCACCCTGGAGGACTGCAACTCCATTCTCAGCTGTGTTTATATACAGGCCTAGAAACAGCCCCATGTGGCTTTACCTTTACATACACACAAGGCCTTAAAAAAAGATGTGACATACATAGTAACATAGTAAGTTAGGCTGAAAAAAGACACATGCCCATCAAGTTCAACCTTTGAACTTTTTTTAGCCTGCCTAACTGCTAGTTAATCCAGAGGAAAGCAAAAAAAAAAACCCCCATCTGATCAGATCTACTGCCCCCACTGTTCAGCATCTTACTTACCTCATCATAAAAAGCAATCAAATTTGTCTGACATGACCTATCTTTCATAAAGCCATGCTGATTCCTGCTCATAATGCCATTCACTAGGACAAAATTTTTAATGCGATCCCTTAACAAGACTTCAAATAATTTGCCCACCACAGATGTCAAACTTACTGGCCTATAATTGCTAGGCTGAGATCGGAATCCCTTTTTAAAAATTGGGATATCCGCTTTCCTCCAATCCAGGGGTGTCCAAACTTTTGGCTTCGAGGGCCACATTGGAAGAAGAACAATTGTCTGGGGGCCACACATGAAATACACAAACACATTTGATTTGTAAAAGTAAAGAAAATACACACAAAAAAAACTACAATACCAGTTGGAGAACCAGATGGAGCTATAGACTGGAATATGGGACACCTGGATATTAAATAGACTTATTATTATTATATTATTATTATTATTATTAACTGGGCAATGGGCAGTGTCCCCTCTCCTCCTATATCCTTTGCGACATGACGTTTTCTAGAAAACTAAGCGTTTCAAGCTGGGCCACATTCATATCCATCCTGGGCCGCATTTTGCCCTCAGGCCACAGTTTGGACACCCCTGTTCCAATTTATAGGCACTATACCAGATGAAAGCAAATCAGAAATAGGGGCTGGTCTAAAACTGAACTAAGCTCTCTTAGAGCCTGTTGGTGTATGCCATCAGGCCCTGGAGCCATGTTTACATAAATTTTTATTAAAGCTTTATGAATATACTGAGTCAGCCACTGACTAGATTGAGCCAGTCAGTCAGAGTCAGTAGTGCAGCTATGAAGTGAGCCTGGGAACTCCGACTCCGCTATTGTATACACTGAAGAAAAGAACTGATTTAGCACATTTGCCTTTTATGTATCTGTTGCAACCATACTGGTACCATTATTTAATGGAGCAACACTCTCAACCTGCATCTTTTACTATTAATATATTTTCTAAAAACTTTTTAGTAATAATTTTCGCCTGCGCCGCAATTAACTCTTCATTTACTTTCTTTGCCTTTCGGATTGCTGATTTACAACATTTATTACAGTGTTTATATTCATTAAATGCAGCTTCTGTCCCAACAGATTCGTACTGTAGTTTTTAAATGCCTTTCTTAGCTTCTTTACATCTGTATTAAGCAACATAGGATGATTCTTAGAGCTTCTACATTTACTACTTAAGGGAATAAATTGAGAACAGTAATGATTTAATATCATTTTAAATGACAACCATTTTGGTTCTGTGGTTTTAGCTGAAAACGTAACGCCCCAATCAATACTCTGAAAGGCAGCCCTCAAGGCATTAAACTTAGCTTTTCCAAAACTCATGGTTTTTTGTTGCCCCAGTATATATTTGTTTTTTGCACCAGACATTAAATTATATAACATTATGGTCATAATTACCCAGGGGTTCAATGACTTGCACATTTGCTATAAGTTCTGGTTCATTTTTTCTTGTTGGCTCCTCAACAACCTGTGCCATAAAATTGTCATGCAACACGTTTATAAACTAATTCCCATAAACTGATCTGGCAGTACTGTTGCTCCAGTCGATATCTGGATAATTAAAATCCCCCATTATCATTACTTTACCAAAACTAGCAGCTTTTTCTATTTGCTTCAGGAGCTTAGCCTCCTCCTCCTCACTTACATTAGGGGGTCTATAGCATACCCCTACATTTAATTTGTTGGATTCTTTACAATTGGTGAAGAATCCCACCCATAAGACTTCTGCCCCCTCATTTCCTAACATAACTTCCTCCTTTATATAAGCTTTTAAATCCTGTCTAACAAACAGACATACCCCTCCTCCTTTTCTATTGCCTCTGTCCCTCCGAAACAAAGTATAGCCGCTGATATTAACTGCCCAGTCATGCGACTCATTCAGCCATGATTTGGTCACACCAATCACATCATATTTTCCCTCCAGCACCAGCACCTCCAGCTCTCCTATTTTACCACAAAGCAGAATGGGCAGCACTCCGAAAATACTTAAAATTGCCTTTATTTTTCACTTGCAGTGCAACATAATAGCGACGTTTCGAGCCAAGCCCAGCTCTTTATCAAGCTCTCCTATTTTACCAGTCAGACTCGTTGCGTTTGCAAACATACATTTAATACTGGTAACATATTGAAGAAATGCCATGTGGCCCTCTCTATCCTTAACAGTACCCCCAGATCTCCTCCCACATTTTCCCTTCCTTTGTCCACTATCTCATCTAACCCGTCTTCCCTGAATCTTTTACTGAACGCCCCCAAACCTAGTTTAAAATCTCCTCCAACCGTCTAGCCATCTTGTCCCCCAAAACAGCTGCACTATCATCATTGAAGTTCAGCCCATCCCTAGCAAAGAGCCTGTATCCGACTGAGAAATCAGCCCAGTTCTCCAAAAACCCAAAACCCTCCTCCCTACACTAATCCCTCAGCCATGCATTAATCTCCCTAAGGTCCCGCTGTCTTCAAGTGTTGCCGGTGGCACAGGTAATATCTATGAGAAAATTACCTTGGAAGTCCTCAACCTCAACTTTACACCTAGTTTTTTAAAATCATTCTTGAAGACTTCACCACCTCCTCTAAATTTTTCATTGGTACATATGTGTACCAAGACTGCTGGGTCTTCCCCAGCCCCTCCCAATAATCTGTCCACTCACTCCACCACATGCCGAACCCTAGCACCAGGCAGGCAGCAGACTGTTTACCATGTAGGGGTCTTACGGCAGATTACCCTATCCACCTCTCTAATAATTGAACCCCCTATAACTAGAACCTGCCTTTCCTTCCTTGCACTCCCCCCACCACCTGTATTAGAACCATTGCCTCTTAGCATTTTCAGCCAAAATGGTGAATTTGCTGTTTTGGACAAGCTGTGGACCAGCCCCCCTACCCTTCTGTCCCCTACTGCCCCTCCTTACTGTCACAAACCTTCCTCCCTCATTAGCCTCCTCTGCCCCTTCCCCCCCACTCCACTAGCCCCTGCCAGTGGTTTCTTTCCTCCCCCTCGTTTGCCACTGCTCTCAGTGCTGCAAGTGTAGACACAGCAAGTGTAGACACCAAACCAAGACAATTTAGTCAAAACAATGTTGTTCAGCCTTTTTTTGTTGTAGCCACTGTTTTAGGTCCAACATTTGTAATTTGGAAGGGGATAGCCAGTTGAGAAAGAGCACAGAAGCTGCCCATTCTGGTCCTTACCAACTATAATAATTTACTCCACTTTCAACAGAAAGTGTGGGGTGTTTTCGGAACATAGATTTTAGTGGAGCAATATCCAGTTGTAAATGTGAAAAACTGGCTGTGCAAAAATTTAGGTTGTAATGTTGCTAATTTGAATGCATGTAACTGCTCAGTACTGATTACTGGCAACACCAAATTGATTGGATTCGCTCGTTAAGCCTTGAACTTCATAGTCAGGCGCTCCCCTACGTTCTGGTGTTATGCATTCAGCCGCAGGGGAGCGCAGGAGCAGATACTTTCAATTTTTTTCAATGGGGCTGTACTCACACAGGCACATGTAGGTGCCAAATGCAGGTTGAGATGCAACATGCTGCATTTTTCCTGCGTTTG
This sequence comes from Xenopus borealis, assembly GCA_024363595.1. Taxonomy (NCBI): domain Eukaryota; kingdom Metazoa; phylum Chordata; class Amphibia; order Anura; family Pipidae; genus Xenopus; species Xenopus borealis. The sequence goes on along the minus strand of CM044447.1, from coordinate 22,176,710 downwards.
GAGTCAATTTGTGGACTTTGAAAAATCAAAGTTTTTTTTATATAAAAAAAAAACTTTGAAATTTATTTTCTTCGAATACGTTACTTCAATTCGTACGATTCAAAATCGAACGAAAAAAACCCTTACATTTTTGGTCTTTTTAAAAAAGAAAAAACTCCCATTACATCGAAATTCGACCCTTGATAAATCTGCCCCATAGTACAGGTACCCATTTTTAAGGGGTACATACTTGACCTAGCATCCAGGGAATCTGTATTTGTAAAATGACCAGTGTCATGCAGGCTTTAAAGCAGTGTTCCCCAACCAGTAGCTCGTGAGCAACATGTTGCTCTCCAACCCCTTGGATGTTGCTCCCAGTGGTCTCGAAGCAGGTGCTTATTTTTAAATTCCAGGCTTGAAGGCAAGTTTTGGTCTCACAAAAACCATGATCACAGCCAAACAGACCTTCATGTAGGCTGCCAGTCCACATAGAGGCTACCAAATGGCCAATTGCAACCCCTATTTGACACCGCCAGGGACTTTTTTCTTGCTTGTGTTGCTCTAAAACTCCTTTTATACTTGAATGTGGCTCACGGAACAAAAAGGTTGGGGACTCCTGCTTTAAAGTAACATATTAATTGGTACTGAAAGATTCTACTCACAGGTCCTGTGAGCATAAAATTCTTCCATATGTTTTCATAAAGTTCCAAAGGGACTTCTGGGAGTTAGAGTCCTCCCCCAACAACCTTATGGACCACCTTCTTTATAGTAGGTGCAGGGGAGCTGCGCCAATGAGGCAAGTTAAGAAAATCGCCTCAGGCGGCAGGGCCCCCCTTGTTGCCAGGTACGGCAAAAATGTAGCTCCTGGTAACTTTAAGAACCAAATTTCCATTTTTCAAACTGGAAATTTGGCACATCTGCACTCTGCACTAGTGACGTGGACCCCCTGACCCCCTCTGGTGCTGAAAAAGGCGAGTGCCTTGTGGAAGGGGGGTGGTGGCAAAAGGAAGGCTGCCTCGGGTGGCAAAATGGCCAGGATTGCCCCTGAGAAAGTGGGTACCTCCCATTAGTAACTAATTGTTCTATGGGAGATAGGAGGTGTATCCTCCTCCAAATCTTTTTGGACTGCTGTCCTCGTTGACTGGTTTGATTTTTATTTCTTAGTTTATTTTCTCACTGTTACTATTACATAACTGTAATGTTGAATCTGGGTGCTGTCACTACTCTATTGCTGACTTTTTTGTTTTTTTTCTATTCTTTCCCTTTTAACTGATTCCCACCTTTGTTTCCAACTTATCTGTTGGCTCATGCCTCTTATCAGTGGTGATAGAAACACTAATCATATTGCTAAAACGTTTATTTATTAAAAGAAACATTCTTTTATAGTTTGTTTAACACCAGGTATATACCAAAGGATTAGCATAGCTAATAGGACCCTGGTCAGTGACTATGGTATGGTAATGTACTAAATACACTTTTTATGGTAATGAAGTCTGCTGATGTCATCACCTGTGTCTCACGTTTCCTCTCACCACTATGTGTTTAATTTGGTAAAAATTGAAGCAGGGGTGCAATGAGAAGTTCCTATGTAATAAATATAAGCTGGCCATGGCCAGTCTTAAACTCAATTTTCATCTGATTAATTAAGAATTCTATTGCTTTATTAAACATTTTACATAGGGACTAAGTTTTAGAAACAACTTTCAAGGTGATGCCAGTGGTATCCAATAAAAGGGCAACCATGATTGGTAGTTTTAACCTTGAAAGCTGTAAGTAAGTTGCCGGTAAAACGTAGTCCCTGTGTAACATTGAAGGAGTTATGTAATAAATAACATTAAAGGTTTAATCACTTCTACTAACCAATAGGCAGGTAGCAACAACTCAGTTGCTATGAGTTACTGTTCCTTACATATGGGAGCTAGTATTAGCAATGCTGCAGCTGTTTGTTATACAGAGGGGAATACAATGGGTATTATAAAGTAACAAAGGAAATATTCCCTCAGTCCTGTAAGTTATAGAAACCAAACAGTTGTGTCCTTTCAGAATAATGACTGCAGTCAGGCTATAATGTCAAGCTGAGTTAACAATTGTCCCTACATGAATGCAGGAGTGATTCTCCTGCTTCAGCGTTGTTTCTCATAGCCTAGCAGCAGAGAATTCCAGTTTTGTGTTTAGTTAATATTATGTAATATTTAAATCTATAAATGATTGTAAGTTTTAATAGAAAACACAACGTTGGTTTAAAAACGATATCACATGTAGTCAAAACACAATCACAACACAAGCACATTTGGTCTTTGTTTCTAAAATAAACCAGATGCTAAAATGTTTTTGTAAGGCCGCTATACCTTTGTTAATTCATTAGTAAGGGCAAAACATGTATTTTATTAGTGGAGCTGTTTGACGTGTACTTTGTGCCTCTGTGGGAGGGAGTCATTGTGTAGTGCTTGCCAGTTGGGAAATCACAGGTGCCTGGGGCAGGAATTCCAGCTATGCAACAACCTGTATCTAGTGACGTTCTGTTTAAAAGAGGAAGGCTTCTGAAATCTTGCTTTTTCATACAAGCAAGGAAGAGTGCCTTCGATACAATGCTCAATTTTGCTGGTGAGTATACCTGTATTAGCCATAATAAGGTGAGGATAATGAAAGCTTAGCTAAAAAAACACAGTTTGTTACTTTGTACCTACTTTTAGTGGTGTGCAATAGGGAAAGGAAATGAGTCCAAGGTTTTTTTCTCGATCTGCTAATGCCATCACCTTATTCTAGTCTAAGCTGATTGAGAAAGGTTCCAGCCTCAGAAAATATGCTTTTATAAGCATACATTTTTGTGTAGTATCTGATAAAAAATGTAATATTCGGTTTTGGAAGGTCTAGTGGAGGCATGATGAATATGCATACAAATTAGGCTTCTGTGATTTATGTTTCCCTACATTTGGGTTATTTTTGTATATTAGTCCTAATTTTTTACCCCTCGCCTTTTAAAATCTCTTCACCCGGAACACTTTTTAGTAACTACATTTATTATTGCCTTAGGAAAATCTGAGCAGCAGGTTTAGAATGTAATGCATTGTTACAGGACTAGGAATTTTTAGTCTTACCATGAAAGGCTTGTAAGTATACAAAACTACTTGCATGAAAATCAGGTTTTGCAATGTAAACTCCCATTTTTCTTTTCTTCAAAAAACAGACACTTCATATAACTCAGGACTCTATCCAGTAAAATATAATTTAAGCATAATAAGTCCCTCTGTTATTCTGTTTTATTATGTAAATGTATATGGAAACGTAACCAAGTCTATCAGTGTTAAACATGACATGAGTACTGAAAACCTGAATTAGCAATTATGTGTAAAGGTAGAAATAAGAGAGGATGATCATAACGCAATATATCTCCATATCAATGTTTTATGACTTTGACTTGTAGCATTTGCATGTCAAAATCAGTGTTAAAAAATTGAATAAAGGCTTCGAATTTATAGGGGTGCATGTTTTTATTTTACCTGGAAATTTACAGGAAATAGTGATGCAAAAAGCTGTGCAACCAACATTTCATACTTGGCTTTACATTACACTTTAATTACATCCCCTTTAATGTTTCCAACTCCAGCTGCAGGGACAATGATCATGGAACCAGATTTAAACAGATAAACTGGGATTCTATTTGGATAATGATTTTGCTGCAGCCACTGGTTCTGCAGAGTTGGAGAAAGTTTGTATTAAACAACACAGAAACTATAAAATCCACATTAGATTACATGACAACACAGGACCCAGTGCAGTCTGTATATTCTGATTATTAATCAGTCTTGCTGTATCAGCTTCTAGCAGATATTATTTGACTTGTGCTGTTTTGATCATTTATGACAATCCCTAAGCAGCCCAGACCACACTGAGCATGTGCACAGTCTCAGTCTTGCCAAAATGTTAAAACAAAGTTTCAAGATGACAGCCCCCTGTGTCCAACTTTGAAAGCATAAATCATTTGTTTGTTTTTAAACAGCCTAATAAATAACTCCCTAAATATTGGCTGGGTTCTATCTCCGACTGGATGTTTAGTACTTAACTTCATGGCAGAAGGCTAGTGTGAGCTAGTATTTGCCTGCACTCCTGGCTCTGACTCCTGAAACAATGTTGCAAGCCAGCTGATTAACAGACCTGGTATATTTCAGACCTAGAGAACAGAAAGTTATAAACAAACACTGCTTTCAACTGCAATTACTTTTACAACAACATTAAAACTATTGAAAACGTTTAATCAACATTGGAGAGTTGCATAGAATTATGTTTTCTATTATTATGCAAATAAATATATAGTAGCTGGGAATGTTTTAACTACAAATCCAAAATAATGTGTATTAGACAGGTTTCCAACTGTTAGGGGCAGATTTATCAAGGGTGTAAGTTAAAATTCGAATTAAAAAAATTAATTGTGAAGTCATTTTTGGGTGCTTCGACTATCGAATAGACCAACATTCGATTTGAATTGAAAAAATTCGACCATTCGAATCGCGAAGTACTGTCTCTTTACAAACTTTGACTTTGTATATTCACTTCAAGATTCAATACTTGATAATTCTGCCACTTAATGTAGCTAAGATGACCTACAATATTTAAACTATATTTGTTGCTTACACTTTATTTTCTTGAAGCTCAGAACTGACACCATCAAAACCAATGACGGATTGACCTGATGCCGGGATTAGAATTCCTTCTAACATCTTATTAAAAGAGAAGATACAAGGCAACTGAGTGCAATCTGCCCTATTGTTTCTATTTTTACTGTGCAGTTGATAACATTTGCAGCAGTCATGTCTGCACAGTGGAAGGCAGATCCAGAACTAATGGATAAGGAGGAAGAGGAACTTTGGGAGATGATTGAGAAGCATAGATGTAAGATTGTGCAAAGGTTATCTCCTGAACGACTAACTCCATACTTGCGCCAGGCCAGAGTTCTAGATGAAATGGATGAAGAGGAGGTTCTACACTGTGCCAAATTCTCTACAAGAGCAATGAAGATGGGTAAGTATTTTTCTTTGTACCCTTGACTTTCAGCTGTTCTGTCAATGTATTTTGTTTATATTTGTTGATCTCATAGAGGTGCATTTACTGTTATGTTTATTTATGTTATTGGTTTTTTTTTTTGCTGCTGCGTTACGAATTCAAATTTTTCAGTGGCATAAAATAATACTGTATATAATGTACCACAGGTCTTTAGTTAAAGGAAAACTATACCCCCTGAACAATGTAGGTCTCTATAAACAGATATTGCATAAAACAACTCATATGTAAAACTCTGTTTCATGTAAATAAACCATTTTCATAATAATACACTTTTGTAGTAACATGTGCCATTGGGTAATCATAAATAGAAAATTGCCATTATAAAAAATAAGGACAGCCTCCTCGGATCCTAGGATCCAACGGAGCACACAAACATACCAAACAAACTATAAAGTTAGGTCGCATGAGCCAATTAACAGACAGAATTCTGTCTTTTGCTTCAACACTTCTATACTGTTTAAATATTTCTGGTCAGGTGATCTCTGAGGCAGCACACAGACCATCATGAAATGGAGGTTCACGGCAAGAGATGTAAAAGGGCAATATTTACTTAAATATATATACCAGGTAGGTAAGATTCTTTAATATGTCACTTAATTTGATATAAACTGTTGCTCAAAAATTCATTTTCGGGGTATAGTTTTCCTTTAAATGGTCAGGCTTTACTAAAATTATATGTAACCACTACCTTAACTTAACTTAATATATATATATTAGTGATATAATACATCACTAATGTGGTAAATAAGAACTCAAATGGCTATGACACATATTTTAATCTGCATTATTATGAAATTATGGATTGCTCTTTCATAAATTAGTGGTGTGATGCATTGTCATCCTGATGCTGTATCATAAAACAAGGTGGTACAATCATGGTTCTTAGTTACTCACTGATAAAAATGTGCATTCACCTATCATATTTAGCAGAGTAGCACAGTTCACCAGCACAGTAAGAATGTCTCATGTCCCACAGGCCCAAAAGCTGTAGTAGATAATTATTGATATTATTATTATTAGTATATAATTATTTATATATATAGAGATCTGTGATTCTGTTAATTCCTCTGGTGTTATTTCATGTTATGAAGATAGTTAGATTCCTGTTAGAAAGAAGTTGGAAAGAAGATAAGAAACATGAAAAACAGAAAACTTACTTAGGGCATTTTAGAGAGTTACAAAGATCTACTACATTATAGGGCAACCCTTTTGAAATACAAAATAACAAAGTGGTATAAAGGTGATACAGGTATGGGACCTATTATCCAGAATCATTGGGACCTGGGTCTTTCTGGATAACGGGTCTTTCGGTAATTTGGATCTTCACACCTTAAGACTACTAGAAAATAATGTAAACATTAAATAAACCCAATAGACTGGTTTTACTTCCATTTAGGATTAATTATATGTTAGTTGGGATCAAGTGCAAGCTACTGTTCTATTATTACATAGAAAAAGGAAGTCATTTTTAAAATTTTGGATTATTTAATTGTAATGGAATCTATGGGAGACATCCTTAATTTAATTCGGAACTTTCTGGATAACTGGTTTCCGGAAAATGAATCCCATACTTGTACCTTTATTGGCTAACTAATATAATCAAATGAAACTTTCAGAACATTTTACTTCCTTTTTCAAACTGATTACAATGAAGCTGTGGTGTTCTCTGGTATATATACAACATTCAGCTCATAGGTTAAAGACCAACAAAAAGGAATATTAATCTATGTGTAAGGTGTCAAAGTGATTTACGGGGGGATCTGCAAGAGACAAGCAGATAAGGTACAAGATAATATGGGTCAAAAAGGCTGGGTATAAATTAGGGCTGAATTATTGGAGTGTAGAATCAAAAGAATTCCAAGTGATCTCTTAGGGTAAGGACACACTGCGCAATTTGGGAAGATTGAGTCACCTGGCGACTAATCGCCTCGACATTGCGACGACCAATCTCCCCGAATGCCTTCCCTCACTCAGCGTCTTCCTAAAATGAAAAATCACTGGCGATAATCACACACGACGATTCGTTTTCCGAAGTTGCCTCGCGAGGAAACTCCCCAAATTGCCCAGTGTGTCCTTACCCTAAGTCCAGATCCAAACATGTTGGTATTTCTGACTTGGTGAAGTCCTTTCTTAGTCAACATAATTATCCATAAATCCAAGTCCCAGGTTTAGTCCCTTCTCCAGAGAATTAAAAGTTTCCATTAATTTGTATTCCCACACTTTTCTATCATACCTGTTTTAAAGGAAAACTATACTTGAGAAACAAATAGTTTATATCAAATTAAGTGGCATAATAAAGAATCTTATCAAACTTATATATATAATTAAGTAAATATTACCATTTCACATCTCTTGCCTTCAACCACCATTTCAGGATGGTCTGTGTGCTGCCTCTGAGATCACCTGACCAGAACTATTTCAACTCTAACTGTAACAGGAAGAAGTGTGGAAGCAAAAGACAGAACTCTGTCTGTTAATTGGCTCATGTGACCTAACTTTATGGTTTGTTTGGTATGTTTGTGTGCACCATTGAATCATACGATCCCAGGAGGCTGTCCTTATTTTTTAAAATGGCTATTTTCTATTTATGATTACCCAATGGCACATACTACTAAAATGTATATTATTATGAAAATGGTTTATTTACATGAAGCAGGGATTTAATGCAATATCTTTTATAGAGACCTACATTGTTCAGGGGGTATAGTTTTCCTTTAAAATTGCCCTTAACAACCAAAATTCTTAAATCCTTTATGGAGTGATGAGAGCCATTGGAATGATTTCCTATTGGTGTGTCCAGTTTTTGATTACAGTGAATCTTGGTGTGTCAAAGGGGCTAACATAATGCCCTACAATATCAATGGATAAAACTGAACTCTGCAAAGACATGGAGGAATTCTTTAGGAAACCATGCCTTAAATAGGTTCTTCACCTTCATATAATTTTCAAAAATGTAACAGTTCATGTAAAAATAACAAGCTTTGCAATATAAATGTTTAACAATAAATGTGCAGTTAGGAGATAAGGAGATATTCACCTCAGATGGATCCTTTTGCAGATGAGGTACTTTCATCATGGGCCTCCAAAGGGGGGTTCAAAAACACTACTGTAGTTTCTGAAGCTTAACTCTGATTGGCTGCTTCTCCTGTCAGTCTGCTTCTGATCCCTAGTCAGTGTGGATAATTTGCATACACACTGCACTGTAGGGCAGGGCTGGACCAGCGTGTGAGGAGAGGAGAACTCTTCTGGTGAGACTTGGTGTGCCAGCATGTATGTACAGAGACGTTTCTTACAGTATGTGAAGGGGCTGACTTGAAGGAGGTGTTTAGCTCTTTGTGTGTGTTGGGAGGACAGCATTTCATTTGCACAGGGGGATTGTGAGGGGTTGGAGGAGGGAGCTGCTGTGTGAACGGACAATTGTTCTGTGACTAGTCCATTGAGAGGGAGAAGAGGTTCATGGAGTGTATGTGTGTGAGGGAAAGTAAAGTCAGCTCTGGGTGGACAGAGGTCAGTCACTTGTGGGGGCTTGGGAGTAGCGATGGATGAATCTGGGGCTTTACACTTCGCCAAATTTTTCATGAAAAAAATTCATGAAACGCTGCTTGTGTCTCGTTTTGGGACACCTGTGTGGAAAAGACGCCCACGTCCAAAATGAGATGCCAGCGAATTTTCGCCTGGTGAATTTTTCCAGGTATTTCGCGAATTGTGGGAATTTGCAGCGAAATCGCGGCAGGCGAATAAGTTCTCCCATCACTACTTGTGAGGAGTGTTATAATAGGGTTTTGAGGAGAAAACTGCACTTTTTGTACTTGGGGAGTGTTGATGAATACCCTTGTGTGGAGGGAGAGCTCTCCTTCAGGCAGGGATGAGCTGACATTTTTCATTGTTTGGGGAGGTAAGTTGCTAGATGACAGACTGCCATTTTCTAGAGGGGAATAAATCTAGAGAGGTTGTGTTCATCTTGGTTATGGAGTGTGTCTTTCAAATGATACTTAAATGGTAAATGTTCTGCAAAACAAGCTATACAAGTAAATGAGCAATTCACCAGCACCTTAGCAGTGTTCTTATTTTATCTGCACTCTATACTGAAATTACTCTGTGCACTTTAACTTTCCAAACACAACTCTGCCTGCATCACATACATTACATTCAAGCAGTATTTACTGAAGTAAGAGGATTTATTTTATTAATTACTCTATAATCACAGTGTTTAATCATGATGTAAAAAACAGACAGCCCTGGGATTTATTATTAAAGGAGAAGGCAACCTTTAGAATAAAAAATCTTTTTTTGGTAACACCCCATTGTACAGCATATACTAGAGGACCCACAACCGTCACCCCATTATAATATATTACTAGTAAGTCAATTAACCAGGGGATTGTGCTTTCATAACCAGGGGATACTTGGGATGACTGGTGTTTGGAGACATTCAATAACATAAAAGGAAATTTGCTTGACAGCAATATCCAAGCAGAGAGTGATAGGTTTGGAATTGGATGACGCCAACCCACAACCCAGGGTACTTCCGTCAATAGCCACTAACCGGAAGGATGGAATAAAGGGTTTAATGTGCTAGGAGCAAAACTCCAATCCAAAAAATTCCCTGCTGTCCCAGAATCTAGGAAATCCATGCAGGGAATACATTCCTTATACCAATTTAAAAAGACCGGGACCGGGATGAATGAACTTGTTGGGGAGTAGAAATGGTATAACCTAAGCAGCAATGCCCAGACATGCTCAGATTCTGCCCCCTCTCATCACTGTATAAACACAACACATTAGCCCTCCTATGACCCTTCTCTTCAGAAGATAGACAAGTGGAAACCAGTTGAATGGGCTCCTCAGGGGGCCTAGGGGCAGACAATGAAGGGGTATGAGTTAGGAAAGTAGAAGATGAGGTATACAGGGTTGATTCCTCTTAGTGTCTCTCCCTTTGCCTTCTATCAATTTGGATTGCCAAATGCATAAGGGCATCTAAGTAAGACGGAGTTGAGAAATTGACAAGACTATCTGTAATAGCTGCGGGTAGAGTCCATCTATAACACCCAATGGCAGAACTCTGTACAATACTCCTCGACCCGCTGGTTGCCTTGCCTGAGATTATGAATAGCTGCATCAGCAGAGACAGCACAGTTGGGATCATCATAGAAGATAGCCTTCGCCTTGAAGAAGGCTTCCAATGACAGATGGGCGCGATCACTGGGAGATAAAGTAAAAGCCCACACTTGGGGGTCCCCTTGCAGTAGAGTTATGGCAAAATTTACCCTTGACTCCTCTTTAGGGAAGGAATTGGGTAAAAAAACTGAAGTGGAGCTTGCAAGCCTGATGAAAAGTGAAAAACCTGCTTTGAGCTCAGCAAAAGTTTTCAGGAAACAGGAGTTTGGGCTCCACCTAGGCGTTATGGGAGAAGAAGCCTGTCTGAAGAAGCTGGAGAAGACAAGCTGGAAACAGGTTGCTGCTGAATGGTGTCCAATCTGGCAGACAGTCTTTGCAGGCACTGGACAATCTCATTTTGCTTGGATTCTTCCTCTGAGACGCTGAAGTAGGCTCTTCATTATCACTTCCTTGGTAGCCGAGGCAGCTGCTGCACCTGCAGTGTACATGTTTATTGCATGTCACTGTCCCCTCTGCTAAATCTCTTGCTGAACTCATCATATATATTATATTTCACTTCCATGGGGCCCCATTGAACATTGCTTCAGATAGAGGTGTTCAGTTTATGTCAAGATTTTGGTGAGCCTTTTGTTCTCTTATGGGTACTCTTTTTCCTGTGCATAACATTCGCAGACTAATTGCCAGATGGAAAGGACAGATAAATCATTGAAACATTATATCAGATGTTATGCCTCCAGTAATCAAACTTTGGGCAGATGATCCTATATTTATTGGTTCCTTTCCTGTATGTGAGGTACAGTACTGTTTGATTAGAAATGCCTTCAATTTTTTTTGTAGGTTTCTTTATTGAAACCTGCCAGAGTTGTTAGTCTCCTCCTCCCCCAATCTCTGTTGAGGGTCAACCAGAATAATCGGAACAGAAGTTAGTGGATTCTTTCTAGAGGTAAATTGCAATATCTTGAATACTGGAAAGTTTATGGTCCTGAGGAGAGATCAGTTTCATGCCAGGTTTCCTAATAAAGGCCCCCTCTAGAGGGGTATTGTGAAAACACCTGGTTGTCTAGTATGGTGGGGACACCTGCCACTTTCTCTCTTGCGTGCTGATCCTAGTTTTACACACTCTCGCGATGCTTCCAAGTTTTGATGCACACCTGCATCCGATGTCATTGCACTTGGTGCGAAATTTTAAAATTTAAAAGGTTCACAGCAAATTCTTCCTTGACCAATGTAGGTCTATTTTGAATAGTTCCTGTGTGTGTGTTTTATGTCTGTTCTGTCTGTTTCTGACCTAGCTTGTCCCTGACCTTCTCTAGGTTGCTGTCGTTCTTGACATTTGCCTGCTTTTGACCAAGCTCTTGGATCACAATTCTGTACTGTGCTACTGTTGGTTTTGGTCTGTGACCTTGACTACATTCCTGACTCCTATAAGCTCTGCCTGTTTGGTACCAACCTGGCCTTTCCCTAGACCATGCTCCTTGTTCTCTGTTCTTCCTGCCCATGTTTGGTTCCCATGTCTACCCAGAATTCTCTCATTGGTCATCTCACTATGGGGCAGATTCACTAAGATCCGAAAATTCGCCAGCGTAGGCTTCGCTAGCCTTCGCCGCACTTCGCCAGGCGAATTTTCACCAGCGGTACGCAAATCCACTAAAGTGCGAATTTACGCTCAGGTCGGCGAATGGTAGCATAGTTGCGCTAGTGTTACTTTGCTAGGCAGAGCGCTGTTACGCTAGCGAAGCCTAATTTGCATACGGCGGGAACTTTAACTTATAATAGAAGTATATGTTACAGCCACTACATTCCACTACACAAGCCCAGGAAACCTTTAATAAATAAAATAAAGTTGTCCTATTGCCCTACATGTGCCCCCTGTACAGTTGAGTTGCCATATGTTAGGAAATGCAGGGGAGAAGAAGGGTAACCACCCAAAAAAATTATCGATCTTTTTCAGACTATCACCCTCCTATGCTAAAATACGCTGGCGTTCTTTTGGGACTTAGAAAAAAATTTGATTTTTTTTTTTCAACCTCCTATCTATTGTATTGAACTTCGCCTGGTCTGACCAGGCGAAGTAACGTCTAGTGTTAGTGCTAACGTTGAGGAAAAAGTTAACCTTAGTGAATTTGCGAGTCCATGTTAGTGAATTTGCGAAGTTGCGAAATGATGTCACGCTGGCGAATTAGATCTAGACGATTCGCGCTTTAGTGAATCTGCCCCTATAAGACCTGGCAGCTTTGGAGTAGTAGAGGGCTCCTCCAAAAGTGAAAGGCAGTGGTTATAGGCAGAAGTGTGAGCCAAGGCCAGCACCTTGGAGTTTGTTCTGGATTTGGGATGCCGTACATTATAAGTACACAATAATAATAATATCTAGTAGTAGAGATGGAAGTAAATACCTAATTTCATCTGAAGCGACCATGTCAACTTACAAAGAACTATTGAGTGATATTTTATATTTTCCTTACTGTAGTGGCAAATGTCAAGGCTGCTACAGTAATTAACAGGAGATACCATAAGGAATGTCTTGGAATTACTTTGAGAAGCAGGAACTTAGAGCAGTATTCTGCTGGATCAGCACTATTAACTGATGCATTTTGAAAAAACCATGTTTTCCTTTGACCGTATTACTTTAACTGGTTTCCTAACTGGTGCCGTTACATGAATGGGTGGCCAGCCAAACAATATTTATTAAGGCTCTTCATGTTAATGTCTTATTGTTCTCTCTAACAAATACATATTTTACACAGCTATATCTTGTGTGTATGGATCTATAAGAACCATATTATATAACAAGTCAGAGAAAGAATGAGGTTAGATGGGATAAGCGTCTTTAGAAATTGATCTGTTGACTCACAGGAGAACCAACAGAATTGTATTTGTGTTTGATAGTAAGCTGATGTAGAACATTATGATTATGTTCTTAAAGGGATTCTGTCATCATTTTTTACTGTTTACATTGCAAATAATTCACTCTACTATTTAAACTTTTATTCTTGAACCAACAAATGTATTTTTTAGCTATAATATTGGTGTGGAGGCAGCCATCTCAGGCCATTGTTCCTGATCCTGAGCTTTGAGAAGGAGCCAGCACTTCAGGATGGAACTGCTTTTAGTCCCTCTTTCTCCCCTTTCACCCTTTCCCATTGTATCATACCATGGTATAACATCTAGTGGTAGACATGAGAATAGCACCCAAACAGGAAAAAGCAGGAGTTTAGGGAGGTGGGTCTAGGGAGCAACTTTAGCAATGCAAAAAAATGCATCAGCAGAGGTGTTCCGATAGCTGCTATTGTTCTGTTGATAGGCTGCTGGTGGGCTGCTCAGGTGTAGCAGTAAAGAGTAACTGAAGTTTATCCTGGGAAACTGACAAAATGTCTAGCCCCATCCCAAATTTCAAAATTACATATAAAAATATGCTCTTTTAAAATTGATTTCAGTGCAGAATTCTGCTGGAGCAGCACTATTAACTGGTGCATTTTGAAAAAAAAACATGTTTTCCTGCAACAGTATCCCTTTAAGGCTTCAAGGTGACTTCTTATCAGTATAAAGTTGTTTGTTATCTCTTTAAAGACAAGGAAAATAATATATTTATATAATAATATTTTGTAGGTACATGAAATGTACCCTTAATTCAAACAATAAATTAGACTACCTGTCTTTAAAGTAATGTTGTTGTGTGTTTATTATGAGTATGTTTGTATGTGGGGATTTTATACATAATTATATAGGTGTTTAGCCAGATGGATGAAAGGCTACTTGATGCTGCAGACGTACTTATATCTAAATTTGTTATTGTAACTGACAAGTATAGTATAGCTATTGTTTGTCTTCTGTATATACAGTACCCAGAAATTACAGTTAAACATACATTTGAGCATTGGTACAGAACAAATAAAGGAAAATGATATAGTAGTCAGGAAACCATAGATTTCCAACATTGTTTTTCTTTATCCCACTGTATTTTCTCTTCACAGTTTTGACCAGTTCTAATTATTCCTTATTATTTTTATAGGACGCCTCTTAGATCTGCTTCGTACTAGATCTAAGAATGGAGCCATCGCATTTCTGGATAGCCTAATACTCACCAATCCCAGAATGTATACACTAATCACTGGAAAAGAGGCTTCAATGGATCCCAACAGCTTCAGCAGTAAGACATTCTCTGCTCTTTTGTCTCTGTTAAATACTACTTTAGCACATTCTGTAATTCTTGTCACACTCTAGGATTTATTATGCCAACGTGTCATACTGTACTTTAGAGTTTTACATACTCTCTTCTAATAGATTGAGTTTGTTGTTCCTCCAACTCTCATTAGACCTCTTATAAACGTTCCTCCTGCTTCAGTGTTTTATATACACAACCATAATTGATAGTAGATGAGCGTCTCTTCATAAGACTAGAGCTCTAGCATTATCTGAAGGATCCTTCCCTCCTATCTACATTTTATTCTGCTTTAATTTTGAGTAATGCTTTACATTAAATTGGAGGTAGAACTTCTATAAACATTGTCTATGGAATACAATTTTTTCCTATTTATCCATGCAATCTAACTCCTATGCATCTTCTTTAGAATTAATTGACAGTAACCAACTGAGCATTTACCTGATGCAGACCTTAAGCAACCTGCAGGAAGAACTAATGCAGGAGAAACAGGTGAAAGGCTCTCTAATGCATCATTTGAGAAAGATGAGGGAAAAGCAGCAACAGCTAGAAGAGGAAGGAGAATCTGTGCGGAGCATGGAGCACGAGAACCAGAGATTACGAAGGGAGAAGGATGCTCAATGTCAGCTGTTAACCAAACTGAAGGATGAACAATATGAGCTGTCAATGCGCTACTCTCATGCTCTGCAGGAAAAAGACACTGTGCAGAGCAAGAACAGTGAACTTCAGGAACAGGTCAGAGTTTATATAGTGAATAATGTCGGCGATCGTGACAGACCTACCGTTAAATCCAAATGCCTCCTCCTCCCCTGTGGATATCATAGCACTTACCCAGCACATGAATAACACCGTGGGGACTCCTAACAAGTATTTCAAAATGCTTACAAATCTCCACAAGGTTCAACTCCCACAAGCAGAGTAAAGGCAGGCAGAGCATGGCACACAAAGGCAGAGTAGGACAGGCAGAGTATGACACATACTGGGAGCATAGGGCAGGCAGAGTATGGAACACGCAATGAGCATAGGGCAAGCAGAGTATGGCACACACAAGAAGCATAGGGCAGGCAGAAAACTTCAGGGAAAACAGGACCATTCTAAAATGAATAGCTCATATGGTGTCTAACATAGAGTGATATTTTGCTGGTGCCCCTCCAGCAGTTTGTCTGGTGTGTGAAGGGATGAACAATATGGGTACTTTCAGCGTGGCTCTGAGGTGTGAACAGTACAGGTCTTAAAATGTGTGAATCATAGGTGTCACAGGTGTAAATAATGCAGGGGAGATAACAAGTGTGAAGTTTACTGAATTTGAGGTGTATACAGCGCAGAGGCCAGTGAATCTCAATGCTGATACCTGAAGATTACACAAGGCAAGCAGGTCCAATAGGCAGACTGTCACATGGGTTGCCACACAAGGGGGAGGTCATCTGGCCCATGGGCCACAAGTTGGACAGCGCTGCACTAAGATATTCACAAAGGAAACAAACTGAAAGATGAAGGATATTTAATAGCTTGTATTAATTATGTGTACAATTAGTATATTTGAACATATCAGAGTGCCACCACACTCCCCATTTTCTATCATCCCTATAGGCATACTAGTACTTACAGGAAAAATTCAGAATATCTGCTGAAGGCAGGCTATCCTCAGCTAGAGCTGACAAATACAACCCCCACAGGCTTATCTCTTTGTAATAAGTGACCCCATTTAAGGTATGAAGTTCCAAATTACAGATCTTGTAAAACCCCAGGTCCCAAGCATTCTGTATAACAGGTCCCATGCCTGCATTTTATTTTGGTGTTCTGCTAGTAACCGAAACTGGCTGTTTATATTCTAAACATATCCAGTAAATAGAAATTTTAGAAAAATGGAAAATTGAGAATATGGTGTCCATCTCACAAATTAGAACAGACATGGGGAAATATATACAGTACAAATTTCTATAATATTATAAATAAAGACACCATGCCAGAATTGGGTGGATAAAATGACTGCGCCTACAAATATGTCGACTGGCTATTTAATTTCAATGTAAATTACAATATCTTAAAGCACACCTAGCCAGCATTGAATGTTGAACTATTGTTTTAATGATCCCTACAAAGCCTGCCTTACTGCCAAGCCATGTCCATATTATAACAGCTAACAATTCAATTCCCTCCAGCTGCAACAATACTACTTTTTTTTAATACTGTATGGGAACTTTTTGGGTGGGTTCAAACCGAGACAACATGCTGGGAGATACTTCAAGGCCAGTTCACACAGACTGAGGTAAATGTACAATGGACCCCGGTATTTAAGTGACCTCACTTGTTCCACTACCATCGATCCCCTTAACATTTGAATTCTGCCCATGATGCCCTCATAGACTCAACAACAGCAAATGAACAATCAAATTAAAGGTATACCACACAGGTGGGAAAACATGAACCCTGCTAGGAAAAACAATTCCATTAAACCACTGCCAGTAACTTTCCCATAGAATGCAGGTGCATTTGCTAAGGAAGGAAAACATAAATTTAAGGGAAAACTAGTTATACATTGCAGGTTTTTGTGTAAAAGTCAAAGCATGAATTGAAAATAGAAATGTGTAGGGTAATATATAATCTCCTCATTTATAGAATTATAGCTGAGGTTTATGAGCACGGTCAAGAATCTTATAACCTCATCAACCAATCATGTAAAGTAAAATATTTCATTGGGCTATGAATATAGCTCTGGGGTCTTGGGTTCAACTTCCACAACATCACTTTCTGGGTGGAGTTTGTATGTTTTGCTTGCACCTGTCCAGATTTTTTTTCAGGATGCTAACTGACATATAAGTAAAGGATAGTAATTGTAAAAAGTGTTTTCTGTTATGCCCTTGCAGTTCTATGCAATGAGGGAAGAACTTAACAGATTGCGCATGGATCTTGAAGTAGCTAAGAGTTGGACTGCACGTGCTCAGTGTGAAGAAGAGCTATTGTGCCTGAGGGAGGAAAACACGAATTTCAAACTGAAACTGGTACAAGAAAATTTGGTAAGGGATATCAAACCCCATATTTGTAACAATATGCTATATCCTTTTCTTTCCAATAAGATTCAATCGTATTTCTTAGATATAGTATTGTGCCATTAAATTACATTCTGACACAATGTTCTTGGCTGCTTTACTGTCTTATATTGTGTATATATGCTGTTGTAGCCAATATTAAGGCATATTAAGGCATATGGAGTGGCTGATTTATGAATAAAACAATGGAGTTAGAGTATAACTTAAAGTGTCTTTTTTAGGGAACAGTAGAAGAGCAGCAGTCTTTAGATGTGACACTTCAGAGCACTCAGGAACTATTGGCCCAGCTACTACTGTCAAAGGATAAACTTGCAGCTAGTGAGGCTGTAGAAAAGTTGGTGAGTCCAATATTGTGGCAGCAACTGCTCATGTACTTTTTTACTGTTAGGGGGTTGCACACTAAATAAATTATATACAAACTCAGGTGGCATAGTAAAAAATCTCTATAGATAATTCATTAATAATATAAACAATGTGCTCTGTACAATAAATTGTACATCTAAACATGTCAAGCCAATAGCAAAGTTTGAATGCATACCACCAAATTCTAATCAAAATAAAACGAAGAAATACAAGGAAGCAGACACCCTTGCCAGAAAATGAGACTTACACCAACATTTATGCATCAAGTTTTTCTCAAGGGGAATTCTGGTGTGTCAAAAGCTGTCATAGGATGATAAAACGTTTCTATTCTTACAAAAAAAATTACAATTCACACATATTCCACATTTGTACATTACCTTGGTGCCGCTTTACCAAGTACCTTGTTTTTTAGGGGGATCACTCAATGCATGGACCAGTTGGTCCCTCAGACTGATGACCCGTTTATATGCCATCATTGGCGCCTCTGTCACCCAAGGTGTTAAAGTCTGGTCCATCTGCAATTAATGCCAATGCTTATATATCATATCTTTCACATATCCAGACTGTAAACAGTATATACTCACAAACAATATCCTATTTCTTTGCTCAATGAGTTTTGGACCCAGTAAGTCTTTCCTCCCTTACCTTTAGCTTTCCTCCTTGCTTTCTCCAAGAGGTCAGCCTCATAGCCCCTACATTGAAAATGAATTAATATCTCTCCCACTCTCTCTTCAAAATTGTAACAATACGTCTTAAATGCAGTAGTTGGCTGTAGGGTAGTCTCCTAGTGGGGTAAGGAGGATGAAAGCTCTTTGGGTCCAGGTAAGTTGTTTATCTGTCGGTTTCCTGTAAACATCTGTAACAAAATGACCCTCTCTCAGCTCAGCAAGGACATCACTGATGTGTAACTGGTTTTTTTCAAGCTCTAGAGTGAACTTGATGGCCAGATATCTGGAATTAAGGAAATCCCTGAAGGTATAAAGAAGTTCCTCAGATCCCTGCCAGACAAAAACAAGTCATTTAGTTAGTGAAGCCAAATAAGTACCAAAACGCAGTAATCTCAAACAAAATCCTTTTCAAACTGAACCATGCATATGTTGGCATATGCTTATTGATGTACCCTAGCTCTGCTCATAATATTTATCCTCAAAGAAAAAGTAATTTAATTTCAAGACCCATTTTAGGAACTGTGGTAGCATTGTAGTAGCATGAATTACCATTGTCATTGTCTCTATACCCTGATCATGGGGTATTAATGTGTACAGTGATGGGACATCCATTGTACACAAAAATACATTGTCGGGAACCTTGGCAATTGTGTTAAATGTATTAATAAAGTCTGCAGTGTCCTTAAAAAAGGATCTAGTACATACCACTACAGGATTTAGCACTTTGTCAAGTATAGTAGCAATAGGTGGAAGGATAGATGATACCCCTGTGACACTTGGTCACCTTGGAGGTCTCACTGGGTCCTTATGGATCTTGATAAGAAATTAAAAGGCAGGTACAATGGATTATCCACTTGTAAATATTTTCTTAGTTCACTTGTTATCACACCTTTCTCTTCACTAACTTTCGATAGTCTATCTATATCCTGTGTGATGTGATTGTGGGATCTTCACTCAGTAATCTGTAGTGATTGGTGTCTTCTAACTGTGTTACTGCTTCCTTTCTATAGTACTCAGTGTCTATCATCACAATTGCATCACCTTTGGTGACTGGTTTTATAGTGATTGAATCATCCTTTCTCAAATTCTGTAAAGCCTTTCTCTCTCTACTTTAGTCAGGTTATACAATCTAGTTAATTTAACCGGACATTTTTGCTTACTGACATTATTTTCCTTTCCTTGTACAAATGTTTTAACACTGTGATTGGTTGTAGGTGGTAGAAACTTATTTTTAGGTCTGCATCTGGTGACATCATATCAAGGTGCATCTTGGATGTTCTCAATGTCAAACAGTTGTATGTTGTCATTGGATGTCTCCTGTACAAAATGTGCTTTCGGTCTCAATAGTATAAAAAATCTTTGTAACTCTACATCTAGACTAAGTCTATCTCAAATATTGGTAGATACTACAAACCTTTTCTTAAAACACACATTTCCAACTCCATCAATTATTTACTAATGTTTACCACTATCTCTTTTTCTTCCTGGTTAAGATCTGGAAGGTGGCTGAGTTCTACACTCCTCCCTTTCAATGAGGCAGATTTACTAAAGGGCAAAGCGGCCATTGCTAGCGAAAATTTGCCAGAAATCCCATCTGCCAATTTACGAACAGGTGTTGCTACCACAGTTTTGCTCAGACTTAAGTGCAAATCTTACAGAATGCTACCTCTTTCACAAGAGTTTCCTTCGCCAGCTAAGAACTGGTGAACTGATAAGATGATGCTACATCCTCCTTAATCTTATGTCAGTGACATCATATCCTGTATGCCAAAAAGTAATATTTTTTAAAAATGTTGGCATTTTTTCTTATCTTAAAGTGGGCTTATCTTTAAAAGTTGTAACTATTAAAATTTTTTATCTTAACATTTTTTTACCATTTGAGGGGCATGTCACATTTGTTTTAGGATGGGCCCATGTCTAGGACAGTAGAGGATCGCTTATGCCAGCAGTGCCCAAAGCGCAGGTCTACCAGTAGACCTTTAACTGGTCATCAGTAGATCTCAAGACACTGTCAGAGGAGAGAGGGTGGTTCGGATCAGATAAAACCCAACCCGCACATCAGTAGACAACATCACTAAAAGCAGACCTTGCATTAGTAAACTGTGTACACTCCTGTCTCATGCATTTATTTTTCCTTGAACATTCTTAATAATAAGTGGCCACTTCAAGCATTTGCACCAACATCTCTAATAAAGTAATCTATACAAACTATATGAACCCACCCTATTCAAATTAACTTAAGCGTAAATGTACTAAAAAAGTTTCTCTTGGCAGAAACAAACGTTAAACTGTGAAATGCTCGTGCTGACAAATTATCACTAGAGAAACTTCGCCAGCATTCGGCTGCAGAGAAACAACTTCACATTTTAGTGAATTTGCCCCCTTGTTTTCCTCTTTCATCTCTGTCTATAAAAGGGCTAGGTGTGGATATCTGAACCTTTGGAGCTGCTAGTTCCTTCATTTTCTGTTGACCTAATGTCACTATAGTCTCTCCTTCTAAAGTAGGGTATTTTCCAATTATATACCCTATCCTCCTTTCTATTTTGTCCCTTTTTAAATTTACCAAGTTTAACTTTCAACAGGTCAGTATGAGATCTATCAACAGTATCATGTAGCTTCTCTTTTAATTCACTTAAATTGCTACTGTTCTGTAGCTTCTGTCTCATGTCTTTAAAATCTCCCCTCACTTTGTTAATTTACTTTGTATCCCTTTGACAGTCAGTCAGTCATAAGGTCAACACTACATTGATTAAGAATTTACCAGTTTTTACAGTAAATCGGATCCTCTTCACAGAATGTGGGTTTATTATCCAACCTTAAGCCTTTGTATTCTTTTTACTTTCAACTATTCAATAAGAGTTTCAGAATGTAACTGTAAATTCACCACTTTTTTTAGATTAAAAACTCCAATTGTCCGTTTCAAACTTAATAGAGTTAGAGGAAAACTTAGCTATAATATCACATGAACAATGAACAGCCTGTGTATAAACAAATGTATCCATTTCCTTGTAGTCAAATGGCCAATGTCAGAAAACTACATCCTAGGTGTTCACTCCTATAGAAACAAACAAATCACATTTTGTACAGGAGACAACATACCGAATGAAGTAGACATCCAAGATGCACCTTGGTATGATGTTACCAGATGGAGACCTAAAGGTACGTTTCTACCACCTACAACCAACAACTGTGTTGAGACATTTGTACAAGCTTTTGAAAGGGAATGAACTAGATCATGTAACCTGACTAAGGTAGAGAGAGAGGCTTAACAGAATTTGAGGATGGACAATTTAATCACTATAAAACCAGGCAATAAAGGTGTTGCAATTGTGATAATGGATACAGAGTACCATAGAAAGTAAGCAGTAACTTTCTCAGTAAAGATTACTGAGGGGAGATCCCACAAACAACTTCAAACAGGATATAAATAGGGTATTGAAAGATAGTGAAGAGAAATATGTGATAAGTAAATTAAGGAAATATTTACAAGTGGATGATCACATTGTATCTGCCTTTTATCTTGTTCCCAAGAATAAGGAATCAGTGAGACCTCCAGGGAGACCAATTGTCGCATCATCTATCTTTCAACCTATTGCTACTTTACTTGACAACGTGCTAAATCTTGTAAGGACACCACAGATTTAATTAATAAATTGAACACAATCAACCAGGTTCCCAATTACGTATTTTTGTATACAATGGATGTCTCATCACTGTACACATCAATTCCCTATGATCAGGGTATAGAGACAGTGAAAATAGTCATTCATGAACTGAAACTCCTATAGGGTGTTGCAGAAATACTAATACAGTTCCTAGAATAGGTCTTTAAACAAAATGTCTTTATCTTTGACGGTAAATATTATGAGCAGAGCCAGTGTACATCATGTGTTCAAATGCAGCTTATACATCGCTCGGTTTGGAAAGGATCTTGTTTATGGGAATAGTGAGTTTGTGCCCTTGGTACTTGTATGGCTTCGCTATATATATGACTTGTTCTTTGTCTGACAGGGATCTAAGGAACTTCAGGGATTTTCTTAATTCCAGAATTCTGACCATCGGGTACACTTCCTGTCCTTGTTGAGCTGTTGGTCATTTTGTTACACATGTGTTCAGGAAACTGATAAAATAACCTATCTAGACCCAAAGACACTGCCCTACAGCCAACTTGGTGTGGCAAGGAGTAAAGCTAAGGGTATCCAGAGGAAAGACTTACTGAGCCCAAAACTCATTAAGCAAACAAATAGGTTACCGATTGTGGGTACATATTTTGTACAGTCTGGATGTGAACGATATCATATATAAGCATTGGCATATAATTCAGATGGACAGACAGCTCCACCGATGATAGCATATAAGCGGGCAAACAGTCTAAGGGACCAACTGGTCCATGCATTGAGTGATCTCCCTGAGAAACAAGGTACATGGTTAAGTGTGTGATTTACTTAATTTAACCAGTAACTGAAAGTGCCACTCATAAGTAATGTTGGCCTGGAACATAGTATTTGTACCTGGATAGATAAGTGGCTAAAAGATAGACTACAAAGAGTGGTGGTAAATGGAACATTTTTTAATTGGACCAGCATTGTTAGTAAGGTTCCACAGGGCTCTTTACTGGGTCCCTTGCTTTTCACCTTGTTTATTAATGACCTGGATGTGGGCATTGAAAGTACGGTCTCTACTTTTGCAGATGATACTAAATTGTGCAGAACTATAGGTTCCATGCAGGATGCTGCCACTTTGCAGACAGATTTGTCTAAGTTGGGAAACTGGGCAGCAAACTGGAAAATGAAGTTCATTGTTGATAAATGCAAGGTTATATACACACCTCCTTGTTCTGCTAACAAATAATCTAGGGCCACCCTGTTCTGGAGGGCCTCCTTGTGAATTTGGATAGGATAGCAACTCCACTATTATTTACTATGTGATCTAGAAGGGAAGCATAAAAATTAAGGCAGTTCATAATTTTTTTTCACCAACCAGTCCAGGCAGGAAAGAAAGCCCAAGCTTTATCATTTTTATTAAAAAGTGCTCTTTTCTGTATTTTAAGATTTAAAACAGCTGATGGTTCTGTCTATAAGTACAGTGGATATTAATTCTTTTGTAGTCCTAACAGCAGGGATTATGTATCCCACAGTACATTTGGCATCCATGGGTAGCCATGCATAGGCTTTTTTTTAACCACAAATGTAAGAAGTACCTTGGGGAAGAACCATAGTGTGTTGAATACCTTGCATCCTGACTTGGAGTATCAAAAGTTTTATGTGGACTGGAACGTCCATGTAGTCTAAATCCCACTCTAAACTGTATTGGCCCAGGAGAGCCAGCACTGTATAGAATAGGATACTTGGCTTGCATCAGTACAGTTGACATACTGTAGGGCTGCCTCATAATGTGTGGATACCTGAGTAATATTGAGGAATCCTTTTTACTTACCATTGATGGTCACCCACATTATCCTACTAAAAACTGTAAAGCATACAGAAGGGTGCCATACAATACCTGCTAAAATGAGAGTGGGGGTGGTTTCATTATCTCATCACCTGCAACAGAAATGTATCTATACTTAGACAAATTTGGATGAAGTTTTGAAAAGTCCATTATGTGGTGTTTATACAAATGGCTTGCGAGTGTCACTGTGCATACACAGGACTTTTTATACAGCTTGAAAGTGAAAGTAAGAAGTTACTGCAGTTGTATAATGGCTGCATGAACCTGTTAATAAAGCACTGTTATACCCTGATCATCCTCGGCTACCAAAACACAACACATTACATATCCTGCTTCAAAATCAGTCCAAACAAAGGGGACCCCTAGTATAGGGGTACCAAGGATGTGGTTAGGAATATGAAAGCAAACGTAACAATCTGTTTTATTTTCAATAGTGACTGTAGTATGGTGCAATTTTAAATTGCCTATTCTGTTTCATCAGCTGTGATCTCTGCTTCATGTTTAGCCTTTTGCTCAGCATTCAAAGTTTGTAAGTCTGTTCCAGCTAAGTAATTTGGTATCTGGTCCTTGTGTGTAAAGCTGTTCATAATAGGATCCAAAGATTCTACTGATTTCTTTGGGATTGTTTGTGGTTACCCCTTGTGTGGAACAAATCATTGGTATCACCGGGGGGATGTCTCTGCTCTTGCTAAATGCACTCCCAGTTCTGGTTGCTTGCTCAAAGATGTTGTGTTTAAAGAACAAGGAAAGTTTAAAATAGAATAAGGCTAGAAATGCTGTATTTTGTATACAAAACAAACTTATTGCACCACAAAGCCTAATCAAACAAATGATTTATGCTTTCAAAGTTGGCCACAGTGGGCTGTCATCTTGTAACTTTGTTAAACATCTTTGCAAGACTAAGACTGTGCACATGCTCAGTGTAGCCTGGGATGCTTAGGGATCATCATAAATTATCAAAACAGCACAATTTAAATATTATCTGCCATAAGCCAATACAGAAAGAACTGATTCATAGAATAGGCAGACTGCACTGGGTCCTGTGTTGTCATGTAATCGAATCTGTATTTTTATAGTTTCAGTAAAATTATCCTCCAAATAAAATCCCAGTTTGTTATCTGTTTGTTTAAATCTGGCTCCATGAACTTCGTCCGTACAGCTGGAGGGGATGTAAAGGAAAAAATAAAATCCAATAAAATCACTACACAGTCACCGACTGCTCTACAGGGAAACAAAGCTGCTGTAGTTCTGCATGGCTGGGAAGTAAGGCGGGGGCTCCCTAATCATAAGTATGATTGTTTCCCTGCGCAGCAGTTAGGGACCATCTGACCGTTACAGTCAGGTTTCTAATAAACGTTACACATTTTTTAATTGAAGCATATTGGAGATAGATTTATTTTTCATTAAAGAGAGTAAAAATGGGATTTTGTTTTTTTGCATGCCCTTTAAGAAACAATGGTTTTTTTGGGGCTATGGATTCCAAAAATTGATGGTATTCATCCTGGGTTTGTTGCAGTTTTAGATGTGCTTCATGGGTGTAGGTTGCTATTGTCTCTTGTTCAGTCTGGGTCACTAATGCTAGTAACTGGTTTTCTTTTATTTTGGTTGCATTGATCTCAGATATGTATTTCCCTCTTAGATGAGCTTTGAATGCATCCCAATTTGTTAGATCTGTATCGGGGGATGTGTTTGCAGTGAAGTATTCTAATAGGAAGTTGTTTCCTCATTTCTTCCCACTATGCTTATCCAGGCTGGATTGAGATGCCACCCTCTATTGGATGGCAGGTCTCCCCAGGTCCATAGTCTTTCCAATGGGGCCTGATCTGAGATTCCCCTCGGAAGGTACTCCATGCCTTGGATGAGTGGCAGCTTGTCTCTGGATATGAGAGCTAGGTCTATGCGGGATAAACAGAGGTGAGACTTAGAACAGCATGAATATTGTCGGGTAGAGGAATGAAATGCTCACCACATATCTAATTTATGGAAAGGATAAAGTTATTAAGCTTGGAGTTCTCCCCTGTGCCACTTGTACCATCCCTCCTCCATCTGTCCAAGGCTGGGTTTGTGGTGGAGTTAAAGTCGCTACTAGAATATTGGATTGAGGGTACTGTAGCCTATATATGGTGAATTCTAGCAGAATTTCATCAGTGAAGGGGGAAGAATATATACATTGGCTAGTAAGAATTTTCTTGAGAAAATTTTGCAGTGCAGAAAAATGCATCATCCATTGGGGTCAATTCTGAGGTGTAGTAAAGAAAATACTATTCTTTTCTTTATTAGAATACATAATGTGTACACTGAGTACATGGAGTGATTGATGACCCTGTCAAATGTGTCTCTTGTAAAAAGAGGAGGTCCAGATTCAGCTTTTTGATATAGTTTAGGGAGGTGCGTCTCTTAATTGTTGTGTCCCTTGGCATTCCAGGAAACAACTTTCAGGTTACCTGCCATGGTGGTTGAGTGTGAATTTTAACCATTTGTCTACATTTAAATGCCACATGTTGGTTATTTGTAAAGTGACTTTTACCTGTGTTACATACCATTCTCATTTTGTAGAAAAAAATATATAAACAATACTATCAACAAAGGAATAACCAGCATTACATAACCCTGAATCCCCATCCCTCTCTGTTGCTCCTTTCCCCAATTTAGGTGCCATTTCTCCCAAAACCGTAACTGATACTATGGTGATTCTAACTCATACGCGAGTATTTACCCTAAGTAGGTGGGGGGGGTTGTTGTGATCACTCAGGGCTGCTGTACCCTTGTGTGTCTTTGGTGAGGTATGTCCGGATGTTTACCAAACATATTACCTAAGTGGCACAACACCTTCATACTTTCTCTGTGTCTTACAGAGGTAAAATTACAGTCTAAATTACAGTCTAATGCAACTCCCAGACACTGGGGTGGTTATGTAAGTTGGCCCATGGACTGGGACTGGGTCAAGGGTTCTGTTACCACTTGACCCCTATTGACGTGTGCAAAAGGGAAAAATAAGGGGGAATAGTTACCACCCTCCACCTTCAGTTATGTCTTTCTGCTAGTGGGAAGTTTTAGGTCTCCATACGTTGCCGACCCATGGTATCCAGCCAGGAGCAGGCCTCTGCCGGGTTATCAAAGAATTTGGTGCCCATGGTCATTTATATCCATAGTTGGGAGGGGTACATCAGGGAATATGGGATTTCCTTCTGGTGTAGTTGTTTCTTGATGTTCAGGAATCTTGCTCTCATCTTTTGGAGTTCAGCGGAGTAATCCGGATAAATGTAGATTCTGGAAATTGATTTGGATTTGCCCTTTGGTCCACGCCACTGCTAGGAGCTTATCTCTTATCTTTGCAATTGTGTATGCGCCCTATCAGTGGTATCGGATGTCTGGATGGTATTCTGTGGGCCTGTTCCACTGAGAATGTAGGGGTCATGGAGTCAGGGCCTGCCCATTCTTTAAGGAGGCTTTCCACGAAAGGATGGTCACCTTCCTCCCCCTCTGGTATACCAATCAATTGGACATTGCTGCATCTTGCTCGATTTTCCAGGTCATCCACTTTTTTATGCCATTGGTCCACGACGCTGTAAGTCTTGAGTGGTTTGTTGCAGGGTGCATGGAGCTCACCCGATAACGGTCCTACTCCATGAGCAGTCAAGGCACACCAATTTTTAATATGTTGTGTCTCTTTGTCAGGGTGACTGATTCGAAAATCTTCCATGGACGGAGTTCACTCATAACAATGCCTCAATGCTCATGTCTCCACTGGGAGATCATTGTGTGTCTATGGTCAACATCCTCAAGCTTTTCCTCAGGACCTCCTCCTTTCTGATCTTCCAACAGTTAATGACC
Organism: Xenopus borealis; assembly: GCA_024363595.1. Lineage (NCBI taxonomy): Eukaryota > Metazoa > Chordata > Amphibia > Anura > Pipidae > Xenopus > Xenopus borealis. The sequence goes on along the minus strand of CM044447.1, from coordinate 22,149,027 downwards.
ATGAGGTCATCCACTCCTCAGTACTCTGTTGGGAACAAAGTTTGGCAATCCACAAAGAATATCCATTTTAAGATTACTTCTCCCATGTTGGACCCTATGTTTATTGGTCCTTTCCCATTCTGGAGATCATTAACCGAATGGCCGTCTGACTCCAACTTCCTCCTGAAATGCACATCTTTAATGTCATTCATTTGTCATTTATTAAGCCTACAAAAGCTAACCATTTTTCCTCTGGACAATCTCCTCCTTCTTCTTGTGGATGGTCAGCAATGTGAAGTTGAAAATATTGTAGACTCTAGGTTCTCCAGAGGGATTTTGTAGTTCCTCATCAAGTGGAAAGGCTTTGGTCCTGAGGAAAGTTCCTGGGTGAAACATTCTGATGCTCCACAACTGGTGCAAGAGATTAACAGACAATTTCCACAAAAATCTGGTTATGGTGGTCCTGCCTGCCCTATGCTGTATGTGGGAAGTGAGCCTGATGGGGGTTTATTCTGGGGTTTGCTAGGGGGTCCCTAAGGTGTTTCATTATATGCTGTGGTTTGCTGTGCTATTCACAGAGGGGGATGTATATGGATTTAAGGGTATGACAATAACATTTTTTTTATATACGAGTGATGGGTGATATCCCTGCAGTGAGCACCAGCCATATGTTTTGTTGATGTGCTGTCACCACTAATATGGATATGGTCACATGGGCATGGTTTAAAAACTGGGAGTAATCACAACTGGCTTCCATTATCAGTCCTTCACCATATAAGCCAGAAAAGTTTCAGCCCTCAGTACCACAGAAGTTGGACCGCACTTCTGGTCAGCAATGCTATATGGTCAGGTTTATCCAGTTATTTACCTATGCAATTCATTAAACAGCTACAAGATGCTTCAGCAATATGTAAATTGTATCTATAATATAATATTTAATATTTATCTGTACACTGAGCTAACTGTATATAGCCCAGCTGTATAAACCATGATCTAGTTCATGTAAGGAAAGTCATCCAAAGACGAATGGATCAGCTCCCTGAAATCACCTGATTCAACCAGTCATCTAAATGTATACAAAATCCTGGTTCCTGCTCAATGGGGCAAACTTGCTAAAGGGCAAATTGTTGCCTAGGAAGGCTTCACCCTACTTTTGCAACTTCAGCAAACATCAATTAGCAGCAAATACACGTATTTATCAAAATGCAAAGCTTCGTCTCAGCAGATGAATGCTGGAGAAGTTTCGCCAGAGAAAATTCATCAGTGCAGACATTTTTAGTCGATTTTTTGCTAGCGTTCTTCCTACTTAAACCTTGTTAACATACTTATTATGTAAATTTAAATATGGCAGGTATATACAGGTCATACATATGTCTTATTAGTGAGTGTTGGTCAAATTGCTGGAAGTGGCCACTTATTAAAAATGTCCAAGAAACAAAATAAAGACAAAAGAGACCCTCTATTGTCCTAGACATGAGCCCACCCTAAAACAAACAAGGCATGAGCTTCAAATGGTTAGAATTAAAAAAAAAACATATTAAACAGTTATATCTTTTAAACACAATCCATCATTAAAATTGGAAAAAAAACGCTAGAGTTTTGTCTTTATGCCAGCTTTGACATTGAGGATATGATGTCACCGACATAATAATGTTGAGGATGTATCTTCATCTTACCAATTTTCCAGTTTTAACCCAGTGAAAGACTGGTGAAAAGGGTAATGGATTGGAAAGTTCACACTTTGGTAAATTTGCTGAGTAAAAACTCTCTAGTGCTTGGATTTTTCTCTAGCGAATTGTCATTTAAGGAAAAAATTGTCCTTGCAATTGTCTTTTTGGTGTTTTTTGGCTAGAAAAGCCCATTTTGCCCCAATGGGTGAACTGCTTTATTCTGCATTGTATGCAGAAAAGACGAAGCACTCACTGGTTGCAATTGGTGGCCCCAGGTGCATTGCCCAACATTTACATCTGGTCTCAACTTAACTTTGTGTACAAAGTTCTTTGCACAGCCCAGTGATATGTTGCTTTGTGGTGAAATTGTAGACACTGGGAGTGTGGCAGGTACTGGTGCTATAGTAATGAGACCATCCACTAATTTTAGGTTTAATGCAGCAAAGAGATCCCTTCCAAGTATAGCAGTACCTTTATTCACAATGTAAAAGTCACATTTTGCAGTATTTGATTTAAATTGTACAGTCACTGGCAAGCAACCAAGCACAGGGATTGGATCAGTAACTGACCAGTCTCAGGGCAGGTGCACCAAGCGTATCTTTTGCAAAGTATTTCAAGAAAATATCCTTTGGTAGTATAGAAACAGCCGAACCTGTATCAAGCATCAGGTTAATGGAGTGTCCCTTGTCAGCAGAAGCAGTACTGACATTGACAGTGCATATAAACTTGTCTGGAATAAATGTACCAGCTTTATCCACACTTAATACTGTGACATTTGTAGTAGTGAGTTCATGAAGATCTTTAACAGAACTACGGCAGACCCCAGAAAAGTGACCTGGTTTCAAACATTTGCGGCACTGTATAGCTTTGGCAGGGCATTTAGTATAGTTTGCAAGGTGTTGTGTTGAACCACAGCGAAAGCAGTATTATTTTATTTGTATTTCCTGGACGGTTTTGCAGTGAATCCCTTTCCTTAGCACTGTATTTTTCCTGTGACTGTGTATTATTAGGCCACAGTTTTGAATTCACAATCTGTACATTCCCAGCAGTTCCCTGACTGAGAGTTTTAGCCTCCGCTACAGCTGTTTCAATTTGGCTAGCAACTGTAATAGCCTTTGCAAGGGTTAAATCTTGCTCTAGGAGCAGTCTCTCTCTAATGCATGGTGAGTTTGTTTTTTCCACTATTTGGTCTCTTAGCATTTCATCTGTTAGAATCCCAAACTCACAGGTAACAACCAGCTCTCTCAAAGCTGCTAGAAAATGTTCTATGGATTCACCATTACGCTGTCCACGTTGGCGGAATTTATATCTTTCAGCAACCACATTTACTTTTGGCACAAAAAAGTTCTTTATAGCAGTAAGAGCAGTTTCATAAGTATCATCAGGTGATGGTAATGTATAGAATATACGCTGTCCCTCTGCTCCCAGGCAGTGAATAAGTAAAGCACGCTTTCTAGCTGCAGAAATCTCCCCTTGGTCAGCAGCAATAATGTAATTATCAAACATACGGATCCCAGCAGCAAAAGGTATGGTAGGCTCACCAGGGTTTGGTAGAAAAGGTGCAGGCTGCTGCAGAGGTAGAAAAGACATCCTTGTCGCCATTTGTTGTGTTTGGTAGCCGAGGAGAGTATAACAATGCTTTATTAGCAGGTCATGCAGCCATTACATAACAGCATTAAGACTTACTTTCACTTTCAAGCTGTACAGAAAGTCCCATGTATGCACAGTGCCACCTGCAGGCCATTTGTATAAACACCACACTAGGGCTGAATACCAAATTGATATACAAAGTAAGCATGAACACCCGCAGCCAGCCAGGATAAAAAAATTGAAATGTAAATTTATTTCATATGATTAAACAAAATTGTTTTTGCGCAAGGTGTAAACATTGTTTTATTTAAACATAATTGTACCTGATCTGCTCATGTCTACCGTATAGGTCATTATATTTAAAGACCATTATCACTGGTCTTGACTACCAATTACTGTCATATATGTTTAGATCTTTGTTTTCCCTACAGTGGGAAAAGGAGAAAGACACAATGGTGCAAGAGCGCCACAACCTACAGTTGGAATGTGACATTCTCCGAAAAAAGAGTGAAGCATTTCACAGCCATGTATGTGAGCTGAAGAAGGAACGAGATCAGGTAGGGATTGAATGCTTTTAAATAGACATGTTATTGGGGCATTGCAACTGCAGTAATAGAAAATTGTTTCAGCAGCACTCTGGTTAAGCTCGAAATGTCGCTTAATTTGAAGCACAAATAAACTACAACTTTCTTCACTATTATCGGAGTGCTGCCGAAACATTTTTCTAATAACAGAATAGACCTGGGCAGACAGAGTCACGGACAGCACCCGACACTGCAAAGAGCGGTTAGAGTTTTGTGTAGCACAATTGTGCTTTTTTGTGCAACTGCAGTAATATACACCCAATTGTCTAAACTGTATTTGCTGCCATAAATCTATTTGTTGCAAATGCTTTAAATAAATGCATTAATTTTAAAACCACTAATTAGTTATTTATTCACCCACAGGCATACAGAGCTCGAGATATGGTCCAAACTGAGATTTCCACCATTCTTACAGAAAAGGACTCCTTAAGGCAACAAGTAATGGAACTGACTGATAGAAACTCTGAGCTTTTGCAGCAGATTTTGAATCTGCAGGAACAGCTACAAACTCAAAGGGTAGGAATTTTACAAACATTATTCACATTTAGTTGCATATCTAGGCTAAATGTAATATAATTATTGAGTTTTGGAGAAAGGAATGCTCCTCCTATTGATTATCTGAACACTGGAACCCAATGTGTTGTGGCCCTTGCAGTGTGGCAACTGCTGATAGAGATCAGTATTGCATTAATGTGGGTAACATAGTAAATGTCCCTAGAGCCAACAAGGAGTACTGGACTGGCATAACTAGACCCTTACAGTGTGGTTTAAACCCATATTTCCATGATCAGGAGTCTCTCTTCACAAACTTTAGAATTTAGTGAAGCTTAATTGTATACATTGTAATACATCCCAACCTTTAACTAATCATTAATTTTGCTCCTGACTATGATCAGAATGTGAGGCCTGGGTGAAAAAGGTTGGCAGATGCTACTCTTCTTGCACCTCTGTAGTCCACATAGTGGCAGATTCCAAAGTAAGATGTATGGGTTAGTTACGTAGAGGTGTTGTAGGTTTATTTTTTAACATTTTTAACGTGCGCAGAAATATATTTATAACAATGTCAGATTTGACATTCATTAAACATTGTGTATTATAAGAATTTTTGTTCCTCATATTTTATCTTCATCCGACAAGATAAAAACTGTTGGTGTCAGAAAGACCTTTTCTCTCATTGAAATACATTGGGGTGTATTTATCAAAGAATGAAGTTAGAGATCGAAGTTAAAAGTAAACACAAAAAATTCTGTCCGACTCCATCTGATCCAACATTATGTTACAGCTGTGGGGAATCAGATTTTGTAGAATCCTACAAAATATGATGTTGTTGTATGGCAAGATAAAAAAAATCTGACCCACAAAATCTGATCAAAATCTCCCATGTAGTTTTATCCTTTCTCTAAGGAGAATTTTCTGCTGTAACTGATGCACTGCATACAAATATTATTACTTATAGGTGGGGTTTCCCAATCAGACTGATTATTTATTATGGAGGCAAAAACTTGTGCAGATAGGGAAAACAATGGGGACTTTGTGATCTAAATAAAACTGCTTAAGCAAACACACTGGAACATTTAAGGGTAACCACTAAAAAAGATAAGTTCCTTCAGGTCTCCAGGCAGCACACCTAGAGAGGAAGAGAGAGTCCTGCCTCCAAGGACAGAAAAATAATTTAAATACCACTTCTTCCCCCAAATCCCCTAGTATTTGTGTTGTCCTCCAAGGACAGTGTGTTCCTGCTGGGAATTCAGGTAAGTCTGCCCACCAAGGTGGAAGGAGTTAGGGCAGGAGAAGGATCAGTAGGATGTATTGTTTCCTGGTGTGGGGATACACAGCAGTGAGACTCATGGTGCCTGGTTCTATGTTCAAGTGTGCGCATAGTAGGTTCATGCTTGGAGGGCCTGGCACATGGATAAAAAAGGATCACCCATTTTTTCAAATGCCCATTTATTGCAATATATGACTGATATTTTCAAGTAATTGCAGAACCATATAACATGCCGCTTGAGCACATGACTGGGTAAATGCAGTGAGTATTTTACTTATTTAACACAAGTAACTCAAAACAACTGGACTTGCTGAGAAATTTTAAAAAGACGTTTCACTGCTTCACAGCTTGCTCATCCGAGCAGCTTCTTCAGTTCTCGGCATATAGACTCTTCCAACAATCCAATCACAACGGCACATTGCAACTCTTCAGAGAGGTGACACCTGAAATTCACAGAGGTGATGATTCTGTGTAGTTACTGTGATAGGATTACCAATGTGTCATGCAACTCCTAGACACAGGTGTTACTTGTGAGAGTTGCATGAACGGATGTTTGAAGAGTTCTGAAACCGCCGGGGAACAGATGTTAGAACAGCATTGTATGTAGCAGACAGGTGACATTTAAGGCCCCCGCCTCTGTTCAGGGATGGTTTCTCCACCTTGACATAAATTGCCTCTTTCACACCTCTTTCAAACGTCAAGCAGTGAAATGTCTTCATTAAAATTTCTCAGCAAGTCCAGCTGTTTTGAGTTTCTTGTGTTAAATATAGCATGACCTGGATGAATGAGAATCTTCATAGTCATATTTTACTTATTATACACCAAGAACTTGTGGCAGGATAAATAGAACATCGGGGTAATTGAAGTTCTCCACAAAAAATGATATATCTACTTGAAACCTGTAAAGCCTTTACTTTCTGCTGAGTCTTCCAGAATATTTCTGTTCTATTTCTAAATAACATTGGCCATGCTCAGCTAAAGATAGACAAGGACTTCCCTGTTCCCTGTATACTGTAGCCCAGCATATTTTGCTGGAGTCATTTTAAAGAGGTCAAATTATTGCAACTCAGTTATCTGTTTTTACTATGTTAAAAACTTAGATTAGGTGCCTGAATGTAAAAGTACTGTTTTTTATAATAGGTTTGGCAGTGAATATAGACTCGTTTGTGCCTCTTTGCTCTATTTGGAATATTCAGAAGTATAAGTATTGCGAGTAAACCTGTCAGTAAACTCAAACCATCTTACCTTTTCTTTGCCTTTACTCTTCCTTACCCTACCACCTAAACCAAGTTATCTTCTTCTGATGTCTTTTGTCTCCAGACGCCTCTGCTTAATAGTAATTCTCTTCCTGACTGGCTTGAGAAAAACTAACTTCTAGTTTTTCTTCAAGGGGAAAAATACAAAGTGGTTCAACTGATTGTTGAACTTAAACAGAACCCCACATTGTGATTAATGCATAGTGGGTGAAATATAGACTATTTACCATGGCCAGGTTTAATGAATATGAAAATTTATTAAGAATTTTTTCTAGCAAGTGATAACAGGTCTTTCAGAATGTGCCCACTGGATATATGGATATATTATATAGGAACTGACTTCAAGATGTTTCCCTGACCTTCCATAAAACCAGATCAATTGTTTTACTGTTTTTAGGCCATTGACCATATTGGGGAATAGTTCTTATTGGCTGATGACAAGTTAAATGGTTATATCAGTCTCATTATTTTCATAGAACCAGCTAGATTCTTTAGATGTTGTTTTGCCAATAACAATGGAACAAACAGTGCCATTTTGAAATGTGGAAACAGTTCCACTTTGGAATGTAAAATACCCTTCTCAGTCAGTTAGACATACTAGAAGGACTTAACTTATTTTGATGAGAATACGGGATTAGGTGATCCTTTGAAGTACAAGAAAACTGGATTTCAGGTACTTAAAACTCATGAACTACACATATATGCCTACTACCTGAGTGGGAGTTATTTAGGAACTAAGAAATGTGTAAATCAATATGTACAGCTGTAAACTGTAAAAATTAAATACATAAACAGAACCCATACATAAATCCACACAGGGATGCTCCCAGAGGGTTGGACTAAATAAAATGGAATCAATACTATAAAATTAAAGTACGTTGATTGTTACAAAACAGAATTTGTATTGCTGTAATACAAACAGACAGAAGATGGAGCATTTGAACTCTGCAGATTTATAGCAGGCCAGGATGCAGGGAGACTTCTGAGAAGAACAAATGCTGCAGGATTGGGGGGGGGAGCTTGGAGGGGGGCAGTGGAGAGGCCGGTGGATGAGGGGGTAGGGATTCGTTCTCCTTTAATTGAGTTACACTATATTCCCAGTAAGATATTCTAATGAAGTATATATGTAATTGTATTTTTCTTTTTAAGACGATAAGAAGAAGTGTTCATGAGGCTTGTGAGCAAAGGGATGTCACTACAAAATCCAAACATATGAGACTGGTTCGTATGTATGCACTTTGCCCCTCGGAAGAAGGTAGTAGGAGCTTCTCCAGCAGTATTTCTGAGGTCAGTAAGCAAGTTCTTCCAAACATTATGTGCATTTTAGAACTAACCAAGTCTGAGGAGAACAAATATATACTGTATGGACTTGGCTTTTTTAAGCAGCTACACTATTAATTTGCAGCTGATTTGTGTCAATGCTTTCCTTCAGTATGCAATAATGAATTCTGCACATTTGTGTGCATGGATGCTAGGGAACCATTTAATTACCTGCAAATTTGAACTGGGAAGTGGTCATTATGTAGTTCTGAATGGGAGTAGCTGCAGAGCTCAGTAGGATGCAGTCCGACAATAATAGCTTGATTAGAACAAATTAATACAAGTAATACCCTGCTGCCAAACACACTGCGCATGAAGCATATAAAGTATATCATACCTCAACAATGTTTCCCCTTATTAATATTAACATTTTTGTGCTTCTGTATCTATTTAAACCCCAGAATGTTTTTCTTGACATACATAATAGCTATTCAAGTATTAAAATTAGGTTATCAAATGGAGTTTGTTTGCAGCTTCCCTGGGGTGACTCTCCTTCAACATGGTTCATGAAGCATACTTGTTCGCTTTGTTTTTTTTTTTTAGACCTGGACAGAAAACAGTTGCCAGACAAGCAGTGAGCTTGGGGAAAGTTTTAATTCATTTGCCTCCCTCCATGATGATTATTTGACTGATTTCGCTAAAAGGTATATGCTTAATGGTATATGTATTTATACAGTATTCATGATTTTCATCCAGAACTGAATATGCTTCAAAATGCTTACATATAACACCTTTTTAAAGAAAAACTAAACTGTAAAATGTATAACTTATGGCACCAGCCTAAAGTTTCAGATTCTCAACAGCAGCAGTAACCCAGGAATTCAAAGTTGTCATAGGGGGTCACCATCTTGGAAAGTGTCTGATACACTGACATGCTCAGTGGGCTCTGACACCCAACTCCTGCATGAAGACATAATGAAGAGAAACATATGTTTAGAGAGGAATAGTTAGATAAACTTAATTATTTTCAGAAACTGTACAGAATTTAAAAAATTGATTGTATTTAGAAAGTCTCATTAAAGTATGCTGAAGCTTATACAAAATTTTCATTTTCGCAATAGTTCCCCTTTAGCAAAGAAAGATTTTTATAATAACGCACACAAACCATTAACTAAACTGCAGGTGGCACACACAAACGAAAAAAAAAAAAAAATTCTGGAAGCAGCCTGCTCACAGGACAGGTACAGCAATATCAAAAACATGGAGCACTCGCAGAACCTTTCTTACATAAAATTTCCTGTGGTTTTTAAAAATCCCATGAGTGTTTTATTTATATATTTTTTCGGGGGGGGGGGGAATGCTCATAACAGCGGGCAGGGGTCAGGTAAAACAGTTCTTACAGATGATACAGTAGGCTCAGGTTTGCAACAACATGGACAGGCTCCTGCCTGGGGTTTATTGTTCAAACCTGACAAACTTAAACAGGTACAAGTTCCAGGCAATCAGGGCCGGACTGGGAAGAAAAAGCAGCCCTGGCAAAAGTGTCAAAGCAGCCCATGTATTCACGCATATGCAAAGCATGATATATATTTCCAACCCCAAGGTTAACTAGAACTAGTGTTTATTAATATTTATTTGAAGAGCTATTACCATATAATCCCCAGCAATATTATACACCCTATGTGCTGGAACTGACCCTTGCAACAAATACCTCACCCTAGTTTCTATCACAACTATTCTATCAGATGGATTAGTGACCCTATACTTACAGTATATTCTAGATTTACCTTTGTGTGCCCCAGCTAGACCATGTACCCTGGCAGATAAGAGGACTATAATTACCATGTGTATCACAGGGCCAAAGTGTGTCATACTTGAAGAGACTAGTCTGACTCATGGAATTAATGCTATATCAGCTTTCCATATACAGGCTGAAGTGACTGTTCTGAGCATGGATCCTCCTGTTGCCAACATACCTATCATAAGCATAAGGGATTGGGTAGATAGCAAGCAACTCTAATATTACTAACTGTAAGCTGTCAGAATTCCTGGTTCCTCCCGTTTGCCAGTACAGGTAAGTGCACAAACGCAGGCATCGGCTTAACTGTGGCTGGCTATTATGGACAGCTCACTTACATTTTTAAAGTGATTGGCTCATTTACATATTAAAGACAGACCTCATTTGCATTTTTAGGTGGGCATCCCATTTACGTTTTAAAGAAAGCAGCCTATGGGGCATTTGCCCAAACCCACAGATTGCCAGTCCGGGCCTACGTGCAATAATAGTAAACAAAAAGAGAAAACCTCACCGGGTTGCAGTTTTAAAGAATACAGGAAAATTCCTTACTGTTGTCACAAGGCATTCCCTCTTTGTAGTATACAAAGTTTGTTCAAAGAAATCAGTGTTTGTTCAGAGCCTCTCTCATTTTCCCAGTTCACCCACACCCCTCTGCACAGCCAGGCTCCCTTAAACGGCCCCACCTGGTTAGAGGGATGGAAGACTTAAATTTTGTCAAGGTTGTTTTTTCTGTAAAAAAGGTGCTTGCGAGGGGACATGATTACACAACATTAGACGACATTACAGACAATTATCCATTGACACTGGACTTAAATGTTTTAGTGACATATGTGACTTTACATGCTAATGCTTGTGAAGGGCTTTTTGGCTCCTTTCAGTCCTTTTCACCCTAACCAGGTTCGGTTTCCCTTTTTGCTGCTCTCCAAGTCCTACCTCTCGGAAGCCATGTTCCAATATCTTGCACTGATGAGATCTAACAAGATCGAAACAGGCTGTCTGCAAGTTTGGATATATGGCTCTGAACTATTAAGGCTGTATCTGTGCTATAAACCAGCGGTTCTGGAAGCATAGTTGGCCACAGGGACATAAAGGAGTGATTTACATGTCTCTGCCCATGATGCATTATGGGAGGAAAAAAAACTCTCATTTTTGATATCTAGGCAGTGCTATATGTATGGCATGAGACAAGTAAATACCTTCTGATTTCAGAAGGCTTCACTTTGCATGCTAATGCTTGTGAAGGGCTTTTTGGCTCCTTTCAGTAATTCTCACCCTAACCAGGTTCGGTTTCCCTTTTTAGTGACATATGTACAGGTCAGACATCTAGTAGCTCCACATTTATTGGCTCCAGCAATAGAGAAGCAATAGAGTATTAGGAATGAAATTCCTTAATAGTAAAACAGTTTGGTCTCAGAAGAAGAAAACCATGTATGCAGTCATTAAGCATCTGATCAAATTTGAGTGGAAAAATATAGATAAAACCCTAGTTATTAATAGGGGATTTAAGACTCCCATTGGGGAAGAAGCTAAGCTGGATATTGCTATATTACTGTAGCTTGTTTATCCTAGAGATAAAGCACCAGTGAAAGATACAGTAACGTTGGTTTTAAGGATGTTATGAAGGCTAAATGTTCTCTGACACATATTTAATCAGCTTCTTCTGCAAGTATCTCATTGCAGCCTCTGAAGTCTCTAAGAGCTCATCCAGATGCGAAGATTTGGGGAGATTTGTCGCCTGGCGACTAAGCGCCTCTTCTTTGCAGCGACAAATCTCCCTGAATGGCTTCCTGGTATCTCGCACCCGCCAGCGCTAAAGTCGCCTGCGCCTATTCACGTGCGGCGATGCGTTTTTCAAAATCGCTTGAAATTGCGTCACGAAAGACAACAGGGAAGGAGAAAAGGATTGGTTCTTATAGCCTTTTAACTTTTTGTTCCTAATGTCCTACCTGATGGCATGGGGCAGATTACCCATATGTGTGCTGATTACTATAAATAAAATGTTGTATAGATAGGAGAAGAGAACCAATGGACGAATATACATTGCATAGTCCAAAGCTACAGGCAAATCTGTTTATATAGATTAATGACGATAAAGCGATCTCTTGTGTACACATTTTTAACCAACAGGTAGCTGATTGAAAAACTATGTAAGGCACTACTTATCCTATTAAACTGATTTTAACCGAACAATCTGTTATACATCTTCCACTATGCCTTTTATGCAGTATTCTGTCTCTTTTCTATAAACAGTACATCCCAGGACCTCCCTGATCTTCTCCAGGGCGAGAAAACAGATGCAGACTCTGAATTTGAAGAAGGTGAGATATTCATTACAAAAGGTATAACACAGGCACCATGATTTTTTCTGTGATGCTATACACTTTTTTTTTTTAATTTTTAAACCACCAGCACATTATTATTTTGAATTATGCAAAAGCTCTAGCTACCTCATGTGAGTAAAGCCCTTGCAAAGATTTGTGAGTAATTCTAGGAAGTATGCAGTAGTTTCACATGACAGGGGCTGATGGATTTGATTGTACATTGTACCTTGCATATTTTGCTAGAATCACACTGACTTCTAATGATAGTAGAAGTTAAATTTGAAATTTGTATCCTGTACATACAGTAAGCTAGTTTGTTAGTAGTAGAGTTCCTTGACATGTGAATATGTACTTTAATATAGCCCATACTCCTTAGTGACATCTAATTTCTTTACTTACACTGGATATGTTAACAAACTATCATACTGTCCCCGGGGGGAGGCTTAATACAGTGACTTGCAGCCCAATCTGAATACCTGTTCAGGTGAACTTTAGAGTACATTGTCTTGTTTCATATTCTAGTACTACTATTCTACCACTGACACAGCATTGTTGGTATTAGTTAAGATGGGCCCTGACCACATGAAAGTTTAAACATTTTTGAGATAGATATAGATGGATGATAGTTTAGATAAATTATATATAGATAATGGATAGAGTAAAGCCCCCATTTTATGTTTTTCAGGGGGCCAGGGAAAAAATATGTAATGAAATGTGTTAAAGACTCTTCAAATGTAAATTATTAAAAAGAAATAAATACAGAAGTTATTTTCTATTTGAAACATATGTACTGGCCCCCTTTTTTTCTCCCGCACACCTCACTGCTTCCAAATGTTGCTCGGTCTTGTGTCCTCCCCAGTCCTTCCACAGCACAGCTACCCACCTCTTCCCTGTCCAACTGCTTCACATCACATGGCATGTATGCACAGATGGAATATTGACAATATGAGTTTTTATACATTTCAGGAGTCTCAAAGTAATGGGTTTGTAATGTAAAAATTTGTGATTTGCAAGGGGCAAGCTTAATAAAGTAACGTAAAGTCCTGGAACACAAAACATTAAAACCGTGAAAAAACAGTAATTGCACCTATTGAGCATTGAGACTGGTGGGATTGCATTAAAACCATGTCCAATGCAGGAAACAAATAAAGCTGGGTACAGAAATTCTACTGTAGAACAACGGATAAACATATAAATTGATATAATTCATTGAAGATTTACAGATCAATAAAAATGTTGTTTCAATTCCTTCAGGTCTCCAAATGTTTTCACAGATGGAAAACAATGAGAGCTGTCCCAGCTTCAATAACCTTGCAATGTAAGTTTGTTCTTAGCAATCATCTTCTCATTGGGGTTACTATATAGCCGCACTAGTTCAGTGAAAGGTTTGTGGTGATCTTTTAGTGATTCATAAATGCTCTGTAATACTGTATTTGTGGTCTCCAGCTCTAAATGAGCATTGAAGGTGGCTGTTTTACCTATCCAAAGCAATTGTGAATGAAAAGTTGATGAGAGTGCTATTCTAATGTTTACCATTTACATTCATTATTATTCATTATTATTTAGTTTTTTTATACTAAGAAATACATGTGCTGAATGTATGACTGAATTTTTTTGGAACAGTTTCACCTGCTGGTCAGTTTCAGACCATGAAGTGGTCCAAGTTCAGACCAAGGGAGTTGATAGGAGAAAGATAGAGGATTGGTCTGATGTACTTCTGGCTAGGAAAAACAATAGAAACCTCCACTAACTTTTTTGCTAAGAACATTACACTGGCCCTCTTTCTTTCTCCTGACAACTTTTTTTGACTACTTCATGGTTGGAAAATGCAATCATCAACAGTATATGTATACTGTATTATCTTAGAATTGAAAAAATAAATAATGAATGAAAGTAAATCTCATCAATTCTGCATTGATCAATTAATCAAAATGTAAAACAATTAAAATAATCGCTACTAAATTAATTGCTTGATGTGCTAAATTCAATTTTTGATGTCTCAAAAAATTGTAGCCAACGCATTATACCATGATTTTTACTTGTCCATCAACTCTACCATTTTATATAAAAAAAAATTGGATTCTATTGGATATAATTTTTAGTCAATAGTAAAATTTGCTGGGATCGTGGAGCACAAATGAGTTAAGCTATGGCAGGGTTGCTATGAAGACACCTGTTTGTTTTAGTTGTAAAACTTGTCCCATTGGGTGGTTCCTAGCTCAAAGGGCTGCTTCTTCAAATTTTGCTTCCCGGCTTTGTCAATTAGTCTCCTGGCTGCTATAAAGATGTGAGATAGCACTTCCCTGGTCATAAAATATAGCAAGCAAGGCCACACTTTGGGATTTTGGGAGGTTAAAATTTAGGGACTCTGCAGCAATGTAGAACACTGATCTCCAAAAGTTATATATTCTAGTTATAGTTCTACCAAATGTGCAGCATGAAACTCTTGTTATTGCAGTTTATCCAGCATAGCAATAGATAAATAATTTTTATATAACTGAGCACTTCAAAACATTGAATGGAAATTAATCACCCCTCCAGATGTACTAATTGGTGCAACGTTGCAACCATTATGTAATCATTCTGCAGCTTTCTAAAAGTGCCAAAGTGCTACACTTTCATAGATGATTAGATATTCAATTATTATTATTTCCTCTCATGCCATCTTTTCTCTGTACCACAGCTCAGTTCCGAGGAGACGTTATGCCCGCAGGGAGACCAGTCGGGTTACTGTTATTGCTTTCCAGGGGGATGATCTCCTTAAGCAAATCAGCATCATTGGTGGGAACAGAACAGGAATATTCATACACCAAGTCACCCAAGGTTCAGCGGCAGATGAAATGTCATTGAGACCAGGATACCAAATTATGGCGGTGAGCTTATTGTAAACTTTTCTGCGGGAAGGAAAGGGTCCCGATTCTTACTCTACTGTTCAACACTAATACTTCCCCAGCATCTTTCATTGGCTAGTAAATTTACTGCCACTCTAGAAATACTTATATGTATTTGTGTGTTATATATTCTCACCTTCCCTTGTAATCATAAATATGTAGCATTGATATGTAACTTTAGAAGCATCCCTAACATTAACTAAACTATTGCAGCCAGATGCTTCACAGGCTGCCAGAATAGCTGGTTGTACTGTTTGTAAGGACCTAATTTTACCAAAAACGTGTCCCAAATCAGCGTTGCTCCCACTCATGAAAAAAGTTCTCTTCAATGTCAAAGCACTTAATATCCAAATTTGTGTCACGGCAAAGCTCAAGGTTTGAACCTCATGGGAAAAAGAAGAAAAAATAATATAGTGTAGAGATCTTTCACACAGTGTCAGAATAAAGGTTCCCTAATCCAATTTAAAGAACCCAAAACAGTGTGTTACACATTCATCAAAAAGTGAAAACAGTGACTGCAATAAGAGGTGAAGTTAGGTAACAATGAGAGAGACTGACCTACTATAATCTTTGCATTAGCTCTAATGTGCCATTGTTCTCACAAATTTTTATTATTATTCTTCTCACAAAATTGAGATAAGTAGAGCCTTCCTACTTTTTTGGAACAATAAAAAAGTGTCATGTGCAGTAAACATTATAAAACCTTTAATAAATAGCTCATATTGCACTTACAAACGTTTAAAAACCGTTCATAGTCATGTTTAAAAACCATTCTTATCAGGTAAAAGTGTGGCTGCAGAAGACTATACTTGATATGAATCCCTTGACAATCATACACAGCAATTTAAAAAAAAAAACTTTTCATCAGTTTTATAGTTTTTTACAGTCTTTAGTAGAGAAATATCCCACAATTATTTTACTAAATACAATGCATACTAACAGTTATAAAATCAATAAAACCATATAAATCATTCTATTTATATTAAAAAGGCCCTCAAATTAAAGTCCACGTTCATACCTTGGGGGCAGGGGGATTTCATCTTATAAATCCAGCAGATCCCCCATTTTAGAGTGCAGGTATGGAATCCGTTATCTGGAAACTGCCTTTCTGTAATTCCAGAAAGCTCTGAATTACAGAAAGGCAGTCTCCCAAAGAC
>CM044447.1:22106934-22130511 GCA_024363595.1 Xenopus borealis | reverse complement strand
AATAATTATGTTCACCTATTCTTTTTTTGAATTCAATATTGTTTTTCTCTATGTATTAGAGGCAACAAGGGCACTCCAATACATAGATTACTTACTGACTGCTTACTAACACTCTGGTTAACTGACTGATAATTGGGTGTGTTATTGTGTTTATGGAAGGTTTGCCACAAACTGCTTTACTTCGCAGTTATTTTTCCCTCAGTTTGAGGAGGGTGGGGTTTGATTAGTTGCACCTGAACAGACTGTATAAATAGAACCCCTGGGACTACAGTAAAGCTTTCACTAGTTGATAGCTGCACCTGAAGTGAAGTTCTTTACAGGAACTGTAATACCAAAAAGTAAAGTATTTTAATGGAATGACAATATAATGTACTATGGCCCTGAACTGCACTAGTGTGTTTACTTCAAAAAGCCTACTATAGTTTATATACAAAAAGCTGCTGTGTAGCCATGGGCACAGCCATTCAGGTACAGGATTCAAAGTAGTTAACAGATCAGTTCTGAAGAATCCTATTGTATTCTTCAAGGCTTATCTGTTTTCTGCTGTATCTCCTGTGCCTTTTCTCCCTTTTCAGCTTTGAATGGCTACCCCTATGTCTACACAGCAGCTTGTTTATATAAACTATAGTAGCGTTTCTGAAGCAAGCATACTAGTTGTATCAGTGCAGGACAGTAGTACATTATATTTGCATTCCTTTAAAACACTTTCATCTTTGGTTACTGTTCTTTGAAGTGAGGATATTTTTTTTATTTTTTTAATATGTAAGTAGTAAAAAATTGAAGCAGGATGGGGAGGGGGGTCAGTTAATTGATGGAAAAAAAGCAGAGATAGAGGAAAAGAACGTGCATATGAAGCAACTTAAGTGGCTCTTCACAGTGAGGACAGTGAGGTCAAGGAATGCACAATGCTCATCTGGTGATGTTGTGATGGCTGATTCTGTTAATGCTTTTAAGAGGGGCTTGGATGTTTTCTGGGAAAAGAAAAAATATCCAAAACTATTGTGATACTAAATTTACAATTAGTATAGATATTGGTATATATAGTTTATGTGAGTATGGGGAGGGGTTGATGTGAGTGTTTTATTTGGAGGGTTGAACTTAATGGACTTTGGTCTTTTTTCAAACCAACTTAACTATGTAACTATGTACACTGACTGAATGATATCTAATTGTATCCTAATTTTGAAAGTTCTCTCCAGTACTGAAACTTTTGAAACTCTGGCTAAACCTATATGCCTTACAGCGACTGCATGGAAAAAAACGTGATGCATATTAACTTTTGATTTATCACCCTTTCCATAGATTCATGCACACACCAACTTTTGTGTAATTTTTTTCAGGAAGTATTTTTTAGAAAGTATCTGCTGATCCAGAGGAAGGCAAAAACCCCATTTCAAGCCTCTCCAACTTGTCTCAGAGGGGCCTTCCTGACTCCATGATGGCAGTCGGACTAGTACCTGGTTCAACTTGTACTACGAGCAATCTTTCATAGCCTTGTATTCCCTCCCTTGCTAAAAAACCATCCGACCCCTTCTTAAAGCTATCTAATGTATCAGCCAGCAGGACCAGTTCAGGGTGAAAATTTCACAGCTTCACAGCTCTGACAGCCATTCCTACTATTTAAATGGAACCTCCTTTCTTCTAATCAGAATGGGTGACCTTATGTCAGCTGGAAGGCCCTACTGGTAAATAAAGCATTTGAGAGATTATATGATCCCCTTATATATTTATACATGGTTATCATATGGCAACCTCAACTTAATCAGTCTTTCCTCATAGCTAAGATTTTCCATACCTTTTACCAACTTAGTTGCTTTTCTGTGCACCCTTTCTAATTTAATAATGACCTGTTTGAGTGCTGGCGAATAAATTCGCCCACCACTATGAACAACCTGTTCAGCAGCATAATTTACAATTGGGTCGTAAGGTGGGGTCAATTTGTACCTGAAACCAATTTGTTTCAAAAAGTACTGGAATTCCTGAGATGTGTGGGATCCATTATCAAAAAACCAACTCCTTTGGTAGACCAAAAGATGTAAACAATATACATATCCTAGCAATAGTTTTCTCACTTGTACTTAAATACCTACAACCAATAGCTGTTTTTAGCTACTAGCAATGTTTTGCTGCTTTTTAAACCAAGGTGCTCCTGACACAGAATCTCTAAGGCTTTTTCACTGCACCAGATCAACTGTAAAGATAGTATACATCTGTTACTCCACCACCCATACATTATGTGACTAAATATACAACTCAAGTTTTTATATTAATATGTGAAATGCTATTCCAGGCGAAGAGAAGTACCTGACTGAGAATATGAGCAGTGAATGTACACTACCTGACATAGGGCTAGTTTCTATTAATATACTAATTGCCTCTCTTTCACCATGCCAAAACACTAATACCTCTTTTAATGAAAAACTTTTAAACCTGCTATCTAGCCTTACATTTAGTACAGTATATCACTGAATTCTTACTAGAATAAACAGTCCCCAGAAGAAAGTGTATGCATGACAAATAAATGCAAGGTTATGCACGTTGGCAAAAATAATATAAATGTGTTGGGAGTTTCCTTAAGTGAAAAGGATCTTGTTTTGTTTTATAGATAACAAGTTGTCTAATTCTGGGCAGTGTCATTCTGTAGCTACTAAAGCAAATAAAGTTCTGTCCTGCATAAACTATGGTATTAACTCAAGGGATGAAAACATAATTATGCCTCTTCATTGGTCCCTGGTAAGGCCTCACCTGAAGTATGCAGTGCAGTTTTGGACTCCAGTCCTTGAGAGGGATATAAATGAATTGGAGAGAGTGCAGAGATGTGCAACTAAACTGGTTGGAGGGCTTAAAGAAGACAAATTATGAGGGTAGACTGTCAAGGTTATGGTTATTTTCTCTGCGAGTGGACATGATTACACTTTACAAATACATTAGAGGACATTCTAGACAAATAGCAGGGGACCTTTTACCCATAAAGAGGATCACCAGAGGCCACTACTTCAGACTTGAAGAAAAGAACTTTCATGTGAAGCAACGTAGGTGGTTCTTCACAATGCGGACATTATAAGCAATGCCAAAAAAAGTTTGCTTTTCTATCATCTATCTATTATTAGTATGGAAATATACATATATATATATATATATATTTATATATATATATATATATATGCATATATGTCTAAATTGTTGCTCCTGTGTTATGTCTGTGCAGGTAGACTTTGATGTTTTGAATCCCTCCTATAAGGTGGCACTAGAAGGAATGACATCTGAAGATGCTCACTGCATCCTAAACCGAGTGAATGGTTTCTGTTGCCTCTCTGTCAAATGCAATGTGGATGGTAAGCACAGTTGGCTTCTCTACACTCCAGCACATTAAAAAATTCAACATGTAGCATACAATTAAGGTTTTGTTTGCCTAAATTGTCTTGATATACTCATTCTGAAAAGGTTCATGGCATGGTGGTTGTAATCAAAATCTTCTCAAGGCAGATACAATGATAGGATTATAATGTAACACATCCTGAAATTTACTTTTCTTCTTCTTCAGAATATCGAAAGCTTCTGCAGAATATTGAAAGTGGCTCTGTTTCTTCAGGAGATTCATTTTATATTCAAGTAAACCAGTCCATGGCTGGTCGTGTTGGCGGAGGACTGCAAGTGACATGTGGGGAGATCCTTCACATCACAGATACAATGTTTAAGGGTCGTTATCAATGGTTTGCCCACAGAGTTAATGCCTACTGTATGAAAGATGGAGAGTCTGGGATAATACCCAACTACCCACAGTGAGTGACTAATGAATCTAAACCACTAATAAATTATTCTTTAAAACAAAAGGACCATAGCTTTATATTTGCCTGCATGTTTTAATTAATATATTAGTTAATATAAATATTGCTATTACCTCTTTATAGATATCTCATCTGGAGTATCCAGTGCAGTTTTGGACTCCAGTCCTTAGGAGGGATGTAAATGAGCTGGAGAGAGTGCAGAGACTAAGTGCAACTAAACTGGTTAGAAGGATGGAAGATTTAAATTATGAGGGTAGACTTTCCAGGTTGGGGTTGTTTTCTCTGGAAAAAAGGCGCTTGCGAGGGGACTTGATTGCACTTTACAAATACATTAGAGGACATTATAGACAAATATCAGGGGACCTTTTTACCCATAAAGAGGATCACCGCACCAGAGGCCACCCCTTCAGACTAGAAGAAAAGGACTTTCATTTGAAGCAGCGTAGGTGGTTCTTCACAGTGAGGACAGTGAGGTTGTGGAATGCACTGCCGGGTGATTTTGTGATGGCTCATTCTGTTGATGCTTTTAAGAGGGGTTTGGATGATTTTTTGGACAGACATAATATCAAAGGCTATTTTGATACTAAACTTTACAGTTAGTATAGCTATGGGCATATATGGTTTGTGTGAAAGAGTGGAGGGGTGTGTGTATATGCTGGGTTTTAATTTGGAGGGGTTGAACTTGATGGACTTTGTCTTTTTTCAGCCCAATTTAACTATGTAACTATGTAATATACATGCATGATAGATATGTAAGAAGCCATATTGTAGAAAGAAATTTATAAAAATGTTTTTTTCTCCAGTATATTTGATAGTCCCCGCAGGGTTGTGCTGAATCTTGGATTTAGTTTGGGATTTGGGCAAAATTTTGTAGACTTCAAATTCAGCTGTATCCTAATGCTTGGCTGAACTATTAATTTCATAATTTAAAGTTTTGTATAAAATCAATTATACAAATTGATTGTGTTCAGTATTTTACCAATCTTTGGGGGCGGGATAAATCCAAAGAATATAGATTTTTTTGCATTTGTAAAGCACACAGACATATCCTGAAGTTAGGAAAAATCCAGACAACCCACAATAGATATGACAGATGGATTTGCATTTAACATATGCATGTGATAATAGTAGATACTATTTGCTTGTTTGACTAACATGGACTTTTAATACTAGTTATTTGAAATCTATTTTATATTTTTAATAGTGATGGGTGAATTTATGAGACAGATGTGAATTTCACAGTGACGTCAATAAAAATAGTTTTTGTACGCCGGCGTCTAGTTTGATGCCGACATCAAGTTGTAGAAAATCAGCGCTTGGTAAATTGTCGCCTTCATCAAAATTCACATTTGTCGAATTTTTCACAGTTTCACAAATTTCACTGTAAATTCTCAAATTTTTCGGCAAATCGAAACAGTACAAATTCGCCCATCAATAATTTTACTTTTTCAAATTACTTCTGTGGTGTGTTACATACAAAGTACAGTAGATACTATAATATGACCTGGACTTTTAAGATAAAACATTCCATTTCTGAGAAGACAGCAAGGACAAAATTACACTAGTAAAATACATAGTAAGTTTTGTTGAAAAATTACATATATCTAGATATAACCTGTCTGTTAGGTCCAGAGGAAGGCAAAAAAAAAAATCCTGCCCAATTTCCATAACCTTGTATTTTGTTACTTGCTAAAACACCATTCAACACCTTCTTAAAATTTGAATGTATCCACCAGTATGACTGATTACCAACTTAGTTATCCATCGCTGGATCCTCTCCATTACAATAATTTCCCTTTTGAGCATTCAACTGGGGCCTTACCAGTGCTCTGTAAAGTGGAAGAATGACCCCTCCTCCCACAAGTCTATGTCCCTTTTAACACAGCTCAAAACTTTGTTTGCACTTGCAGCTGTTGATTGGCATTGCCTTCTACATCCAAGTTTATCTGCAAGGACTCCCAACATTATGGATTTGCCTAGTGCAGTCCCATTGAGGATATAATTGGCTTGCATATTTTTACATCCCAGGTGACATCTTTTAGACTGATGCAGTAACATGGGAACAAACTGCCACGGTTATTGAAAATATTTACTTGCCCTAACATAACCTAGACCAGGGATCTGCAACTTTGGCTCTCCAGCTGTTAAGGAACTACAAGTCCCACAATGCAATGAAGGAGTCTTTCATGATTCATAAAGGCAAATGCATTGTGGGACTTGTAGTTCCTCAACAGCTGGAGAGCCAAGGTTGCAGATCCCTGACCTAGACTGTTAAGGGGGAACTATCTCAATAATAAAAATTTACTTGAATATATACTTATTTCAGAATGATGAAGCCTGTATTTAATTTTTTGATAGTTCCCTTTTAAGGAGCTTTAGTCATAGTTGCAATAGGTGTAATATCTTATAACAGTGCAATATCAATATCTTTATATATGTTTTTAAATATTCTCTTCCATTTTAGGGCTCAGCAGCAGCTAATCACCACCATTCAGCACTTGACATGGCAGAATGGAACGCCACGCAGGGTATGTACAGTAAAGTCCCACAAACAACCTGCATTTGTGAGTTAAGGCAGTGCTTAGTCTGTCATCAGGTTTATATACTTCTTCTCACCTTCATATCATGTCATCTACTGTAGTCAGTACACCCCAAAACTGTACCACAAACTGATCATGGCATTAAATGTAAAGCGATTTTATTATTATTACAATGTCTCCATGTACCTGGGCACTTTTTATGTGCAAAAATATTTGTAGCCTATCACCCAGAAAAAATGAAAAAATTTATGATGTAAGTAACTGAGGATTGAGGAAGTTCTATGCTCTCCATTGCACTTTGCCTGGTCTAAACTGGTGAAGGCAAGTCTGGCGAAAGAGGTAACATTCAGTAAAATCCGCATCTTAGTGAATTTGCGGAGTAACGTCCATTCACCAGATCTAAAGTATTTCTGGTGTTAGAGTGCGAATCACCACTAGCGTCTATCTCCTTCGATAGCGAAGTGACACCAGCGCCCATTAGTAAACTGGCAAAGAACCTGCAGGCGATAACGCTGGTGAATTTTCACCAGTGTTAGCCACTTCGTCCTTTAGTAAATGTGCTCGATAAAGTGCAACATTACCTTTATTTTGCTAATGAAGTAGTAAGTGCTTTTCTCAGCAGGCTGCAGACCCCGTGCCAGTTCACGGTGACAGAAAAGTTCCAAATGAAGAAAGAAATTTTACCCAGAAAGCATGGAACATCTTATAATAAAACAGTATCTTGTAACATAGTTATATAATTAAATTGGGTTGAAAAAAGACAAAGTCCATCAAGTTAAACCCTTCCAAATTAAAACCCAGCATAAACACACACACTCGCACCCCTCCACTCTTTCACAAAAAAACTTATTTGCCCATAGCTATACTATCTGTAGAGTTTAGTATCACAATAGCCTTTGATATTATGTCTGTCCAAAAAATCATCCAAACCCCTCTTAAAAGCATCAACAGAATGAGCCATCACCCGGCAGTGCATTCCACAACCTCACTGTCCTCACTGTGAAAAACCACCTACACTGCTTCAAATGAAAGTCCTTTTCTTCTAGTCTGAAGGGGTGGCCTCTGGTGTGGTGATCCTCTTTATGGGTAAAAAGATCCCCTGATATTTGTCTATAATGTCCTCTAATGTACTTGTAAAGTGTAATCATGTCCCCTCGCAAGCGCCTTTTATCCAGAGAAAACAACTCCAACCTGGACAGTCTACCATCATAATTTAAGTCTTCCATCCCTCTAACCAGTTTAGTTGCACTTAGTCTCTGCACTCTCTCCAGCTCATTTATATCCCTAAGGACTGGAGTCCAAAACTGCACTGCATACTCCAGATGAGGTCTTACTAGGGATCTATAAAGAGGTATAATTATGTTTTCGTCCCTTGAGTTTATGCCCTTTTTTACGCAAGACAGAACTTTATTTGCTTTAGTAGCTACAGAATGACACTGCCCAGAATTAGACAATTTGTTATCTATAAAAAGAGCCTTCTCATTTAAGGAAACTCCCAACACACTGCCATTTAGTGTATAAATTGCATTTATATTATTTGTACCAAAGTGCATAACCTTACATTTCTCAACATTGAACCTCATTTACCAGTTTGCTGCTCAGTTTCCAAGCTTTGTAACTGGATTGAGAACTGGATAGACTACAAAGAGTGGTGGTAAACTGAACATTTTCTAATTGGACCAAAGTTGATAGTGGAGTACCACAGGGCTCTGTACTTGGTCCTTTGTTTTTCAACTTGTTAATTAAACCTTGAGGAGGGCATTGAAAGTACTGTTTCTAATTTTGCTGATGAAATTGTGCAGAACAATGGGTTCTATGCAGGATGCTGCCACTTTGCAGAATGATTTGTCTAAATTGGAAAACTGGGTAGCAAAGTATGCAATGTAGTTTTGGGCTCTGGTCCTTAAAGGGAAGCGGTCATGGGAAAACATGTTTTTTTTTTTAATGCATCAGTTAATAGTGCTGCTCCAATAGACTTCTGCACTGAAATCCATTTCTCAAAAGAGCAAACAGATTTTTTTATATTCAGTTTTGAAATCTGACATGGGGCTAGCCATTTTGTCAATTTCCCAGCTGTCTCTGTTTGCTCTTTTGAGAAATTGATTTCAATGCAGAATTCTTTTGGAACAGCACTATTAACGGATACATTTTGTAAAAAAAAAATTTTCCATGACAGGATCCCTTTAAAATGAGCTGAATAGAGTGAAGAGATGTGCAACTAAACTGGTTAAGGGTATGGACAATTTAAAGTATGAAGGGACATGATTACTCTTTAGAGATAGAGCATTATAGGCCGCTAGTGGGAGATGTATTTTTCCATAATGGATATGAAAATAACTTTAATTTGAAGCAGTGTAGGTGGTTCTTCACAGTGAGGAAAGTGAGGTTGTGGAATGCCCTCCCGGATGATATTGTGAGGGCTGATTCTGTTAACACCTTCAAGAGGGGCTTAGATGATTTCTTGGACAAGCATAATATCCAAGGCTATAGTCATACTAAAAACTACAATTAATATAGATATTGGTACATATAGTTTCAGTGGATGTATTTGGGTGTATGTAGGTATTTGCGCTTGGATATGCACTTTGATCTTTTTTCAACTGAACTCAACTTAACTATGTAACTACAGTGTGTAACTATGTTGTCTATTGGTACCAATATTTCCTTTAATTTGTTTTTGGATGTGTGTGAGAAAAAAAAATGTGTGTACCCTTACTAAACATGTGTGCTCACTTTTAAAAAAACAGTGTGCAGAGGTCAAAAGCTATATGTACTCACACAAAATTTATCCTGTGCACTGACATCAAAATTTGTGTGTGACTGCATGAGTGCTCAGCTTAGAGGGAACATTAATTGGCACATATTTATTTCTCACCTCTCTTCACTTACAGCCACAGAAACAAATCCGAATAGTAAGCACAGACCGATGTAACTCTCACTTGCTGTGGACATCTTTAGATTGCAGTCTCTGCCAATGCGAAGGTAAATGCGTACTAAATAAAGTTACATGTAAATGTATTTCCCTTTGTACATAAGGGAAATTATGAACTGATTCTAAAACTAGAGGCTGATATAATTGTTTATTTGCTCTGTCCTGTGTATGGTGGATATAATTTTCCAACTCTAAGTTCACTATCTAACTTTATTAGAAAAGATAAACTCACCAATAAATCCTGTTCTTGTTCTCCTGTCATGGAAGCACAGGGTACAAACAGGCTAATACCATCTTCCATCTAGGAAGTAAAATATAATAAGAACAAGGAGTTATTTTCCCCATCAGTGGACTTCACTTCCTGGTATTAACTCTGACAATTCCCACTAGCACAGCAGAGGTAGATGGAGATAAATGGAGAGGAAGAAAAAAAGATGGTGGGAAAGCCCTGTGTTGCCATGAAGGGACTGCGAGAAAGGGATTTATTGGTGAGTATAAGAAATCCCCTTTTCTCACTACATCCCAAGGCAGCACAGGGTGCAAAAGAGTTAGTCCCAGAGCTAGTAATAGGGAGGGAGATTAGTCTGAAAACATATAGAACAGTGTTAAAGCAAAAAAACTGTTAGTAGGGTCAAAATGCCCTAACATGGCAACCTGCAGAGCTCTATTTACAGTGTGTGCTGTCCTGTGATTGTTGATGAGAATATAAAAGAATCTAAACTTTATTAAGTCGATATTTATCAAACTTCAGTTTAGTTTAGTCTTGCCTTTATCTTGATTCCCATGTCATAAAATATGATCTGGAAGCATTTTATCTATTTTACCTAGAGAATTTCTTCAGGACACAACTTTGATAGTATAAACACATTAACTAGGAAAGGCTTATCATTGGGGTTAAACACAGAAAAACAATAGTATAGTCTTTAAAAGGTTGTTTAAAAAATATTCGTCAGTATATTCCCATTGTAAGCAAGGAATGTCATCTCAAGGCAAAAGCTTTGTGGTTCGATAGAAGTGTTGGTGTTGAGGTAAGTAAGAAAAGATGGGCTTTTAAGGCATTCAAGTTAGCTGGGACAGCAGAAACATTTATCAGGTATTAGGAGTATTTTAAATACAACTAGTGATGGGCGAATCTACCCAGTTTCGCTTCGCCCGAAAAATTTGCGAATTTCCAGCGAAATTCGCGAATTGGCGAAAAAAAATCGCAAAACACTTTCGATGCGCGACTCATTTTTTTGGCAAATTTTCGCTAATTTATTCGCCAGCGGCAAATCGCGGGAATTCGCCGCGAATTCGCCCCTGTCAAATAAATTCGCCCATCACTAAATACAACATAAATGTTAATGACAAATAACTTTTTTTATCCAGCTGCAACAACTCAAATAGTTGGGTCACCCTTTAAATCTTAATTTTTTTGTGGCCTGATATACTGCTTGAAACAAGTGGTCCAATTTTTTTATTTGCTCCATTCTTTTTGGCTGCAGTGCTTGCTGTTCATCTTAAACAAATAAGAACTTATCCATTCATGCAACTTTCAGTTTTCCTGGAGTTGCATGACAAATTGTTAGTCATATCACAGTAACTACACAGAATCAACACCTTTGTGAATTTCAGATGTCACTTCTCTATAACGCATGATAATGTGTTATACATAATAGAGTGTAACTTGTTGATCTGGGAGGTCCTGCAGCCATATTAAAATGTGCTGGACTTATAGAAAATACAGATCCCTTACAAGTATATCTCCTGTGTCTTTATGAATAGTTTAAACCTCACAGTCAGAAACATTACATGGTGTCAGAAGCTGGTGATTTTACAGGTATGCAGCCACCCAGCATGGACTGGGACAGCATTAATCTCTGAGGAATGGAAAATGATTTGTGACAGGATTGTATTTGGCACAAACTCTCCAAAAGTACAAGAGAAATTAATAAATCAAGATGCTGATCTTAATCTAAACAAAGCAATTGATATTGCAAGATCTTGTGTAGCAGCTCAGGCACAACTAAAAGCAGGCCCGGACTGGCAATCTGTGGGTTAGGGCAAATGCCAGATGGGCTGCTATAAGGTGCCATAGAAAGTCAGTTTAGTGGGCTGGTGGGGACTGTTTGGGCCTCTATGTGGGCTGATTGGGCCTCTGTGTACCTGAAATGCCAGGGCCTATTTTGATTCTCAGTCCAGTCATGACTAAAAGTAATGGCAGCCTCAGATAAATTGCATAATGTGAGCAAAACTCCCAATCCCTACAGTCACATACAAAGAAAAGTGAAGAAAAATCCCACAAATTAAATGCACCAAATGTCGAAGATCACACACAGTGCAAAACTGTCCTGCAAAAGGCCAGACATGCCACAAATGTAAAAAGAACAATCACTTTGCCAGAATGTGTAAAGCACGGGATGTGCAGGACATTGATGTTGTTTCAAATGAGGATTCATGTGACTTACCCATAGAAATGGTAACTAAAACTAGCCTATCTGCATTCATAAATGCAATTGCAAAAGATCATCCTGACCAGGTTTTCACTTAAATAGGAGTAGGAAGCAAACATTCCCTGGTAAAATTTCAAACTGGATACAGGTGCACAAGTAAATGTGATATCTTTAAATATATTTCAACAGAAAAGGTTTTCAAAACCAATTACAAGCTGTATGTATATGGTGGACAACAACTAGATGTGAAAGATATTTGTGCTTTGGCCTGTACCTATAAAGATAATAAACAGAAGCTGGAATTTAATGTTGTCAAGACTATGGCTAATCCTGTTTTGGGGCTCAGAGCATGTCTATATTTAAAGCTAATTCCGCAGGTACTGTCTGTGGTAGATTCACAGAACACAGGGACACCTGAAAAAAATTGTGTTGATATTCTTAACGAATACAAAGATGTCTTCCATGCTCAGGACGTTTTCCAAAGAAAAGTTGAAACTTGTGCAGGTCTTCAGGGTGTTGCTGCTTTTGTGGATGACCTTCTGGTTTATGGTAAAACTCTGGAAAAACATGATTCCAACTTAAAAGCCATGCTTCAGAGGTCCAGGGGAAAAGGAGTTAAATTCAATGTGGACAAATGTGTTCTGAGAAAAGAGGAAGTCAAATACTTTGGCCATATCCTGTCAGTTGAGGGCCTGATCCAAACAAAATCTCAGAAATTTCTAATATGAGACCACCTGACAGTTGGTTAGAGCTTGAAACTAGTGATGGGCAAATTTATTGGCCTGTGGCAAATTTGCTGCGAATTCCCGAAACAAATTTCTCTAGAAATTCACGAAAAATTTGCCAAAGTGAAACGCCGCCGATTTGCCCATCACTACTTGAAATGGTTTAGGACTAGCTAATTATTACCTGACAAAATTCATTCCACATCTTGCTAATGTTCTGTCACCGCTAAGAGATCTTTTAAAGAAACACTCAATAGTATTTTCAGTGAGTCATTTAACAAAAAGAAACAGTTCATTTCCAATGCTGGAACATTAACAACATAGTATGACACTAAAAAGGAGGTAACAATTCAAGTGGATGCATCCAAACATGGCCTTGGAGCAATACTGCTGCAGGAAGGGAAACCTGTTGTCTATGCATCCAAGTCACTCACAGAAGTAAATTATGCCCAATTAGAAAAGTAGATGTATTCAATTGTATTTGGATGTGAATGTTTTCATCAGTATATCTATGGTTGGAAAGTGACTGTGGAATCAGATCACAAGCCTTTGGAAATAATCATGAAAGAGAGCCTTGCATCTGCTCCAGCCAGGCTACAAAAGATAATGTTGTGTCTGCAAAAATATTACATTCAGGTGATATACAAACCAGGAAACATGATTCCTGTTGCAGATACCCTAAGCAGATTGCCACTTCAAGAAAAAAGTACTACAGAAGAGGTTTTTGAAACACAAATACATTTAGTTATGTCAAGCCTTGCCATTTCAAACCAGAAAATGAAACAGCTCAAAAGCTCAACGGCCGAGGACCCTCAACTGGCAGCAGTGAGGAAAGTCATATTAAATGGATGGCCAAGGTCAAAACATGCCTGTCCTCCAGCAGCAGCAGAGTGTTGGACTTTCCACAAAGAACTGGTTTTCATGGACAACATCTCTTGCAAAGGTGACCGACCGGCTGGTAGTAACAAAATCCATGAGAGCAGAATTGATTAAACAAATACATCAAAGATACATGGGAGTTGAAAAAATGTAAAAACAGAGCACGGGATATATTCTACTGGCCAGGGATGAATGCACAAATAGAGAATATTGTACTCACTTTGTTTTCAAAATCGTGCAGCAAATGGCAAAAAAACAATGATTCCTCATGCTGTACCATCAAGACCATGGCAAAAAGTGGCTTCTTGAAAAACACTTCTACTTCTAATGTCAGAAAAACTAAAATCAATATTTGGCAGACATGGAATTCCAGTGACTTTCAGCACACAACTTCTAGTCCAAACAATCCACAATCAAATGGACAGATTGAGAAAACAGTTCAGACTGTCAAACATCTGCTCTCAAAGGCAGTACAAAGTGGTGGAGATCCCTACATGGCCATACTGGAATACAGAAACACACCAATTGATGGAATCGGGTCACCGGCTCAACTGCTCATGTGCCGCCATCTGCGCTCCACACTACACATGACACACAACCAATTACTACCACAGATTATACCATCAGCTCTTGTGAGCACAAAACTGCAAAATAAACAACAAAGACAATCCAGATACTACAACAGAAGTGACAGGTCATTAACTGTCCTGCAGAAGGGAGATCGGGTCAAGATGCAAACGCCTGGAGGAAAATGGCAAACAGGACATGTGACTTCTAAGTTACAAACTCCAATATCATACCTTCTAGAAACTGATGATGGTGGTGTATACAGAAGGAAGCGTAGACATTTGATCAAAAAATACGCACCAGTGTCACAAACAGTTTAGATCATGATTTTGAAGTAAGTGAAAGCAGGGCCGTGTTAAGGTAATGGTGGAACCCCCCCCCCAAAAAATTTCGAATCCGTTTTCACCTCCCCTCCCTTTGTTTCTGCCCTCCGTGTGTGTCCCCCTTCCTCCCTTTGTGCGTCCCCTCACCTCACTCCATCTTCCGCCCTCCTTCTGTCTTCCTCCTTGTGTGTGTCCCCTCCCTCCCTGTGTGCGTCCCCTCCCTCCAGTTTCCTCCCTCCCTGTTCCCCTCCTGGCGTCTTCCTCAGGGTGCGCGTCTCCTCGCTCCGTCTCCCTCCTGGCATCTCGTCTGGTCACCCAGCGCAGTGGGCCCCCTGGGACAGTGGGCCCTGGGCAGGTGCCCCACCATTTGCATTATTAAAGCGGCCCTGAGTGAAAGTACACCAGTGGAACAGCCTGAACTGCAGCATAGTTCTCAAGTTCCTTCATCAGACACTGAGTCGACAAATGCAGAGGCCACCGAACAGAAACATCAAAACTACAAGATGTGGTCGAATGGTGAAGCCACCCCAGCGACTGAACATATAATTATGCTTATTTTCATTTCTGTTTCTCTGTGCTTTAATACTTTCATGTTATGTTCTTTAAAAGAAGGGGGATGTAATATCATGATAATGCTTTATACATTACACATAGAGTCTAACTTTTTGATATGGAAGGTCCTGCAGCCATATTGAAATGTGCTGTACTGATAGAAAATACTGATCCCTTAAAAGAAGAATATCTCTTTAAACCTCACAGTCAGAAACATTACACTGTTGTGACTGGATTGTTGGAAGAATCTATATGCCGAGAACTCTCCAACACCAGTAAGTTGAACTGAAGAAGCTGCTCCGATGAGCAGTGAAACATCTTCATTAAAATTTCTCAGCAAGTCCAGTTGTTTTGAGTGTTCTATATACCATGACATGAATGAATGAGAATCTTCATAGTCATATTGCTATTCATTTTGGAGAGATTACTCTAAAACTGGTTTGGGAATATGAAAGAACAGCAAGAAAACTGTCAGACTATCAAAACCATCTACGATGCCTACATCAGGGAATCACCTCTTGTAGCCTTCACCTGGGTTCCACCGTAAAAGGTCACACAAGATTTTACAAAAATAAACCCATAAACATCTACTGAATGAATGGATCAGACAGATCAATTTTACCATTGAGGCCCTTAAGCAGGACATTGAACATCTGAAACAGAGTCTGGCAAAACAACTACCTGATGTAACTCTTGAAAAGGCATTTGTTTTTGTTAAACATGCTCAAATGACCCAACACATGAAGAACAAGGAGAGACAAGTTAACAAATTCACCATCTTACTGTCACAAAGCAGCAGTTGGAAAAGGACTTTGGGAGGAAAGTGTTGAGACCAAGAGGTCTTGATAAAGCACTTGCTTTCCCGCTCTTACTGGCAGGTCGATAAGTAATATTAAAATCAAACTGTGTAAAAAATAATTTACGGATTTACGTACCTGCCGCCCCTAGGCCAGTTCCACTCTTCACCCCCTTCTCCTTCCCCCCTGCCAGGTGCTGTCCCGTGCCCTCCCTTTTCCCCTGCCCTTTTCCTGTGCGTGCTCAGACGTGCAAGTCTTCCTAGATGGGTGCAGCACTGGAGTCTGATGTGAGTCTCCAGTGCAAATAGACTTTTTGATGTGGCTGGGCGGCATGCCGCCTCTCAAATTGTGCTGCCCCAGGCCTGGGCCTTTGTGGCCTCACCACAAATCCAGTCTGATCATGCCCATCTGGACTGTCGTGCATTAAGTCTACATGCAGATTTAAGAAACTAGGTTCTTGTGGTATGTCAGCACTGTAACAGGATATTTGGCTCCCTCTAAAAATGTCTCCAGTGTTGAATGACCTAAAAAAAGAGAGAATGTAAAACGAGATGCATTTAACATAATCTTTATTGAAAACAGTCTTCAATTCTTGAAAAATGGGACCAGACTGCAGTGGAAACTGCAGTAAAGAAGTAAATCCAGCCCATCGCACCAATCCGGCCGACACAACATTTCCTCCCACAACCGAATCAATGAGGGCAACCATTTCAACACTGCTACCTTGCAGCAAGGTTTCCGCCAAGCTAGGCAGGTGCAAAATCACTAAACCATGAAGCGTCTAGCGCTAGCGCTAATTCGCCAGCGTGACGTCAATTTGCAACTTCGCCGATTCACTAACAGTGTCCCCGGCGAAAATTCACCCGGCGAAGTTGCGCACTGACGAAGGGACTAATTCACTAAGATGAACATTTTACTGAACTTTACCTCTTGCGCTGGACGTTTTTCAAACTCCTATCTATTGTATTGAACTTCGCCAGGACTGACTGGGCGAAGTTCAATGCAATAGATAGGAGTTTGAAAAAAAAAACTTGAAATTTTTTCTAAGCCCCAAAAAACGCTGGCGTCTTTTACCTTTTTGAAGGGTGATAGTGTGAAAAATAGTGAAATGTTTTTTGGGGTTAACCTCCTTCCCCCCTACATTTCCTAACATATGGCAACACAACTATACAGGGGGCACATGTTTAGGGCAATAGGACAACTTTATTTTATTTATTAAAGGTTTCCTGGGCTTGTGTAGTGTAATGTAGTGACTGTAACATACACCTCTATTATACGTTTAAGTTCACATAGTATGCAAATTAGGCATCGCTAGCGTAAATGCGCTTTGCCTGGCAACTTCGCTACCATTCGCAGCCCTGAGCGCAACATCGCATATTAGTGAATTTGCGTAGCGCTAGTGAAAATTCACCTGAAGAAGTGAGGTGAACGCCGGCGAAGCTGTCGCTAGCACATTTTTGCGCTTTTGTGAATTTGCCCCTCAGTCTCTTAAAGACAACTTAAAGGGCACCAATCATAACTATTAAGTAAATAGACTATGTGAAAGTTCAAGAAATCTGATTTTTAAAACAGTTAGAATTTTTGTATAATGTAAATCAGCTCACTATACCTTCTGCAAAATCTCCACTGCAGTTCTAGCTGAGGCAGGCATCTTGGATTTCACTGACTCATCCTACCTATATCTTCACAGCCAACTGAAGCTCTTAAATCTTGCACATGCTCAGCTGAAATTTCTTGGTTTCCTAATAAACCTTCTAATCAGGGGATAAGATAGGGAAATCTCGTGATACTTCTAGTGGAGGAATTTACTAAAGCAAGGCATTCTGGGTAGAATACTCAGGGCAGTGCTACAATCTGAGCATGCTCGTGAACTCATTTGCATGTTGTAGTCACAGTATGGACTCCCTCAGTGAAAGAACCCATTTGACAAAGTATGGGATCTTTTAAACTGCTGTTTTTTTGTTTTGTTTTTTTCTAAAAACTGTATATCTAGTTTAATTAAACATGTTTAGGTTGTACTGGTCAGATAGTTAATATGTGTATGATTTTGGCTGTGATTGGTGGCCTTTAAAGATGGCAACTTGTTGACACAATAGATAACTTAAAGATTTTAGCCACTTTGCTTCACGCAGCTAACAATTAACTTTCTTTCATGTGTAATGCTGACTACTAGCTTCTGACTCCTTGCTCAAGCCTGTTGCTTAGGCTCAGGGTCAGGTGATCATAGACTATAAAAATCCTCTCATGGAATAGGATTGGCTGCCCAAACCAAAGGTAATTAACCATTGTCTGCCTGGAAGGCAGTCCCTAACACCGGGTGATGCTGTGATGGTTGATTCTGTTGATGCTTGGATGATTTCTTGGACAGAGATAATATCAAATGCTATTGTGATACTAAACTCTATAGTTAGTATAGATATTGTTATATATAAGTTATGTAAAGGTATGGAGAGGTGTGTTTGTGGATTCTGGGTGTTCATTTGGAGGGGTTGAACTTGATGGACTTCGTTCTACTGAGTCCAGCAGTATTAGGTCTAGCAGCAGCCTAGCCTGTCTACCGAACAGCATGAAAAAGGGGATATACCCTCTAGGAGCCTGCACTGTGTTGTCATAAGCCCACATTATGTCTGGCAGGACCTCTGGCCAACTATCCTGGTACTCTTTCCCCAGGGTTCAGATTAAAATGCTCACAAACCCTGCTGCCCTATGGGTGATAGGGGGTCATGCGAGACTTAGCACAACCTGAAACCAGTTCAGTGACCAGCTGCAACTCGAAAGTTCACATCAATCTAGCTGTAGGCTGGGCTGTTTGATCCTTTGTGGGCACTACCACAGCAAACTTAAAGAAGTGGTTAATAAACACAAGACAGAACTGATGCTCTCCCATTGCCCTCACTATCATGACAAAGTGAATGGCCACTTGCTCAAAAGGCTCCGTGGTGTGGATCTGTAGAAGGGTGGAGTTATCTGGTCGAGCCTTGTGAATCGCACATTGTGGGAACTGCTGGCACACTTCCTTGATGACTGCGCTAAGCCCTGGGGCAAAGAAGTGGTGGACTAGAATGGTGGACTAGTTGCTTAGTCTTTTCCACCATGAAGTGGCTCAAAGTCTCATGCATAATGAGGCATGGACCACCAACTGCCAGGCCTTCCTCCGCTCCTTCACCAATTCCCTTTGGTGGGATAGCAGCCATGGAGCTCTTGCAGCTTGTCCCAATGCTGTAGCAGCACCCTAGCCACCTGAGCCATCCAGACCCTCACCAGGCCAGGGGGCTACTACTTTAGTAAGTACCTGTTGGAGTGTGGGATCCTGCTTTTGGGCCTCTGTCCACTCATCTACAAAGTAGATTTCTTGCAGAGGGCCTTCCACTCCAGCCACCTGTGTACTGCCTCCCTCAGGCCCTTAACTTCAATGGGGGAAACTTGACCCCCTCTCATTCCTTATCCTGCTGCCCAACCGGCACATCTGTGGGGTTACGTGACAGGGTGTCTGCATTTTGCTGAGACTGTCCAGGTTTATAGTAAATCACATGGTAAAACTGGACTAGTCGGGCCACCCAGGGCTGCTACAAGCCCCCCAGGCATGCAGAGTCCAGGTAGGGCAATAGGTTATTGTCTGTGTAAATGTCCACATGATGTCCCACCAAATATGCAGCCAAATTTTCAGTGACAGCCCAAACAATAGCCAGAAACCCAACTTGAACAAACTGTAATTGGCTGGGTTTTGCTTGGTAGGTCACAGGCTTCGAATGCTGGCATAAGCTGTTGCACTCTCCTTGCCCTCTTGGACTTTGGCCAGCACAAGGAAGGGATGTGAGCGCGAACCGATTTGTCCACGAGGCATGGTAAGAACGCAAATCCTCTGTCCTGCTTACCACTCCAGTCATGTGGTACATCAAAACAACAAGGAAAGGGAAGCGCATCAGCTGGATGGAAACAGGATCGGTACTGGATGGATCATAGCAATAAAAAGCACCTTTATTGAAAATCTCTTAAAAGCATGGTGAAGAGAAAACAATCCCAAATCGTAATGGTAGAATGTCTATGGGAGGAATGAAAGAGCAGGGCAGTGCATGGCTCTACGCGTTTCGTGACCGTTGTAGTCACGAAACGCGTAGAGCCATGTACTCCCCTGCTCTTTCATTCCTCCCATAGACATTCTACCATTACGATTTGGGACTGTTTTTTCTTCAGTACCGATCCTGTTTCCATGTGCTTCCCTTTTTTTTTTACTTGGGCCAGCAGACTGATGTCCATATATAAGTGGAACAGCATACGCCAGCATGCCAACAAATCTGATTGTTGATGGAGAGACGGAGAGATTCCCCATGGCCACTGCAGTATTTAGCTGACTAAATAGACACATGGGCACATAAAGTAAGTATCCCAATCCTAATGCAGACACTTGCTCATTCCCTACCGCCAGTCTGATGCCATTTTAACATACAATGCCAGCGGGTAGTATGTGTGTGCAGCCCCCTGGACACTGCCTCCCTAGGCACAGATCCTCAAGTGCCTTACAGTAGATATGGTCCTGGCAACCTGACCCCAACTACGAAATAACTATGGAGTATGGACTTGTGGTAACAGCAAGGTAGAAAACATTGAACTTTGTAAAGGTGTGTAATGAGGCCACATGGATGCTTTACACATTTGTTCGGCCAAGGTGTGGTTATAGAATTCCCATGAGGCACTTGTGGAGTGTGCAAAGACAAAAATTATTGTCAAGTTCCATAGGGCAGTGTGTTACAATATATGAAGGTCTAATATGGCCTACTGCTTACAGAAAGTTTTAAGTTTCAGATTGCCAGTTGTCATTGAAAGAGAACTGGTAGCACAAAAATTTGCACTTTGAGGGAGCTGGCCCCTAGGCTGTGATCAAAGGCCAACATGGAGGAACTCAAGGAGGTGGAAGATTTGGCAGTTTGTGGACTCCACAGAACTTTGTATACACCAAGAGATATTGTGAGCTATACAGTACAAGGTGATAAGAGGAAACAGAGGTCATCTTACGGATCAGGAGAAGCATATGAATCACTCTGTCAGAGAAGCCCTTGTTCTTCCAGATTTCAACAGGCATGCAGTTAGGGAACGTCTGGCTAGGTTTAGATGATGACAGGGACCCTAAAGGAGGAGGATTTGGTCTTTGAGGTAATGGCCAGGGGAAGGTATGATGGAAAGCTTGTGCAGATTGGAAAACCATGCCCATCTGGGCCTGTTTGATGTTATGACTATAGCTGTTCTAAGGTCAATGTAGAACTGGATGGATCATAGGGATGGGAGGAAACACATAGACCAGGAGTTCCCAGTGGTTGAGGGAGTCAGCGATGGCTTTCAGTTCCAAGACATTGAAGATTGAACTCTTCCCTTTGTCCACTGGCACCTGAATGGAGACTATTCTTCCTTTTTTGAGGTTTTTCCCTTGGTATCACCATTGCAGAGATTGCAGTCCCTAGTTCTGACCCTGCATTGAGGATTTCCATTTCGATTCTGACCCTGCATTTTTCCATTTCGCTAAAGAAAGAGATAGCAGACCACGTTATTAACCTCTACTCAAGTGCCTCTGCAGTCATTATAAGACTTCAGTGTTCCATATTGGCTTTTTAGTAAACTTATGCAAGTTACAGTTTTGAAAATAATGTTTGCATGTATACTTGTGCATTCATTGCTAAGTAGCATAATCTTTCTCTCTGCCATATAATCACAATCATTAAATAATCACATTATAATCACTTTATTTTCAATATTGTGGTCACGATATAATCTAACATCTGGTAAAGTTTCAGAAAGTGCATCTTTATTTAAAATGTTATGATGCTTCTGTAAACTATCCACCAGAAACCTCTTGTTCTTTGTTTCAGACCCTCCAGCAGGATCTATACTGGGAAGGAGCTGTTTTACACTAATGCCATACACCTTGGTGACACATCTCAAGACTCTAATTCCACGACCTGTGTTGCTTGTTCCTTCCCTGCTTGGCAGGATCCTGAGCGAAAAACTCTGTAGCAGTAAAGACTTCATAAAATGTGACACAGGTACTATTACATTTTTATGTATTACACATTATTGCAACACAAAAGCCATTGAACCATGAAATACCTTTTTTAAAATGTATATTGTATGATTTTCATCATGTTGTGATTTTTACAAGGTTATACACATTTAGTTTTGTTCTACTAAAATGGGATTCTTTACTGTCTCAATGTTGTCATAGCTGACACAGGGCCACATCAAATATTGAGACATATTAGTTTGAAAATACTAAAAAGGGGAGTAAAAAGTAGGGTTTAAAGGGCCTGTCTGTCTCTAGTGTATTCTCAGGATGAACAGGAAAAGCAAGTACAGTAGTGCACTAAATTATGCTGCTACCATACACAGTCATATGACTCAGTCTGCATAATAATTTACTCTCAACTTTACTTTCAACAGATAGCAGTGGTGTGTCTTTCATTTCCCATATGAATATCTCAGTACTGGGGTGTTTTCTGAACAAAGATTTTTAGTGAAGCAGTATTCAGTTGTATGAAATGAAATCAAATGTCAAAAACTGGCTGTGCAAAAATTTCGCTAATTTGAATGCATGTAACTGCTCGATACGGGTTACCAGCAACACCAAATCGGTTGGATTAGCTTGTTAAACCTTAAACTTCATAGGCAGGTGTGTCCGATCCTGAAAAAAGGTATTTAAGATGGCCAGTTGCAAGTCGTGCATCTGTTTGACTTTCCTCTGAAGATTTACAGCATGGGATACTCAAAGCAACTCTCAAAACATCTGAAAACAAAGATTGTTCAGTATCATGGTTTAGGGGAAGACTACAAAAAACTGTCAGTTTCAACTGTAAGGAATGTAATCTCCAATTCCAATTAGAAGAAAAAGAGGTTCCGCCTAAATATTCAGAAGGAGTTTTTTACAGTGAGAGTTTTGAAGATGTGGAATTCTCTCCCTGAATCGGTAGTACAGGCTGATACATTAGATAGCTTTAAAGGAACAGTTCAGGGTAAAAATAAAAACTGGGTAAATAGATAGGCTGTGCAAAATAAAAAATGTTTCTAATATAATTAGTTAGCCAGAAATGTAATGTATAAAGGCTGGAGTGAATACAACACAACATCCTGCTTTTCAGCTCTCTAAATCTGAGTTAGTCAGCGACTTGAAGGGGGGCCAAATGGGACATAACTGTTCAGTGAGTTTGCAATTGATCCTCAGCATTCAGCTCAGATTCAAAAGCAACAGTTATCGGGCCCTTCTTAAAGTCGAGGGTCAGATTAATTCAACCCAATATCAACAAATTCTTCAGGATAATGTTCAAGCGTCAGTCACAAAGTTGAAGTTATGCAGGGGTTGGATATTCCAACAAGACAATGACCCTAAACACACTTCGAAATCTACAAAGGCATTTATGCAGAGTGAGAAGTACAATATTCGAGAACTTGAATATTATCAAAAATCTATGGGATTATTTGAAGCAGGCTGTCCATGCTCAGCAGCCATCAGATTTAACTGAACTGGAAAAATGGTCGTGTGGACGAATGGTCAAACATATCATACAGAATCCAGACACTCATCAAAGGCTATAAGAGGCGGCTAGAGGATGTTAATTTGCAATCCGGATGGCAATCCGGAAACAGTAAGGCTGATGCCATGTGACTGTGTGAGGACTTCTGGGAAAGAAGGCAAGACAGGAAGGCAAGGAGAGAGCAGGCACAGATCTGACAGCAGCAAGGAGAGCGAGACCCTCTGTGAGGTAAAGTGCAGGAAAAGCTTCACCAACTGCAGATTCCAGTTAGTGTGTCAGTGAGTGTCAGTCAGGGAAGGACTTCACTCCATTTAGGCCCCTCAGGTTTCTGTTCCAATAGGCCTACACTGTAGCTATTGTAGATCTAGGGCCCAGTTAGGGAATTGTTCCATAAGAAGCAGAAGGGTCATTAGTCAGGTTCTCTGAGCAGAGTAGGTTAGACCCCAGGTTACAGTGACCGTTAGGACCAGTCACCCCGGCTTAGTTACTGGCCCAGTTCTAACAAGGACTAACTACTGGATACTG
>CM044447.1:22090212-22104840 GCA_024363595.1 Xenopus borealis | reverse complement strand
CCAGAAACAGAGACTGAGCTGTACAGGCAGAAAGCCTTGCTTCTTTTCTGCACTATATTTTAATAAATAAGTTGCTGTTGCAAAACCCACCCTCTCATTAGTAAGGTGTATAACAGTGTTAAAAATTATATTGTGACTTTTACAGAATGCCTGACAGATCCAGAATATGCAGCAAGATATCAGCGTGGTGATATTATTGGGGAGAGAGAAAGGGAAGGTATACGATGCTGTTTCACAAGACAGAATGTGGAATCTGTTGCTAAACAGGTAAGATGTGGTATATGTAAGTATGGGTAAATTAAGGAATTATAACTTGCTTGATCTCACAATTTTTACTTTCTTGCAGAATGCTCACTGTATTCTAGAACTTGGGCTGTCTTGCCTCTCTGCTTTACTTCGTGTGGGAATCTACCCAATAATCTTGCACATCCCTCTGACTGAGAAGAGCACTAAAAAACTAAAGTAAGTGCTAATATACTTAAAAGTGTTTTCTCTACAGATTTAATTTCACTCAAAACTGATAGAGAAATTTTTATTACTTACCGTAATTTCTATTTCCAAGTCACTTACAATGGCTGCATTCACCAACATGAGTATTCCTCGCCCCTCAGGTCACTGGACAGGAAAGTGTTAACTCAACCCCCTATAATACACCACTCCCTCCTTGTCTATGTATCCAAGCTCAGAAGGGAGGGAAGTTGGTAAATGCTGCCATGATAGGTGACTTGGAAATAGAAATTACGGTAAGTAAAAAAAAATTCTCTATTTCCCAAGCCACCCATGGCAGTGCTTCACCAACATAAGAACTACCAAAGCCAACAAAAAGGGAGGGACACAACTTATGCTTATTTAGTTTATTATGAATGCAATACAGCCTATAATACTTTTCTCCCAAATCTGGCATCTTGGGAAAGCAGTAGATTTTACTTATAGGGGCTGATTTATCAAGGGTCAAATTTCGAGGGCACCACATCTGAAGATCCAAACAAATCGATTATTGAATTCGTAGGATTTTACCACTATTTCATATATCGAAAGATCGAATAGTAATCATCCGATTTCATGAAAAAATCATACTAAATATCCAATTTCATGAAAAAATCGTACGAATCTGGCGAACTTAACAACAAGTACGTCGACCATCGAACGGTCAAATGATTTTCTTAGTCGAATTGTTCGATTCATTCGAATCATTCAAGTCAATCAAAAATTTTCCAATTCGATGGTCGAGGTAGCCTAAAATTGTATTCAAAAATTCATATTTTTGGCATTCGAATCCTTCACTCGGGCTTAGTAAATGTCCGATGAAGGTATGTAAGGAAGACCACCTTGCAGCCTTACAAATCGCATCAGGCGGAGCCCTGGCTTTTGACGCCCAGGTGGCAGCCAGTGCTCTGGTAGAATTAGCTTTTAGGTTTCTTGGTACCTCTCTGGCTGCTTTGTTATAGGTCAATACTATGCACCCAACAATCCATCGACTAATGAATGTCTTCGAAGGAGCCAAACTTTTTTTTGGGGCCCTAGGTATAACATTCTTTCTCTGTGACTGTGTATCTAAAGTATGCCATTGACATTCTTGCTCGGTTTTGGGATTCGGACAAAATGAGGGTAAAGTTATCTCTAAATCCAGGTGAAATTGAATCACCATCTTCAGCAGAAACTCAAATGCTGGTCTTAATACCAGCAAAAATATCAGCAAAAAGAACCATCTCCGGTTCTTTCTCCGTGAGGGAATGCATTTACCCCACTCTGCACTAAGTTATTGCCACAAGGCATAGAACTTTTAAGGTAGCATGCCAGTCTGAGGCACTCTCTAATGCAGGGTTGCATGCGGCCCAGAATAGATATGAATTTGGCCCAGCTTGAAACGATTGGTTCCCAAGGAAATGTCATAATAATAAGTCTTTTTAGTATAATATGTAGGGATGCACTGAATACACTATTTTGGATTCGGCCCAACCCCTGAATCCATTGCGAAAGATTCAGCCGAATACTGAATCCAAGCCCTAATTTGAATATGCAAATTGCATATGCAAATTGAATTGCATGGCTTACTTCCTTGTTTTGTGACAAAAAGTCACACGATTTTAAGGATTCGGATTTGGTTCGGCCAGGCACAAGGATTCGCCTGAATATGAATCCTGCTGAAAATGGCCGAATACCGAACCGAATCCATGGATTCAGTGCATCCCTAATAATAAGTCTTTGTAGTATCTATTTTCCAGTGTATAGTGCCATCTGGTTATCCAATTGGTTTTGTAGTTCTTTTCTGTGTATTTTCTTTACTTTTACAAAGTGTTTGTGTATTTCATGTG
This sequence comes from Xenopus borealis, assembly GCA_024363595.1. Classification (NCBI taxonomy): domain Eukaryota; kingdom Metazoa; phylum Chordata; class Amphibia; order Anura; family Pipidae; genus Xenopus; species Xenopus borealis. The sequence continues at coordinate 22,102,525 of CM044447.1, read as the reverse complement.
TGGCCCCAGACAATTTTTCTTTTTCTAATGTGGCCCAGGGAAGCCAAAAGGTTGAACACCCCTGCTCTAATGGTTCAAAAGGAGCCGCTGCCAACGTAATCAGTTCCAAAGTCAAAGCTCAGGGAGGGACCCCAATCGTCTTGCTGGACACTCTCTTTTCAGGGCATTAAATAAGCATATCACCAGAGGCTCTTCTGCCCAAGGTCTGCCCGTTAATGCTGAAAGAGCAGACACCTGTCCTCTCAGGGTACTGACACTGAGTTTTCTTTGCTATCCTTCAAACAGAAATTGCACTATTACTAATTGCACAAGGATTCCTAGGATCAAACCCTTGCTCTCCTGCAAACTTGGCAAAACAAGACCAAACTCGATAGTGTTGACTCTGTAGATTTCTTCATGGATTTTAATAAAAAATCAGCTAACTCCTTCCCAAGACCTACATCTAAGAGCCTCTACCTCTCAATTTCCATGCCATCAGTGACATGTGGAAGGCATCTTGAAAGGTAACTGGGCCTTGCATCAGAAGGTCTTTTACTGCTGGTATTTTCAGTGGAAACTCTACCGCCATTTGTACATTCCTGGGCTTTTTCCACCGATCGCTCAAATCCAGACAATAACTAAAAACAATGTACTTTATTAAAACATACGATTAATTATAAACAGCATCTGAGGTCTGACGCGTTTCATGTTTGCACACTTCCTCAGAGACCTCACTTCCCATCACGTTACCCGAACTTTATACTCACCCACCCCATTAGCATATTCACAATTAATTATTTAAATCAGTTTGGATTAAAAACATTAATCACAGACACCACATCTGAAGATCCACCACTCCATACTCAGTCCTGAGATGCGTGTTTGCGACATCAGTGCAACCTTCAAACCACCGATGTAAATAGGGTAAACGGAAGGAGCTTCACATCCTGCTGCTGGAAGTTCCCACATAGTCTGCGTCCGTGTTCTGGCTCTGGGAGGAGAACTTCCTGCGATGCACTTCTGCGTATTGAAGCACATTTCCCCCATACTAACAGCGCGTCCGGAAGCTAGTGGTAAACTAGGAGCCACACACTACCACCAGCTAACGGCCAACTCAGCTATGGGCCAAACAGGTGGAATAGTTGACCCAGCCTATGGTCCTTCTCCACAGTTATCCCCTCCGGGGACCATTTGGGAGGCATCAAACTCGGTAAGCCATCCGGCAGTGACAGGAGAATGACAAGGAGGGAGCGGTGTAGGGCGGATATTATATGGGTTTGAGTTAACCCTTTCCTGTCCAGTGACCTGAGGGGTGGGGAATACTCATGTTGGTGAAGTGCTGCCATGAGCGGCTTGGAAAATATCATGTACTATTGCCCTGCACTGGTACAACTGATCTGTTTGCTTCAAAAACACAACTATACTTCATATAAACAAGCTGCAGTGTAGCAGTGGTGGAAATTGAAAAAGGGTCGGTTAAATCGTGTATTAGAGACAACACCATTACAATAGATACAATAGTTTTAAAAATTTCCTGTGCACCAGTCCCCAGTACTCCAGACCCGATGCTGAAAATTTGGAGGAGGGGTTAGTGCCTGGGGGGGTTGGATTCCCATTTAGGGCTCTTCCAGACGAGGAGATTGCAGGGAGATTTGTTGCCCAAAAACGCGGCGATTTGTCGCAGGCAATAAATCTCCCTGAAATCTCCTCATCTGGAAGAGTCCTTAAACTGTTGATCAAACATAAAGCAGCATTCAAATATATGCATAAGAAAAATGTAAACATTATATATGTGTGTGTGTGTTTTTTCTGTCATAGAAAGCCTCTTCAGTGGTGGCGGAATTGTGAAGATTTACTGTTGGAGTGCGCACAACGCGAAGAGGCTGAACTTGATTCCTTGCCTTGTCTGTACCGCACAATAGATCCCGATAGCTGGAGTGACACTGAGTCTCTTCTCTGCAGTGTAAAGGAGGCCATATTGGATGAACAGAAACGAACTGTGTGGTTGGAGAAAAAAACTTGCTAATAGAGATGACCAGGTTGAAAAAAGTATAACCAAATGATAAGCTGCCTGTTTACAGACCCAGACATCCAAATTGTACAGCCATTAGTAGAACTTGAACCTGTCAGCAAAATTATAGAAGATGGTAATAAGGATATATAAAAAAGGCAATGGACCAAAACTAGAGAAGATTTTTGTCCTAGTCTCCACAAAGAGAACTGCTATACAGTATTTGCATATACTGTATAATTATAAGTTCTCCAATGGTAGTAAGTTCTTCTGTTGGTAGCCTCCTCAAACAAAAATTCATCCTTCTCCTCTGAAGGGGTCAGTCTTTTTTCAGGATGATCTTTGCACGGTCTTAATGCCACCTAGCTGATTTCATACATTAAATAGGTTGTTCACCTTTGAATTAACTTTTAGTATGATGTAAAGAGTGATATTCTGGGCTGGTTTTCAGGCAGTTGGGTTGTTTTCCCAGGAGCTTTGGCCTCACAATTGCTCTTTGGGGAAAGAACAAAAAAAATCTAATTTACCATGTCTCCAGGTGGAGACCAAGCAGGTAGGTGGTGCCATGACATAGAGGGGGCGTGGCTACTGCTCGGCGATTGGCCAATCACCGTGTCAATCATGGAGAGTCCTGCCACTGGACAGGTGGCAACTGAGACAGTTCCAGAATAGACTTCCGGGAAGTCATACAAGCTGTTATTGAGCCGTAGCTCCACAGCCAGTCTGGCAAGGTGTGCTGAGAGTTGTAGTTACACCTGAGTTTGAGGTTTGCAAATTCTGGACCCAGCATTCCTGCATTGTCAGGAATCCCTTCAATGTCGTCTTTTGGGGGGGTATGGAATGCCTGTGGTTATGTGGGCTGTTGAGAGTTGTAGGTTTGTAGTTTTCAAGGGCAGCTGAAGGACTGCAAGGTTCCTGGGAGTTTGTGGTTCACACCTTTATTATAGATATCAGTCATTTATATAGCACCAGCATATTCCTAAACTATTCTACATATTTCTCATCATCCCCTGTCCTAGTGAGCTTGCAATCTGAGCTCCCTATCACATACACACGCAGTCTTTAACAACTGTCAGTTTTATCAGGAGCCAGGAATGTTAGGAGGAAAACCACATGGGAAGAACATACAAACTCCAAGCAGACATGCTGTGGCATGTGGTGTGAACATCACACTCTTGTGTTCATTCATTCTTATTTTAAAGGCCCTAGAAGTCTGGCCAACGTAGCCTAGACCACATGGGCACTTTAACATATAAATTACTTTTTATTGTGTCATGTACATTATAATTGGATTTTTTGGACATTAAACACTTTTTCCCCCAAGGACCTTAATTATATTTTTAGATTTTTTTTATTGTTCCCCTCCTTTTTTCCTCCACAAATAAATGGTGGGTGATTTCATATGATGTTAATGTATAAACAGCCACATTGGCAGTGAGTAAAATATTTTCTGTTTTTGATACAAATGTTTTATGGACTATTTATTGATGTTTGACTGCTAGTAACATCCTAAATTGTACAAGACATTATGGATTGGACTTTATGATAAAAATCACTTGATTAATCGTTTCACCAATTGGGTTGTATTATGGGTGAAGATGGCAGGGTTTTGTTAGTTTTTTGTGGGTGAATGTGCACTTGATTCTGCATCCTGATGAATGGAGAGTCCCCACCACTGAAATGCTGATACTGTTGGTAGCAAAATAAAGGGGCAAGCTCCCGACTGCAAACAATTGTTTGTGTGCAGATCCATTTGAATACAGCCATACTGGTACCTTTATTTCAAGGAGCAACACTCTCAAGCCGCATCTTTTTACTATTAAACTTTTTGGGTTTAGTCTTGGCCTCTGTCGCAAGGTGCTCCTCTTTTTATATCTTTATCATCCAGATTGCTGTTTTACAATATCGATTATAGCAATATTCTGTCCAAACCAGATGTTGCTCTGCTGTACTGAGGATTTTTGTAGCTACCTTGTAATATATCTCTGTCTTCCTTTAATTTAGGTACTGGGAGAGGGTGCATGTGGGCAGTGTTTCTCTTTCTGTCATTTATTTTTGTAAGACTGTGCTTACCGGAGTGCTACAGAGACAATCAATGTGACGCATGCAACAGGGCAGCTGAAAAATTCTCTGTACAGCTGTAACAATTGATGTTGGTTTGAGCAAAGTCCTAACTAGGAGATGTGGAGTGCCACATCTTGGATCTTGCAGAGTAAATGTCACCCCATCACTTGCAGTAGACTGGAAGCTCAGTTATATGACATATTTTTGATAAAGCATTCAAAATAGTAAACTTTGTGCAGGACAGAGCTGATCTTAATGCAGGATATAATATATTTTTTTTACTACAACGTTTTTTGTATTAAAGTATGAAATCAAAGGAATTTCTTATGATCAATTAGTCCTGTGTCTCCACATGCTTGTATTCCTGACAGGCAGTCCTTAATCTATATTTATATCCATCTGGTGGCCCGAAGCCTGCACTTTTGTTGCCCTCATTTAAAGTCTAGCCCCTTTGACTGCTTAACTTTGTTTAAAAGCGTAACAAACCCATAATAAAAAACTCCTACCCTTGTGCAGTTGTCACAAAATGGAAAATTGCTCCTACTGCACATGCACCAGCCTCATTCCGAAAAGATTACCAAAGAGAAGATGACTGTAGAATCAGCACTGGCATTGCATCACTGTACATAGTATGAGCAGTACATACTGTACATCTAAGAGTCCTGATGGGTTCCCATCTCCTACATTACCTGTGTCTGCCATATTCTGTCTGCCTAACATTTCTTGTGATAATATGGGTGTTATTTAAAAAGGGGAGTGATTAACACTGGCTTCCCTTATCGGCCCCCCACCACATAGGCCTGAAATTCCGTACCACAAACATTAAACAGCATTAAACTACATACTGAGCCATAAATCCAAAGCCCTGGTTCCATCCCAACTGCGGAGAGTTAAACATTTTCAAAAAATTTTATTCTCTTACTTTTCTTTCATTTTCTGAAAAATTCCCTTAAGAACCATGATTCTTAAATCACGGAATGGTGAAGACTGTTGAAATAGTTTTTTTTGTTTTTTTTAGTTATTAGTGATTTTTATTAGTTATAGTGAAGCATTAGTGTGTATACAGTGGTGTAGATACTCGTTGGAAGGCCCTGGTACAGAATGGGCACCTGGGCCCTCTGTCATACCCTACCCCTATGATTCCCGTGCCGGTTACTGGGAGTTGTAGTTGAGAAGCTGCTAAAGGGCAACCTATTTACATATACTATGTATATGTAGCATAGCAAGGCATCTCAAAACAAAAGCGACTACCGCTCTAGGCCAGACCTCCCCCCACTGAGACTGAGTGTGTGGGGGGGCTGTGATTGGGGAGGTGAGGGTTAGGGACTGTGGATGCGCCAGTGTAACAGTCCGCTGCCCTGGAATGTAGCCTTGCACTCTGGCGATCCTCAGGGGAGTGGGCCCTGGTGCAATTGCTCCCCAGTAGTTATGCCACTGTGTGTATACTATTATACTACTACACTCTCCATTTTTAAGCAGTAGCCATCTCTCTCAATACACACACACATTTGTATTTCTTTTATATTAATATAATATATGTTGCATTTCAGTCAAGCATTACTAAAAAAATACTCTCAACCCTGTCCTTTATTACACTGAAAGACACACATTGAACAGAAAGGTATTTTTATTGCGAATAGTTTTCTTGATACAATACATGCAGGAGCTATTTACATCTGTACACAGGGCAGCTCTCCTGCCCCCATTTATAAATAGGATTTACAGAGTCCAATAAATAACACTGCACCCCCACAAATGAGGATTGTTTACGGTACTTCATCTGATAAAAAAAAATATCTTACAAAATCTCATTTCTTTTATCATTAGCCAAACTATTAAACATAATTATAGATAAAGGCAGGTTCTAGTTACAAGATCAGAGCTTTTTTTTGGGGGGGGGGGCGGAGTCAAGCTCAAACTTACATAAAGTTGATACTGTAGTTACAGTATATTGTTCATATTAGGCAAAATAGCTTATCTGTATGTTGTTTGTAAATGTATCCCCTAAATTTTAGCTAATGAAACTTTGGGGTAATCAAAGCTAATCGGCTAAAATAGTGCACTGGTGGGAGCTATGAACACAATTTTGAGAACGTGTGCAGCGATTTTCCCATAGGCAATGTGACCTAGACCAAATTATGTATCTGCAAAAGACCTGCAATTAAACTTAGTTTTTTATATACAGGAATACAGGAATTAGTTCAGGTCCAAATCTAAATATTCTCAGTGCACCAAAATCCAATTATGCATGGCAAGCAGTGTCGGACTGGCCCACCAGAATACCAAGGTGTCAGTAGTGCCTCATGATGCTAAACATTTGGCCTATTTCATGGCCATTCCCTATTTCTATGAGAACAAAGATGTTAAATAGATGGAATAATTGATTATAGTATGTAAAGAAAACAAACTAGGAGAATAGAGGTTGATTGAGGAGATGAAGAATATTAGTACTGAGAGTGGGCTCCTGGTTTAAGGTTTCTGGGTGCGCTCCTGGTGTTCCAGTCCGACACTGATGGCAAGAGTAGGACCCTAACAGTTCAGGAAGCCTAGGACCCTAGGTTGGACCATAGCAAGTTTATCAGATAACACAACATTATTTGCCATTCCCATAGAAGTGTAAGGAGAAGTGTGTGTAAACTCAATGATTTCTTACTCATAGCTACAAAGCTTTTGTGGAAATACTTCTAGCATCGTTTACTTGGGAACTGTTGTCCCACAAATGTTGTGTCTTCTGAGATGTCATTCAAAAAAAACAAAGAGCCACAGGTTGTATACCCTAGTGCTAAGTACACCCTGTTTTCTGTTTCAACCCACCGCTTCAAAGGACTAGGAATATTATCTCAAATACAAAATGCTCACGTGTGAAAGAATATTGTAATGTTTTTGTTTGTATTTTCATGTGAAACACATATACAATTATTAAAGAAAATTGTATATCAAATAAAAGACTGCGATGTTCTAAACAAAGAAATTTTCCAGTTCCTATTAAGAATAGGAATTCTCGTACCCCAATACTATTATTCGAACAGGTGGCTACACAGAGATTGTAATGTTTCTGTTTCGCCAGTTGAAAGCAATGCATGGAATGTAGTATGTGAGTATATGCAAAATAGGAGGAGTGATACTTTTTATGCATATTTGTTGCCCATGAGGCAAAATTGCTCAAAATAGGAGCCAAAAAAATGTCAATAATCAGTTTGCATATTTCCCCTCATTTTTTGCCCAAATATCAGGGAATAAAAACATGTAAATACATTGAAATACAACAGATTCTCACATACTGTATAAGCCGTCTTCATTTTAGTCCTTTCACAGTTCTTTCCATCAATACACACATCAGTTAAAGCTGTTGTATATTTTACTTTTTTTATGGTTCAAGCAGACCTTACATTTAGCGCAAGACAAATAAATGGAATATTCTTCTATTTGACACTTTTACTCATAATTTTTATTTTGCAAAATACAAGTTTGGGCATTGAAAAAAAAAAAGTATTAAAAATTATTTGAAAATTGTATTTACCTTCTATTTTGCTTTTAAAAGAATGAATGAGGGGATTATGTTGTAAAGTGAGTAAATGTACCACCTATTTATGCCCACTTGTAGATAACGTTAGAAAGAGGATCTTATTTCCCTGTACTAGGTTGTTCAGTAACCAAAAGCCACAGTAAAAAAATAATAAAACTAAAATATTATCTAGATATTATTTAACAACTGTGTTTTATCCTAAATGGGAAACTTATTTCATTTTGGCCTATGGAGATCACTAAAAAAAATATTAAAGCATATAAGTGAGTTGTAATCATTGCAAAACACCCGTTGAACGGATTGTTGGCCAAGGGAATTGAAAATGTAATGTCTTGACCAAATTTTTATTTATGGTAAAAATAACAGAATCCAACTTGTCACTTAACGCATAAGATCCATTTAGTCAGATGATGAGACTTTCCCTTCAAGGGCAACAGCACACCCAGCAGTTCACCACCTTTTTTGCAAAAAACAACAAATATTTGCAAAATTTAAAGGAAAAGATACAATTAAAGATCAGCGCCACAGGCTATGGAAGATAACAGAACCTAGTGCAATATTGTTAATATTCAGTGCAGTCACCAAAGTGTTAGAACACTAACCCATGTGTGTCTTGAACCATAGAACGTCCATGCACAGATTTTTCGTCTGGGTTTGAAAGTACTTTAGTGATTTCTACAAGGTGCTATCTCCAAAATAAAATAAGTAAGTCAAACAAAGTGCTTTTAGTGCTTGCTTCAAATGGTAAAATTAATTAAAACAAGTGCAATTATGTTTCTTCAGTCTCCACTCTCTGGTGGGATGGGCAATTTACAAGATTTCGGATTTCAAAACAGCATATCAATTTCAACTCTAGGGTATTCATTTTCTATAAAGACATTAAAAAAATGTAATGTCTTTACAGAAAAAAAGAATACCCTGGAGTTGATATTGATATGCTGTTTTGAAATCAGGAATCTTGTAAATTGCCCATCCCACCAGAGAGTGGAGAAGCCACATGCTGATTTTTACTGATTATAGAAAACACCATTGCACTTCTCTTAATTCATTTTACCGTTTGAAGCAAGCACTGAAAGCACTTTGTTTGACTTGACTGTCCATAGCACTTTGTAGAAATCACTATAGTACTTTAAAGCACAAACTAAAAATCTGTGCATGGACTTCCTATGGTTCAAGACACACACATTAGCGTTGTAACACTTTGGTGGCTGCACTGAATATTACAATATTGCACTAGGTTCAATTATTTGTTTTTTTTCCATAGCCTTCCATATGCTTATCTTTAATTGTATCTTGAGTTCACCACCTGTGCCTAAAGTAGCAAAATGCCACTTCCTATCCATCTCAGTAGCAGTAGCTTGGACTCAATCTGTTGCCCCCACCCAGAAGGTTGTCTGAATGTATCACTGAGCTAATACAGTTTGCATGAGCAAACTTCAGAGAGCTTTTTTTCCAGAATGAAAATCTATTACATATTTCTTGTCATTATTATGGGGCATCCTCTTGCTTCTTTGGAGATAAAAAGTGTTTTATTCCTAGGTATAACACCGGGTCAACCCAGAATTAGATGGCTGCGATATTCCATTATAAATCTTAAATCAAAAGGTTTCTTTGCTAACCAAAGCCACTACTAATTACGAAGTCCCTGCGCTTACTATTTACTGCCTCTCTGTTATAATTTTTGCTTGCACATGAGGCCTTCCCTTTGAAGAACCATTTGTCAACAGTGAGCCCTTAGCTTTCTTCGTCCATTAATAATGCCTCCCCCCCACACATAGGTCCAAACCCTTAACTGCTTAACACCCCAAGCAGTTTGCCTGGCTCCATGCCTTGTTGACTGGCCATCTTCTGCACATCAAAGCCAAGATGCATAAGGAACTGCACCACACTCATTTCTTGCCCAGTAAAGTGGTCTCGGATGGAGGGGCAGGTTGGGTTACACTGTGGCCAGGGGCAGCTGTCCATCAAATGGAAGGGGCAACCCTTCAATGGAACCTTGCTGTTTTTGTTCATCTCTTGCAGACTCCGATCCCAGCAATGCAGAGCACGGGGGAGAGAGGTGCCTCGGACCTGAATCTCTGTCCAGTGACTGAAACACAAGAGAGAGTCAATGCTATAGGATTCTCAACGCATATATATATATATATATATATATATATATATATATATATATACACATATATATCCAGCAACATACGTACAAAGCTGTGTTTTCTCTATTGCTATTTTTGTGTAAAGAGAAATTGAATTGATCCTCTCACTTACCTGTGGTCCTTTAGAGGTATTTCATAGCCCCCAGTCTACTCAAGGATTTCTAGGCATGACATCCTGACCTTAATATGATCATTGTGAGTAGTCAAGGCATGCTATTATCCTATGCTTAGCTAATAATAAGTAACAGCTACTAAAGTCCCTGTAAAAGCTTTGAAACTTAACGACATTTTAATTGTACCTTTGATCTAGTCTTCCTATAAATGGTATCCTGTTGTGTACTTGCAAACATTCACACTTAGCAAGCTTAGTATTTTTCACAAGTAATATGCTTGACTAGATTCAAGTACTGTAACTACACCCATAAGCCTTGGTATAAAATTTGGGGCATACTCCCCCTTATTACCCTGCGTATCTATGTCCCCAAGAAATTTAGGATTATGAGCCAGCCCCTTCACTATTCTCTTGAACAGTGAACTCATTTTTGTACCAAGGGGCACAGCTGCAACACCTGGGTGTATAGCCTCACTCTCACTGCTCAGGGCTACAGAGTAAGCCTTTAAAAATAAATATGATATCTGAGGTTATGCTATAGTTATACTCTATGACAGCTAACAAATTAGTCTTCTCCTTGACCTTGGCGGAAAATACGGGGGAGCTAAGTATATTACTTTACTAACAAAACAGCTTCTGTCCTCTAAATTTGGTAATCTGAAGCTCTTATCCTGTATGATTTGTGAATGGCAACACATCTGTATACAGGTACACAGTAATGAGCCTGGACGTAGTAGTTGTAAAATGGGTGAAGGACTTGTTTGACACACCTGCCCTAAGTTCACCAACAGAGGGGCCTCCTCACCTACTGTACCTATTTACTTTCTGTAGTAATAGCAGCATGTTTGCTGGGAAGAGTTCACTGTAAAACCAGGGCTACTCCTGCCATTAGATGAAGTGAGACGGCACGGAGCGGCCAGTTACCAGGGGCGGGAAGAAGCCGCCTCTGGTAACTTTAAGAGCCGAATTTCTGTTTTTTTAAAATGGAAATTCAGATCTGCTAGTGCAGCGAGTGCAATGCGCCCCCCCAATCCACTCCAACGCTAAAAGTTGAAAGTGTGGAGCAGGAAAGAGGGGCAGCAGCAGCCCCTGAAATAGCCCCGTGTAAAACCCACTTTTTTTTTTAGAATAAGTACATAAAAGGAGCTGTAAAAATTCATGGTTCTGCACCTTACAGGATACTATTTAAAGTATGCAGATAATATATTGTATTTTATTTGGTCAAACCACTGTTTCAATGGCTTGGCTTGAGTTTATCAAGCTATGCATAGTTTTTAATAAGAATTCTGATTAAAAGTGCAGGTTATTCCATTTCTGTTTCTCCTAGAACATTTTTACTTAAAAACAGCATATGCTATATAAAATATTGGCATGCAACCACAACACCCTTAAAGGGATCCTGTCATGGGACAAATTTTTTTTCCAAAATGCATCAGTTAATAGTGCTGTTCCAGAAGAATTCTGCATTGAAATCCATTTCTCAAAAGAGCAAACAGATTGTTTTATATTTCATTTTGAAATCTGACATGGGTCTAGACATATTGTCAATTTCCCAGCTGCCCCAAGTCCTGTGACTTGTGCTCTGATAAACTTTAATCACTCTTTACTGCTGTACTGCAAGTTGGAGTGATTTCAACCCCTCCCTTTCCCCCACCCAGCAGCCTAACAACAGAACAATGGGAAGGTAACCAGATAACAGCTCCCTAACACAAGATAACAGCTGCCTGGTAGATCTAAGAACAGCACTCAATAGTAAAAACCCATGTCCCACTGTGTACTATTCAGTTACATTGAGAAGGAAAAACAACAGCCTGCCAGAAAGCAGCTCCCTCCTAAAGTGCTGGCACACGTCACATGACTGGGGCAGCTGGGAAATTGACAAAATGGATAGCCCCATGTTAGATTTCAAAAATGAAATATAAAAAAATCTGTTGCTTCTTTTGAGAAATGGATTTCAGTGCAGAAGTCTACTGGAGCAGCCAGTAACGTAACTAGAGGGGGGTGGGCCCTAGCACGGGACGTGCAGCCAGGCCTCCCCTCTGTACGTGATTTTCCGGACAGAATCAGTGATAATCAAGCCAGAATCAGCGGCGTGAGAGCTGCTGTGGGGCCCTGAGATGGTGCGGGCCCTGGCCCAATCATATCCTCTGCTCCCCTGGTAGTTACGCCACTGGGAGCAGCAGTATTAACTGATGCGTTTTTAAAAAAACATGTTTTCCCATGACAGTTTCCCTTTAAGTTACAGTCAGCACCTATCTCCATTTATGCAGACTACTTGGCTGAGGTCCAGCGGCAGTGTGCCAAGTTCCTGGAGGTAAAGCAAAGTCTGCAATCGACTAAGCGGGTATATGCTCTGTTATAACCAGCTCACCTCCAAGTCATTGCCAATGGGGAGTCCCACTTAACCTCACCTCAGGAAGCATAAAACTGACTGGACAGTAGCAGCCAGCGGAATGGCCCCTCATAAA
>CM044447.1:22039353-22064670 GCA_024363595.1 Xenopus borealis | reverse complement strand
AAAAAAAAAAAAAAAAACACACACACACATATAAAAAACACACACAAAAAATTATATATAAGTTTGGCCTTGGACAGATGTTGGTCTATTACATAGTTAGAATACCCCCTCTGATGGAACCGTTCTGCCAGTTCAGTGAGCTGGATCTCTGCTGTTTGTTGTACTGAGTTGTTGAGTTGAGTATAACCATAGGAATTGGCAATAGAGGACCCCCTGGATGTGCTAGGTGGGTGGTGTGACCTGGCATGTGATATGTGGGGGGGGCGTTGGTGCAGCCGAGTCAGTGAAGTGGGGAGGGGAATCATGGAATTTGCCTGTCTGGGGTGTGGAGGAGGAACCAAGCTGCCAGTGAATATTATTACACCCATAATCCACACTGACTGTATGGCATCACATCAGTTCCTGGCCCAGTGAGCTTACAGTCTAAGATCCCCATCACATTCCCATCAGTCCCTCTCCCACTAAGGTTACAATCCAAATTCCCTATCATATTTCTATCAGTCCCTGCCCATTGAGCTTATAATTTAAGGTTCCACATCACATTACCAACAGTTCCTGTCCTCCAGAGCTTACAATCTAAGTTTCATATCACAGTTCCATCAGTCCCTGCTCATTGAACTTACAATTTAAGGCCCCTATCACATTCCCACCAGTCCCTGTCCCACTGAGCTTACAATCTAAGTTCCCTATCAAATTTCCATCAGTCCCTGCCTCAGAGATCTTACAATATAAGGTCCCTATCACACTCCCATAAGTCTCTGTCCTACTGAGCTTACAATCTAAGTTCCCTATCAAATTTCCATCAGTCCCTGCCTCAGAGATCTTGGAATCTAAGGTCCCTATCACACTCCCATAAGTCTCTGTCCCACTGAGCTTACATTCTAAGTCCCCTATCAAATTTCCATCAGTCCCTGCCTCAGAGATCTTACAATCTAAGGTCCCTATCACACTCCCATAAGTCTCTGTCCTACTGAGCTTACAATCTAAGTTCCCTATCAAATTTCCATCAGTCCCTGCCTCAGAGATCTTGGAATCTAAGGTCCTAATCAATTCCTGCCAAGTGAGTTTACGATCCAAGGTTGTTATCGCATTTACATAATTTTAGGCAGCACTGTATGGAGTGTAGAGTGTGAATTATTTAGAGTAAGTGCATGGATACAAAACATTAATATCACCTGGCATTCTACTAAACTTATCATCAGAATTTTCCCTGCAGCAATGCATTTGGTTCTTCACAGCAAGGGCAGGGAGGTTGTGGAATGCCCTGCCGGATGATGTTGAGATGGTAGATTCTATTAATGCTTATAAGATGGGCTTGAATGATTTCTTGGACAAGCATTACATCAAAGGCTATTGCAATCCACACATATATTTATGCAGAAACTTGAATATATATATTATATAAACTTTTATTTGGCCAATTGCTTGTTGGCAATTTTGCTTGATATGAATTAGAAATTCTGTGTTTTTAAAGATATATTCTTGTTGCATAATTCTGAGTTGCTCTGTGTGAAAAAGTTATTCAATGACCAACAGACAGATTATGCCCTGACATCTGGGAGTTAAGAACAAGATTTGTGATGGCTTGTCATTTGTTGTTATAAAGCAAAACACATACTAAGATTACTTCTTTTTGGCATGTTTTTTAGCGTGATGCTGCAACATGATGGCGTGGCTTTTTTGTGTATGGCATGTGAGTTCACTGTTCTCTTGCCCGCATCACAGTTTTTCAGCATGAGCATAGTATATAAAAGTTACAGACTCAGATTCTGAGGTGCTGTCTCTTGTTACTTTCACATATGTTCAGTGTAATCCATTCAGGCACCAGACCGAACCTGCAATCTGTTGAATTAAATTTTATGAAAGCACACACAGTGCAGCCACTTTTAGATGCTCTCCATACACCGTGTTTCCAAGCACACAAAGTATACTTCCGTTCAGTGCTGGTGGAATAGCAATTCAGAGAAAATGGCTTACTTTCTGTGTGATGATTAAAAACTTATTGCTCAACCTGTATGCCTTTCTGTACTAACAGGCAAATTATATGTATTAGTGGCTGGCCAGTTAATAAACTGCATGTCAAAGAAAGGGTCATGGGACATGCGGAATCTAGTTTACATCAGGCATCAGTAACATCTTATTTGACGGGACTGATGGTAAAGCAAATAATTAGCCAGTAAATAACATCATTGGTTGCACTTTGTTGGTGCTGCAAACATGAGCGGGTGTTACAATGGAATTCAGACCCATATAAGAAATGTGAGCAGCAGTTCGGTATATACATGGCGTTATGCTCAAATACCCAATCTTGATAATTATAGATATTACCCAGTGTACAATTCCTGCAAAATCAAGATTGGCCTTCTAGAGAATATGGCTTGCTTTTTCTCTGAATCGTACAAGGGGCCATCTGTGTGGACAGAGCAAGTACCTTCATGCATCAAGGGCAGGAAAAACTTTGCTGGAGAATTTTTGAAATGGCTAAAAGCCAATTTAGGAAAAGGAGATCATCATTTCTGAAGCTTGTAAGTCTGGTACATTTAGTGAAAAGATAGACCGTTCCCTTGATAAGATGTCTGTCAGTGCTGAGATAGAGAAGAGTCTTCTACATAAAAGAATACCAAGGAAAAAAAGATGCCTGAAGAGTTGGCTAGAGATGAGCCTCTTGTGGATCCTTTGAAAGTATTTGAGGTCCAGATTAATGATGTGTGGGTTGGGTTTTACCCGCCCTCACTCCACCCACTCCTGCCCGACTTCCCATTACAGACCCGGGCCGAACAGCCGATGATGGCACAAAAGGGGTGGGGAGAGCAGACACACAGCTATAAAGCCAGAAGTATAAAGTGGAGGGCGGGGAGAGCAGGAGGAAGAGCACCACCCGGACCCACCCTGCCACCCGCAAAGGGGGGGGTGAGGTCGGCCCAAACCCGACCAACCTGCGGGTCAAACTGCGGGTCCCATGGGTATTGGTCAGCCCGCACATCACTAGTCCGGATATACTTTACAGTCATAAATCAGGCAATGAGCATTAGACCAAAAATTCTCTAAAAATTAAAAGCTTATCCAAGATCTTGACTTTCTAGACCCTAGACAGTTTAGCAATATCAAGGAAAAGGACATCCCAGCAGAATAGTTAAATACAGTTGCTGATTTGGCTGGCGTGGATAATGTCCAGTCAAAATCTGAACTTTAAAGACAACTACCCACCACTAAAAAAAAAAAAACTAGCCTTCCTCTTGCAAAAACTGTTCATTTGAGATTGGTTTCTCTGTTCAGCTGGCTATAAATGCAAAGATTAAGTTGTACGAATCTTCTTTTTGTATGATTTTCGTACCTTGTGTAGATCGCCTGAACATTTTTTGTGCCATGGTCCAATGGGAAGGCAGTTCGGGGAAGATTATTTGCTCAAAAAAGAGGAGATTTGTCTCTGGGTGACTAATCTCCCTAAGTAGCCACGTGTGCCACCAAACTTACATATTTACAATACAGTATGAGAACAAACACTGCATTAAAATCAGGAGAACATTTTCCCACCTAATTTAAGGGATTCAATATTAGAATTATATGCCTCTTGTTGCACCTCCCAGCTCTTATGCAGACAGAAACAAAAGTGGCCTCTGGCCTCCTTGCCTTGTTGTCTGCGTTGTTTAGTAGGAGCCAGTCATTCAATCCCACAAACAGTGCAGATGTAACCACTTTGATTTCTTCTGCATTAGAGCAATCTAGGATTCTTGAAAAGTAAATAAAACAAAACAAAATGGCATGTCAGCGCCCGTGTCAATACCAGACGGTTATGTGGTACCAGAACAGATAACAGAAGCAAGGGTGGGGTCACAGGTCAGGGTCAAAACAGCAGCGAGGTACAAAATCAGAATCCAAGGAATAGTAAAACCCCCAGGCAGGGGTCAGTTTCAAGTATCAAAAACAGAATATACAATTAGAATTATCACCCAGAACCTCAAGGCCCTTTACATTGGGCAATGAAAATGGGACATTTGCCCCTTTAAATATTTGTATTTCACAGGACCCACAATGACAGCAGGTGGCGGGTGTCCCAGCTGTGAGCGCAGCGGGCATCTCCCACCACCAAACTAGATCACCAGGTACTCTTTCATTATCCCCCTCTAGAGGGGGACACTGGACCCTTAGGTTTATTAGGAAACCTGGCATGAAATAGACATTTGAGATGGTTGGCATGTATAATAGAAGCAAGGACCAATGCCTCTCCTCAGGACCATAACTTTTTCAGGGGACCAAATATTGTGGTTTGCCTCTGGAAAGACAGGAATCTATCAACCTTTGTACCAAATATTCAAGTTGACCTTCAATAGAGTTAGGAGGAGAGTTCTGATGAACAACCATGGCAGGCTTCAGTAAAGAAACTGGGAAATAATTAGAAATTTTAGGTTCAGGGGGTAAATCTAGCCTGACTGTGCTGGGATCAATGACTTCAGATACAGGATAAGGACCAATGAACTAGGGACCTCATCTGACAGACAGAAATTTTATAGGAATGTTTTTGGAAGATAATCAGACTTTATTACCAACCTAATAAACAGGAGATGCTCTGTCTATCAGAAACTCTCTTTTGGGCAGGCACTGCTGAGGGCAAAGAGTCTTGGAACTTTCTTCATATCTTGGAGAGCTGATCAACTAAAGAATTGACAGTGGGAACATTGGAGATAACAGAAAATGAAAAGGCTCTAGCCAAAAACCCTAAAAAATGGAGATTCCCCAGTTGATGAGTACATGGCGTAATTGAATGCAAACGCAGCCCATGGATGGAAATCTGCCCAAAGTGACTGATTATTGGAGACATAACATCGGAGATATTGTTCCAAGAATTGATTTGTTCTTTCAGCCTGGCCATTGGTTTGAGAGTGGTATGCAGATGTGAAAGACAACTCCATACCCATGAAAGAGAGCAAAAGGCCCACCAAAATTTAGACACAAACTGAACCCCTCTGTCAGAAACAATATTCAATGGAGCCCCATGAAATTTAAATATGTTGAGACAAAAAGAGTTCAGCAAGAGACATGGCAGAGGGGAAGGCAGGAAGGGGAATGAAATAAGCCATTTTGCTAAATCGATCCACTACCATCTAAATTACAGTATTCCCTAGTGAGGGAAGCAATTCCACAATGAAATCCATGGCAAGTGGCTGGTAGTGGACCCTGAGGTAAAGACCTGGAATTTTTAGCGCACTGACAAACCAGGCAGGATTCAATATAGTTACCAACATACTTTCTTAATGTTGGTCACTAGAGTGAACAGGACAAAAGAGAACAGGTTTTACTATGACCAGGGTGCCCAGCTACTATAGAATCATGGATTTCAGACAAGACCGCCTCCCAAAGGCTCTCCTGAACCAAAAGTTTACCAGAGGGCTTATTAGGAGGGGAATCAACCTGGGCTTCAGAGAAAAATAGATCTGGACTTATGGCCGCTACAATTACTTCTTTGTATACCATAAAGTCAGTTTATGACTAGAGACAAAACTTCTAGACAGGGCATCTGCTATTGCGTCCTTTTCTCCTGGTCTGTATGTTATAATGAAATTAAAGGGGTGGTTACCTTTGAGGATGATGTAGAGAGTGATATTCTGAGACAATCTGCATTGGCTTTCATTTTGTATTATTGAAGGTTCTTGAGTTATTTAGCCTTTTATTCAGCAGCTCTTCAATTTGCATGTCAAGCAATCTACTAGGTGTCAGGCTGTGCTGGGATTCGAGCCAGGAAACTTTGGGTTTCTGGCTAAATGCCTTATCCATTGGACCAGGAGAGCAGCCTGTAGGGTTGCTCACTATATGTTTCCTGGATTCCGCAGCCCCAGCCCAGCAGCAGCCTGATTGGTCAGGGCTGACTCTGCCTTATTTAAGGCCAGCCCTCCAAGCACTCCTTGCCGGAGCATTATTTATGGCCTTCCTAGTACTGTGGCAGTGCCCCTAGCTAGGCTGTTCCTGCTCTTGCCCTTTTCCTTGATCTTGTCTTGCCTTGAACCATCTTGCCGTGTCCTGAACTTTGTCACCTTGCTTTGATCTGCCTTCCCTTCCCCTTCCGGTTCTGCTTCAGTCCTACTCTTAACCTTGTTCCTGCATTTCCCTTTGTGTTCCTTGGACACAGCCATTCCCTGCCTCAAGGACTTGACATCAGGGTCCAAATTACCCTACCAACAATTCATTGATTTGAATTAGAGATTGGAATATGAATAGGAGAGGGTCTCAAAAGAAGGATCAGTAATAAAAAGTAACAATTATATATTTGTAGCCTTACAAAGCATTTGTTTTTTAGAAGGGAATTTGCGACCCCATTTGAAAGTTGCAAAGTATCAGAAGAAAAAGGCAAATAAATATAAAACTATAAAAAAAATACATAATGAAACCAACTGAAAATTTGCTTAGAATCGGCAGTTCTATAACATAATAAAAGTAAACTTAAAGGTGAACCAACAGTAAAGAACTATGCTCATCTGACTTGTCTGGGATTTAGGCTTTTGCGGCTTCAACATAGAACAGATTTTTATGATCAGTAAAGACTGTAATGATATTCTTAGCATTTAAAGGCCAATAATTCCCCATTACCAATATAATATCTGCCAGAGAAAATCTTTTAGAAAAGAAGGCAAAATTATCAATTTTGTTGGTAACAGGAACAAGGAAGACATAAAATCACAGGGGTATGAGGAAAATGAATGATATAGAAGAAAATCTCTTCTGAGTGATCCCCTATTGAAAAAACTAGTCTTTCGGTCTGAGAAGGAACCAATCCATCCCCATGAGAACTGTCATCTATAGTAGTTGAAACATCTACTATCAAGGAAATTCCCTGCTGCCCCTGAATCATGAAAGGCTGGAATCTCAGCGCAACCCTTATCTCAATTTAAGAGTACCTGAATGAACAACTGAGAAGAAAGTTGTTGTGGAGTAGAAACAACATGACTCAAACAGGACTCCCCAGACCTGCTTAGGCTCTGTCATTTTCCGGCCTCTTAGGACAATTATTGCGGAGGTATCCCTTTTCCGCACAATAAAGGTACAAGCCGTTAGCCGGCCTATGACCCCTTTCTTCTACAGATAACTGGGTAGAACCCAATTGCATGATTCCTCACTGGGCCTAGGGGCAAAAAGTACAAGCTTAGGTGCCAACTCTGGAGATGGATTTATGGCATCTGTAGGGGTGTCTTTCCTTATGACATCTGAACAGCCAGATGCGTTAGGGAGTTTACTGAGGATGGAGTAGGAAAAGTAACTAGGCCAGGGCTGTCCAACTAGCCCCCCCCCCCCCCACATCAAAGTCTGCCTGATGCATCTGTTTACCAAGAGTAATCTTTAAAAATTATCAGTACTGAGATTAACTGGCCTCTGTATTGTTTAAACCCCAAATTCAGACTATAATCCCCTATATTGTTCATACATGTAACCCCCCCTGCATTGTTCACACTTGTAACACCTCTATTGTTCACATGCTTCTGTTCATACCTAAATCCCATACTGAAAATGCCCATAGTGTTCACAATCATACAAACTGCTGAAGTGGGCATGATAGGTTTCCCTGTCTCCTGCTGGGTTCTACCTTCCCCGTGGTCTCTGTGTGTGCCATACTCTGCCTGCCCCATGCTCATGTGTGGCCATACTTTGCCTGTCCCATGATCCCTGTGTGTGCCGTACTCTACCTGCTCTATGCTCGCTGAGTGTGTCATACTCTGCCTGCCCTAGGCTCCCTGTGTGTGCCCTGCTTTGCCTGTGGAACATAATCCTGGTATTTGTTCTGGGGATTTGTTAGCATTTGAAAATTATTGTTAGGGGCCTCTAAGGAGTTAAAGGTGTGCTGTGTTATCCACAGGGGAGGAGAGGTATATGAGTTTAAGACAGGGGTGTCCAAACTGTGGCCCGAGGGCCAAATGTGGCCCAGGATGGATATGAATGTGGCCCAGCTTGAAACGCTCAGTTCCTGAGAAAACATCATGTTGCAAAGGTTATAGGAGGAGGGGGGACTGCCCATTGCTCAGTTAGTAATAATAATATAATAATAGGTCTATTTAATATCCAGGTGTCCCTTATTCTAGTGTATAGCTCCATCTGGTATTGTAGTTTTTTGTGTATTTTCTTTACTTTTACAAATCAAAAGTTTTTGTGTATTTCATGTGTGGCCCCCAGATAATTTTTCTTCTTCCAATGTGGCACTCTAAGCCAAAAGTTTGGACACCCCAGGTTTAAGAGTATGTCTGAATATGACTTTTCCCATATGAGTGATAAGAGATATCCCTGAAGTGAGCAACAACCACTGTTTTTTTTGGTGTGCTACCACCAATGTGGACATGGTCTTGTGGAAACTTGGGTGTGGTTTCAAGTGGGTATGGTTTAAAGACAGGGAGTGGCCAACACTGGCTTCCACTATAGGCCTTCCACCAGGTAGGCCAGAAAAATTTGCAACCTCTGTACCACAGAAGTCGGACAGCACTGAACTAGTCAATCCTATATATAGATCACATTTTCTATGGATGTTGATGCTTAACCACCAGTAATATTCCAACTTAAGATATTCCTGATAGACACCTTGTATGTGATCATAGCATGGTCACTCTCCGCCCTAGCACTCTAACTTACCCTGCTGGGCTTCCATCATTACATGTCACTGATTTGTTATGTAGAATATGCAGTTTCATCTCATCATCTAGTCGCTGTGCTGAGCAGGGGTACAGGGATTGAGCAAGGCTCTTGATCTGAGCCATAAAATTGTCCATATTTCCCTCAACTGCAGTGAAGTCCAGCGGAAAGCTCTCACCACCCCCTTCACTCCTCTCCCGGCTACTGGGTACTATCTGCTGGCCACGTCTCCTCCAGGTCTTTCTTCCACCGACAGTATTTGTGCTGAGGAGGAGCAGTAGGGTTACACATAGGGTCCCAGCCATGCCAAGGAATGAGCACCACCCTGAGAAGAAACAAACTGGCAATTATGCAATTTACTTAGATGAAAAATGTTTTGCAATAAATAAATGTATGTATCAAAAAGGCACCAACATCATGTGCTTATTGCAGATTAAAAGGACTAGAAAATCCTATCCCTGACCTTTATGCTTTCTTGCCTGATAAATATATCATGATTTGGTTTATGGGTCAAGAAGGCCTGTTACAGCCAGTTCTTCTAAGTTTTAATTGCTACCAATTGCTGTCCAAAGTACAGGATAAAATCCATTTATTTGGCTTTGTGAAAATGCAAATAACCTCTTGTTTTAAAAATAAATTATACTCTAATGAGAATAGATCCACCCCCAGACATAGGGTGGAGCGTTGGTTGTGCAGGAGACTTTGATAGTTGGTTAAATTACCCATGCGGTCAGTCCCCACAAACTATGAGAGTGAGGTTAGCATTGGTTTGCTGGTTGGGTGGTGGCAGATGTGGCTGACCTAGGTTTGCAGTTTAGAAATTTGGCCCTGGATATTGTGCTCAAACAACTTGCTTTTTCTGAATATTTGCTGTGAGCAAAGAAAATCTACAGACTTCAGCAAACTAGTGCCATCTATATATGAATCCTATTGATGCAGTTAACCAATCAGAAAGCTCCCACTCATATTATTATTTAAATTCATATGTGCATAGAAAGGATGTTCTGGGCACAATATAATATGTGCTTCCTACTTTAGATCATCTATATAAATGGCAAAAAAAATTAGAATTAAATTAAAATCAGTCTAACTAGATGTATATTATTAAATGTAGCTTGGAAACTGTGAGAGAGGTATACAGGAAGTATGTGTAAAAGAAAAACACGAAGAGCGAACCATATCTTTTTCAGATGACTTCTCCCTAAATAGTTAACCAGCAAATGTTTTGCGGTTTGAAGCTATAACCAAGCAGGTTGTTTATTTGAATGTCATACTATCAAGACATCTAGCCGGTATATGGATTCCCAGGAAATGTGTAGTCCTTCACCCACAGAAAAAAATTAGGGGGTTTCCAAATATGTCTTCAGTTCAGAGGCACTGCCATAGTCTTGGTTAGGGAATAAATGTATGGCCTTCAGTGGGTTGCCAAAGAATAGCAGAACATTATCCACGAATGCCAGGTATTTAAGGTGGAAAGTAGGAAGTTTGCGTCGCTTTTCATGTAGTCTCATTTTCATACAGAATTCAGATTTCCATTTTTATTTAAGCCAGATACAGAGTAGGTACCAGGTGGACCATATTTTCAGAAATGTTTCAGACAGTAGATTGCTGAAATAGTACCCTTAAAAGGTCAAGAAAGAAAACACTACTTGCTTGAGAAAATTAACTGAAATGATCTGGTTAATGTTGGTCAAAGATCAATGTACACCACTGTTAGTATTTGAAACAAAAAGTATAAGTGGAGAAAAGTCAAATTGGCAACTATTTTGTGTGGGTCAGTCAGGCAAAAGTTTTGAGTGACTATTATAAAATTAATCTGTAGACCTCATAGCAACAAACCCCCACATCTCACCCCACAGCTGCTTTGCTCTCAGGTCTGGCTAAACACCCCGAATACACGTTTTCAAATCACTATTTATAAAGGCTGGGTCGAATAGATCGAATTATCAGATAGTCGATAATTCTACCATTCGATGATCAAAGTACTTTAACTTTAAAATTTTATTCGACTGCCTACTTTGCCAGATTGAACCTACCGAATTGCAATAGAAGCCTATGGGAATCCCCCCATAGTCTTTTTTTTTTACCTGCTCGAATACCATTCGTATAATCGAACGCCTTGATCGTGCGAATCGTACGAATTTTTCGAAGGAGCAGAGGAAATTTCACGATTATTTCGTGAAATCGAACAATCGGTATTCGATAGTACAATTTTATCGAGAAATCAAATGGCGAAGAAAAAATAGCCTAAAACTATTCGGCCGAATTCGAGGGATAAAAGCCCTCGAATTAGTGAATAATAATAAATTTGCCCCTTAGTATTACTTACAAGGGCAAGGTAAGCCAACATGAATTTGCAGTAGTCTCTGGTAATTTATGTCCCCTATCAGGTACACAAACGTGTGAGAAGTTGGGTCTGGTAAACAAATTATTTGTTGTGGACGAATCACCACAAAACAACATAGATATACTGCTAAGTGAATATAAGCCTATTTTTACAGTTCTTGGGAAACTGCCAGTTGCATATGACATTTCATTAAAAGCTGATGCAAAACCATTTGTACAAGGCAAAAAGGCATCTGCCAGTGGCACTGAGAGAAAGACTTAAATGTGAATTGCATCACCTGACTGAGTTAGATGTAATTGAAATGTGAAAAACTAATCCAGGATTGAAGTTCCCCCAAAAATTCCAGCAACTTCTTTTAGGGCCCTCCTCTGCCCAAACAAAAGCTTCACAGAAATAGACGATGTTACTGTATCCCTCAGAGGGGCGGGGGGAGATAACAGAAAATTTATATAGTGTAGTAGTTTCAATGTTAAGTGAAATACACCCACAGTGTCCTCCAAACCTTATTAGAACACTTTTTTACTGTGATGCAAAAAGAACACTTGTGATTCACTTATTCACCATGTGTGTTCAATTATAGATTTTTCACCCTTATTTTAAACAGGGAGAAAAGAGAACAAAATAGGAGTGGGTGGGTCCGTAACTAAGGTATAGTGAGGTTAGCAACACAAATCCGGATTATTGCTTTCCGGTGGTATTATATACTCACAAGTAGTGGGTTTCAACTAGGAAATTAAATGTAGTAGTTTCAATATTAAATAAAATTAATGTAGTAGTTTCAATATTAAATGGGTGCATTTTATTTAATATTGAAACTACTACATTATATGTGAAATGGCAATTGCCCAATTGTTTACAATCTTAGATGCCTCAAATGGGTTTTGGCAGATTCCTCTCACTAAGAGAAGCAGAAATGTAATACACCTTTTGGAAGGTATGAGTTCAAGTGTCTGCTTTTGGATCAAGTTCAGAACCAGAGATTTTTCACAGAACAATGCAGCAACTCTTGGAAGGGGTTGAAGGAGTTAAAGTCTACATAGATGATATTTTAATTTTGGGCACCACAAACGCAGAGCATGACATAATATTAAAGTGATACACAAGTCCACAGCACTGCAGCACACAGACAAGTTGATCCATTTGTTAAGTAGTATTTATTGGCTAAAACATAAAGTAGACAAGGCAACGTTTCAGGCCTCGTAGGACCCTTTGTCAAGTCCTCGCAGGACCCTTTGTCAAGGCTTGAAAACGTTGCCTTGTCTACTTTATGTTTTAGCCAATAAATACTACTTAAAGGGGTTGTTTACCTTTGAGTTAACTTTTTGGATGACATAGAGAGTGATATTCTGAAACAATTTGCAATTGGTTTTAATTTTTTATTGTTTGTGGTTTTTGAGTTATTTAGCTTTTTATTCAGCAGCTCTCTAGTTTGCAGTGTCAGCAATTTGGTTTCTAGGGTACAAATTACCCTAGCAACCCTGCATTGATTTGAATAAGAGACTGGAATATGAATAGGAGATGGACTGAATAGAATGATAAGTAAT
This sequence comes from Xenopus borealis, assembly GCA_024363595.1. NCBI lineage: Eukaryota > Metazoa > Chordata > Amphibia > Anura > Pipidae > Xenopus > Xenopus borealis. Next base: position 22,052,172 of record CM044447.1, on the reverse strand, counting down.
AAAAAGTGGCAATAACAATACATTTGTAGCCTTACAGAGCATTTGTTTTTAGATGGTGTCAGTGACCCCCATTTGCAAGCTGCAAAGAAATATAAGAAAATTGCAAATCATTAAAAAACTATGAAAAATAAATAATGAAGACCAATTGAAAAGTGTCTTAGAATTGGCCCTTCTACAATATACTAAAAGTTAACTTGAAGGTGAACCACCCCTTTAACAAATGGATCTACTCGTCAATGTGCTGCAGTGCTGTGGACTTGTGTACTGATTTTCTAACCTGTGGCAGTTTGGGTAAATCACTGCAGAAGCACCCGAGTCGCAAAGGAAGATACAGAGGTGAGCACTCCAAACTTGTGTGGATCGATAATATTAAAGAGAGTCTTACAGAGCAATGGACTTAAACTGAATTGTGCTAAATATCAAATTTAAGAAACCAGAAACCATTTTGTATCTTGGTGAAATAATTTCTCTCAGTGGAGATAAACCAGATCCTGCAAAAGTTCTAGCAATTAAAAGAATGGCCAGTCCCAGTAATCAAAAAAAAAAAAAAGAAAGAACTGCAGAGCAATCTTCTACAACTGTGTGTTTTATTTATAGTTGAACCAGATCACAAGCCGCTGTCGAAAGCTCCTCCACACATTCAGCGTTTGTTATTGAAATTGCAGAAATTCCTTCTAGTTGCAGATGCATTGTCAAGGACATGGAATGAGGACACTTTTGCATCAGACACTGAAAAGGAATCTAGTTTGGCACAACATATTAATAGCAGGCTGGGAAAGCAGTCTCTGAAGAAATGAGGAAGAAATTTAAAAGCACTCCCTCTGATGATCATCTACAAGAAGTGATAACTGCATTACATTCAAACAGTCCCAAAAAAAATCTTCTAAAGTCATATCTGTGATGAACTTTCTACATGGGATGGAGTATTGCTCAAAGGATCTCCTAGTCTTACCTCATTCTTATGAGGTTTAAACAAGTGATGGAAAGAGGTTAAAGCAAAATAGAAGGCATTTATATAAAATCCCTAAAATACCAAGTGTGACTCATTCTGATGGCCAGCACTTTAATCAGTCAGAGGACCAGGATTTGATTCACAAGGAACAGCATCTACCAGTGGATGATTACTGGGGAGAGGAAAATCAAGGGAAATATGCGACTGCAGTTGGCAGTAGATAACAGTGAGGACAACCAGATGGACACATCAGAGAGATACTGTGCCCATCCAAACAACGGGAAACTCACATCATGCTACAGTGAATACACAAAATACAACTGACAATAACCAGGTGCAAACACTTACTCATGGTGTGCAAACACATTATGGCCGTTTTATCAAAAAATCATCAAGACTAGTTAGTGACACGGTCAATTGTTACAGTAATATATTTACAGCACATCACTACTAAGTTACAACTATTAATGGTTTGTTATTAGACCCATTGATGTTAAAATGTTAAGGGTAAGGCCAGATGGGGAGATCTGTCGCCTGGTGACTTATCGCTGCGACGAATCTCCCCAAATAGCTTGTAAGCGCTGCGCACCCGCTAGACGTAAAGTCGCCTGCGCTTATTCACACGCAGTGGCGCGATTTTGAAAGTCACTGGTGAGGCAATTTTGAGCGACTTTTAAAATCACGCCGCTGCGTGTGAATAAGCGCAGGCGACTTTACGTCTAGCGGGTGCGCAGCACTAACAAGCTATTCGGGGAGATTTGTCGCTGCGATAAGTCGCCAGGCGAAAGATCTCCCCGAAAACTCCCCATCTGGCCTTACCCTAAAAAGGGAAGGATGTGTTGATAACTGTTAATGTTAATAACGTTTGTCATAGAAAAAGAAGCACATGGGTGGAGCCAGCTCACAAGCAGAGGTGACTGAGCTGTACAGTCAGAGAGCCAGGCTTCTTTCATGCACTGTATTATAATAAATACAGTAAGTTGCTGTTACAAAACCCAGAAGCCCATTATTAAAGGGATATTGTTATGGGGGAATTTTTTTTTTTTCAAAACGCATCAGTTACTAGTGTTGCTCCAGCAGAATTCTGCATGGAAATCCATTTCTCAAAAGAGGCATACATTTTTTTATATTTAATGGTGAAATCTGACATGGGGATAGACATATTGTCCGTTTCCCAGCTGCCCCAAGTCCCAGCTCTGATAAACTTCAGTCACTCTTTACTGCTGTACTGCAAGTTGGAACAACAGAACACTAGTTAGGTAACCAGAACACTAACCAACAGAACACCAGAGAACAGCGCCCTAACACAAGATAACAGCTGGCTGGTAGATCTAACAACAGCACTCAATTGTAAAAGCCAGGTCCCACTGTGTTACATTGGGTACGAGAAACAACAACCTGCCAGAAAGCAGTTCCATCCTAAAGTCCTGGCTCTTTAGGAAAGCACATGACAAGGCAAAATAATGGGAGATGGCTGCCTACACACCAATACTAGAACTATAAACAAAAAAAAAAACTTGCTGGTTTCGGAATGACTTTTAATATTGTAGAGTGAATTATTTTCAGTGTAATTTAGAAATAAAAAAATACATCACAAAAATCATGACATAATCCATTTAAGTATGACACAGACATGTCAACTTAGAAATAATGGTACCATTATTTACAGTAAAGGTGCAACACTCTCAACATGCATATTTGTACTATTTCCGGATCACTGGTTTACAACATTTACAGCTGAGGAGCAGTAGATGTGATCTATTTGGATTTTGCCAAAGCGATTGATAGAGTGGGCCACAAATGCGGTTCTCTAAACTAAGGTTTGTTGGACTTTATGAAGACATTTCCACATGGATAGGAAACTGGCTACAGGATAGGTTACAGAGGTTGGTTGTTAATGGTACATTCTGTACTTGGAGTAAGGTTCTAAGTGGGGTCCCTCAGGTCTCTGTATTAGGTTAATATTTATTTAACATGTTCATTAATAACATAGTGAAGGATATTGCAAGTAATGTTTTTGCAGATGATGCAAAACTACCCAGCCCAATTAATTCCATCCAGGATGTGGCATCCTTGCAGCAGGATCTTGACAAACTGGCAAACTGGGCAGCTAAGTGGCAGATAATATTCAATATTATTATAATATTCATTATATATTATAATATTATAATATTATTATTATATATTATAATATTATAATATTCATGCACTTGAGATATAAAAATATGCAAGCCACTTATAACCTCAATGGGACTGCACTAGGAAAATCAATAATGGAAAAGGACTTTGGGGACAGGGCTGGATTTCTATTTCTGACGCCTCAGGCTGTAAGCTCCACCACCCTCTTGGCCGCCCCAGGTGTGTATGCGCTCAACACAATGTGCAAAGTTTGCCCAAGAGCAATAAGCTGTTTGCATTTAAACAGGTGACTAGTAAATTCTAGTTGCTGATTGGTTTCTATGGGTTTCTGCTCCGTACAAACTTTGTGCCTTTCATTACAAAACCCCATGTAGAGATCCAAATTACATAAAGACCCCGTATCTGGAAAACCCCAGGTCCTGAGCATTCTGGATAATGACCCCTACCTGTATCATACGTACAATGATTTTTCTTTCCTGGACAAGTCCGTTGTCACGGTTAGCACACTAAAACCAGAACCAATGCTAAGCACCTTGTTCTCGGCTCTTGCTTCTGCCTCTAACAGGAGGAGCCCTCGGCTAATCGGATGCCACTGGGTCTTATTGAGAGAGGTGCAAAGCGAAGGGTTCTGGATGAGCAAAAGGGCGCGACAGTAAAGCAAACTGTCACAGTACAAGGCGTAGATAGAAAGCATAGTCAAATCAGGTCTGGTCAGTGCAGGCACAGCACAAGGCACAGGCAATGGTCAAACCAGGAGATCAATTGGAGGGGATACGGGTATAGAATAAAGAAGTGAGGGCTGTTATCAGTGGCATAACTAGATCTTACTGGGCCCCACAGCAAATAATTTTTCAGGCCCCCAAAGTGTCTAGAGGTTGACTTGCTTTACCAATTTATTGAAATTGTATGTGAATTAGGGGCCCCTATACCACCTGGGCCCCCCTGCAGCCGCTGGGTCTGCTTCCTCTGTAGTTACACTCCTAACTGTTATGATCCATGAACTGGCCAATATGGTGCACAAACATTTTCTAACCTGCCCAATATCTGTATTACATGACTATTGGTCAGGATCTCAGGGTAGAGTCCTGCGCGGGTCCATTTTTTGGGACCCGAACCGTACCCGCAACCCGGACCCGCGACCCGCTGACCATCAAGAATCAGGAAGTGCTGTCATCATAAACAGGAAGTGACATCATCGGAAGTAGCCAGGATCAGAAAAAAAAGGAGTAAAACAGGAAGTGCTGTCATTGTAAACCGGATGTGACATCATCAGTAGTGGAAATGCTCAGAAAAAGGAGTAAAAATCCCTATAGCGAGGATCTGCGACCCGACCCTCAACCCGCCAACCTGCAGGACCACCGGCCCGCTTCTATACCCGCACCCAGAAATTCTACGAGCAACCCGCAGGGTACCGCGGGATTTTGCGGGTAACCCGCGGGTACCCGACCCGCTGCAGGACTCTATCTCAGGGGCACCATATGTAATCAGTCAGCTTTGTGTGTGTTCAGGTGCTGCCACACTATAAAAGCCTTTTGATGTCATTCCAAAACACAACATTTAATCTATGGTAAATTCATATGATACACTTTTTGCATGACAGAACTATTTCTGTTTTGGAATGACATCAAAAGGCTTTTATAGTGTGGCAGCACCTGAATATGTTTTCCACCTGTACTTGCTGCTATGCAATGGATATAGTTAGTGATGGGCGTTTAAATTTGCCAGGTATGGATTCACATCGAATTTTCACGTTTCACCTCCCGGGAACTGCAACTAGGGATGCACCAAATCCACTATTTTGGATTCGGCTGAACCCCCTGAATCTTTCCCAAAAGATTCGGCCGAATACCGAACTGAATCCGAACCCTAATTGGCATATGCAAATTAGGGGTGAGAAGGGGAAAACATTTTTTACTTCCTTGTATTGTGCCAAAAAGTCACATGATTTCCCTCCCTGGCCCTAATTTGCATATGCAAATTAGGATCCAGATTTGGTTTGGCCAGGCAGAAGGATTCGGCCGAATCCAAATCTTGCTGAAAAAGGCCGAATCCTGTTCGTATCCTGAACTGAATCCTGGATTCGGTGCATCCCTAACTGCAACACAGAAAGATTTGGCACTAGTCAAAATGTTTTGGATGCATTGACTTTAATCCATTTGGACAAAAATAGCGCGTATAAAAATTGACGAACATCAAAATAATTTTAACGCCCACTGACTTCAATGTGTTTCACGATTTTTTTTTTGCAATTTAGAAAATTTTTGGGTGAAGTGAAACATGAAAGAATCCCTCATCACTTCAGTAGTCTTGGAAATGGGGATGCTAGTGTGTAGGAGGGCTGTACCATTAAAGAAAAAAGTATGGATTCATTAAATCAAGAAATTTTGAATTGTGCATCTTAAAAGTTCTGGTAAAATATTGACCTGACTAGGGACAATCTGCAAAGGTTTATCCCCAAAACAGCATCATCCGTATGGTAAAATGTGTTGAAGACAGGATAGGCCATTTTCATCACATCGGTTAAATTACATTTAAAAATATGCGTCCTAAAAAAAATGATATATATTATATATATATATATATATATATACTCACTTAAGCAGATGATCTCTGTAAAGGTTGCCTCCTTAGTAGCACACTGATGGGTGGTTTTAGAATACTTTGATGTATAGGTTAGGGTTGGGAACTTCCGCAGAACATCTGCAGTGATGTCACAGGTTAATGTTCTGGCATTCAACTTCAACAATCCAGATGCTGCTCTGACCTCTACCTCTGTAATTTCTCTCTATTCCAAAGAGGGGCTGCATTATACAACAGCATGCTGTGGCTCAGGCCTTACTATATCGAAATGCTATACATTTGCAACATTTCTCCAAACATTCCAAGTTTGGGAAATGTAGAAAGTTTAGGTATTTATTTCTACTTGTTAAAATAACTTTTTTTGTTTATGTTATTTGCATATTTCAGTTACGAAAGCAAACATTTGCCCATTCAAGCTACAGTTGTTTTCAGTTGAACATTAAATCTGGGCATACATAGGCGCTTCCAGACTGAGTCTGCATCCAGGGCTAGGGTTGCCACCCGGCCGGTATTTTACCGGCCTAGCCTGTAAAACACCTGCCAAGGCCGGGGCCGGTATTACAAATTTACCGGCAATGTAGCTGCCGGTAAATTTGTAATACCCTTAAAAAGACCCATCGGCCAGCCCCCAATCCCCTTTAAACTTACCTTTTCCTCTTTCTTCCAGGCTCCGGGTCGTGGCCACGCCCCCAAAACGTCACCGGCACGCCCGCTCTTGACGTCACAGGACGGACCTTTTATGGCCCGCCCCTTTGTGACGTCATGATCCGCCCCTTTTTTGCTCCGACCCCACGCCGGCCGGTAAAAAGATATCCAAAAGGTGGCAACCCTATCCAGGGCCAGAACTAGCTGTAGACAGAAGGGGCACCTAGAAGTGCCCAAAGCTGGACGTGGGAGCACATACCTTCTCTACCGCCTTCCTCTAGTCCAGTCCACTGTCTCCACTCTCCTCGCTCCTTCTCATAGGCGGAGGGTGATTTTTTTGTTTGGGGAGGCTAATGTTACGTCAACAGTTAATTCACCAGCGATTTTTCACTGATGGAGAAACAGCTGATTCAGCCCCATATTATAAGCACTGGCAACGGTTATAATTCCCCTGTCTGAGCTCACAAGGTGGATTTTTTGTATAAATATGCCCCACAATCGGAATCTATCCCATACATGAACTGACTTAAAGGAGAACTGAACTCTAAAATTAAATATGGCTAAAAATACCATATTCTATATAATGAACATATTGTATCAGCCTAAAGTTTCAGCTTGCATCAGGGAATCAGTGAATCAGCAGAAAAGAAGATGGGGAGCTACTGGGGCATCTACTGGGGAGACACAGGTCTTTACTGCTAAAGGGCTGTGGTTGCCTTGAGCTGGTACAGAAACCCAAAACATAATGTACAGCATTTCCAGTCTATTTCTTTTGTTAGGCTTTAGTTCTCCTTTAATCCCCTTAAGGAAACCGTCACCAATATCCAATCACAATGGTTCAGTGAAACTATTCAAGTAGGAGTTGAATGAAAGTCACAGAGGTGTGAAAGCGGCATCTGGGCACAATGGTACATAATGAATGCATTTTCACACTTTTTCAGTTTCAGTTGACACCTACCTGAATAGTGCAAATTAGCCCTTGTAAATACCCCAGGATGAGTTGAGATGCAGAGTAAGTATAGTATGAAACACTCCCAGACAAACAAGTAGGGTTGAGTAGCTGCTCTGTCTCTGATCCCCAGCACAAAGACCATCCTGGGTAAAGCTCAGTCTCACCTACTGGATTCCCTGACTCTGCTGGTCACACAGACCAGCTATTAAACTTTCTCACCCCAAATCTCACAGGATTTTCCTGTGTAAAATCTCATGATGACATCACCAGGTAGAATTTTTTTTTCTAAATAAACTCAGCAGTCCCTCCGCCCCTCCCCCCAGATAAAATCAAATCTGTCACTCAAAGGAATTTTCTTATTTTCTTTTCATTTTTTAGGCAAACAAGTTTGGGGAGGTTTAGCCTCTCCAAGCCTTAATGAAAATCCGCCTATGCTCCTTCTGCACTGTTCCCCCATATAGTGTGTATGGGGGTTGGAGATGACTCGACCGACCAGGCTGCCTAGTGCGCCCAGCATGGTATACATCTTATTGGCCTGTGCATGGAGCCCACCAATCTATATCGAAAAATCTATGTTTAAAAATCAGAAAGATATAAATAGTTCTGGATGTGGTCATCGCCCATTTTATGGTTAAGGACCACATTAGCATGTACTCCCTTTCCTAGCACATGGATGGCCAAACTGGAAAGAGATCACACTCTTGTCAAGTTTAAGGCTGATCTCACCCAATGTATTTTCCAAGCTGGTAAAGATTGCATAAAAATATGTACCACCCAATGTGCACAGTCCAGGGTTAAGCCTGTCCAGGATTAAGCTGGGTTTTGTCCAGAAAATGCTTATAAATACATTTTCCTCTGGAAAGGGTTCTAAGGGTTTTATTACATATTGACTTTGGATTAATCTCTGAATAGTTCTCTAAATTCTGACCACTCAAAGAGTGCCTCTAGGAAACTACACAGAAATAAGTTAATATCACAATTTAATAACGATTTGGTCTAATGTTGAAATCTGACATGGGGATAGACATATTGTCAGTTTCCCAGCTGCCCCAAGTCCCAGCTCTGATACACTTCAGTCACTCTTTACTGCAAGTTGGAACAACAGAACACTAGTTAGGTAACCAGAACACTAACCAACAGAACAATGGGAAGGTATCCAGAGAACAGCTCCCTAACACAAGATAACAGCTGCTTGGTAGATCTAAGAACAGCACTCAATAGTAAAACCTATGTCCCACTTAGTACTATTGAGTTACATTGAGAAGGAAAAACAACAGCCTGCCAGAAAGTGCTGGCACAAGTCACATGACCAGGGGCAGCTGGGAAATTGACAAAATGTCTAGCCCCATGACAGATTTCAAAACTGAATATAAAAAAATCTGTTTGCTCTTTTGAGAAATGGATTTCAGTGCAGAAGTCTACTGGAGCAGCACCATTAACTGATAAAATTTTTTTAAAAAGTTTTCCCATTACAGTTTCCCTTCAAAAATTATTTTGGTTTCTTTTTACTGCAATATCCTTTTCCATATTGATTTTAGCTTGCCTGATAGCTTTTTTTGCATGATTTATTGGCCTCCTTGTACCTTATAAATGATTCTGCTGTCCCAGCTAACTTGAAAGCCTTAAAAGCATGTCTTTTCTTACCCACCTCAGCACCAACACTTCTATGGAACCAAAAAGGTTTTTGCTTTGCAACAACGTTCCTTGCTTACAAGCGGAATATACTGGCATATATTTAAAGCTCACACATGGTAAGCAAGCACAGCAGGTAGGGGGCCACAGATGGGGAGGTTGCGGGCTAGAGTCCTGCAGTTGGTCTGGTATCCACGGGTTACCCGCAAAAACCTGTGGTACCCTGCGGTTGCAGGTAGAGTTTCCCAATGTGTGTATAGATGCGGGTCTGCGGTTCTGCAGGACGCAGGTCTTCTCAATCACGGTTTTTTATTTATTTTTCTGACCACGCCTACTTCCGATGATGTCACTTCCAGTTACAATGACAGCACTTCCGGATTCTTGATTGGCAGCATGACAGCACTTCCTGATTCTTGATGGTCAGTGGGTCGCAGGTACATGTGGGTTGGGGTTGAGTCCCGGGTCCAGGTTGCAGATAGCAGGTTGCGGGTAGGGGTCGCAAAAAAATGGACCCGCAAAGGACTCTTATCACAGGCCGCATTGCGGCCAGCCAGTTGGACAGCCCTGCTCTAAGGAATGGTTGCAGCCCAGAAACATTCATGAACCAGATCAGACTGAGGGGCCACAACTGCCTTCTATGTCCCCTTCCAAACCCTTGCTGTCCCCAGAGGAACAGGATTTCTGGGTAGCCTTAGGGAGGACCATCATAAATGCCTGAGTACATGACAGTTAGGGATACTGAGTGGGTTTCTGACGAAGTGGAAAAGAATCTGAAGGAATGACTGTATAGTGAGCTGCTGAGGAAAAGAGACGCGCCAAAGAACCTGGTTTTACTCTGCAACACAGTGTGAGTCGTGGTTTGGGCGGACCATCCTAAAACATCATGTAAGTGTAGAAATGCTGTATTTTGTATACTAAACATAAACTTACTGCACCACAAGCCTAATCAAACAAATGATTTATGCTTTCAAAGTTGGCCACAGGGGGCTGTCATCTTGTAACTTTGTTATACATCTTTGCAAGACCAAGACTGTGCACATGCTCCGTGGGATCTGGGCTTCTTAGGGATTGTCATAAATGATGAAAAAACAAAGCTGCTTGAGCTCTGCATGGCTGGTAATTAAGGCAGGGGCTCCCCCTGCTGTTCATAAGTATGATTGTTTCCCTGCCAGAAGTTAGGGACCGTCTGACAATTCCTATCCACAGCACTAAATTAAGGGAAAATTTCACTGCATACAGTCAGGTTTCTTATAAAACCGGTACACATTTTTTAATTAAAGTATATTGGAGATAGATATCTTTTTCATTAAGGAAAGTAAAATTAAATTTTTTTGCCTTTACATGCCCTTTAAGGAAATCACAGTGAAGTGTGCAGGTCAAAAGCCAGGCTGCATATGAGCCAGCAGATTACAGGTGCAGAGAAAGTCAGTAAAAATACAAGATGGTTGAAAGTTTAGAGGCTATCAGTAATAGAGACAGAGCAGTGGTTAGACAAACAGGATGGGTCCAGTGTAGCCTTTTTCAGAATGGACTTGACAAGTGTGTGTTTGAATAATTAGGGGAAAGTCCCATGAAGTTAGCAAGGAATTGAATATATGAGTAAGTGCTGGAGTAAGGACGAGACCACACAGTTTTAGAGCACACTAGGTGATGGCATGGGATCAAGTTGATGATGGAGAGAAATTTTGAGACTTTAGTCACAAGATTAAAAGAGTTGAAAAATTAGATTTAGGAAGGGTGAGAACAATGACATTGTTGTAGGGAAATTGATTTTTGTATAGAAATCTACTTTGCTTTACTATATGAGGCATTGTTTATTGAAATAGACTTTGTGGGGAGGGAGCAGAGATGGGGCTCATTTGATGGCTGTGGATGGGGACTTTTGTCAGAGGGGATTTAGTTTTCCTCTAAAGAAGTCAGCAAAGTATGTTTGTTCAGAAGTAAGTGACATATGGAAAACAAGAGTCGTTGGTTGGATTTATTATTATTTAGGAGTGAGTAAAGTATCTTGTTTAGCCTGGGATAGGGCAGTAACAAGGCAGGCCATAAGAAATTTATACATGAGGAAGCCCACTTTTTTACAGGATTTCCTCCAGGAGAGTGCTGCCATACAGAAGCGCAGGAATCTTGTCTGAGAGTTCATCCAAGGACAGGGATTTCGTATTGACTGTGGCTGCAGAGGGGCATGTGTATTGATAGCAGCAGACAGAACAGAGGGTAGGTATTTACCAGTGGATTAGGATCAGAGGAAGCACTGAGGGAGGAGAGGCTAGAGAATTTAAAAAAAATAGAGCATTTATATCAACTGTGCAGGGGTTATGAGCCAGAATTTTTGTCTGAGAGTTAGTAGAGGAGAGTGTGAGGGGGGTAGATGGTCATCTGTTAAATGCAGAAAGATTAAAGGTAAGGCATACTGCAAGATTTGGAGAGATTTAGTCGCCTTTCAACTAATCACCCTTTGTCTGGGCGACAATCTCCTAGAAATGCCTTCCCGAGCCATACCGCTGACTTAGGCTTAGTCCAGACGGGGAGATTCGGGGGCGATCCGTCGCCTGGCGACTTCTCGCCAGGCGATTTAAAAATTGCGCCGCTCCGTGTGAACAGGCGCCGGCGTTTTTAAGCCTCACCGGTGCGCTGGGGTGTCAAGCCCCCGAATCTCCCCGTCTGGACTAAGCCTTAAATGTAAAATCGCTAACAGCATGGCACTCGCAGTGCTTCCGAATTCACCTTCACTTTTGCAACAAGAAGAGCAGCAAGGGTCCTGACTGCTTTGCACCCAACTGAAGGTTCCTAATGTACCCAACTCCTAAATGGCTCCTTTCTTTAAAGGATATGCTTTCTGACACTTAACTTTCCATTTTTAACTTAGATATGTGTATTTATGAAATAATTGTCAGACTGTAAGCATACAGTATTTTGCTTACAGTAACAAACACTAATAACCGATTGTAGACTGTGTGTTGTAAGATTAAGGAATCAAAGGCCTGGGTGGGCTGAAAAATTACAAGATTAGAAGGAAAACTTTGGCACTTTTACGGTCAATTTGGGCTCCCATAGGTTGTACTCACTTGTCTTTACTTCACTTAAACATCCTTTCACTTTCTCCTCCCCCTCATATCCTTGTGGTTCTGGGTGTTGCTAGATCTCTTTGATCTTTTTGTAAGCAACTTTCTTTTCTCTCTCAGTCAAAGAAGCAGGGTTCTGGGGATGGGGCAAAACTTAGCATGATGCAGAAGCATCAATGAAAGGTTATAGATGGCAATGCTTCATTCATTTGTTCAGAGATGATATATGTATTGAGACACAGTGAGATATGATAGACAAAATATCTGACAAATAGTGCTGGAAGGACGACAAGCCAACTGAAAGCCAGCTCTGCTCGAGAAATGCCAGGCTGATCTTTACCTGTGTGCCCCTAAAATTTCTGGGCTTTCTTTTAATTATATAACCAGTGCTATCCTGGTCAATACATAGTTGCACAGCATGTGCAAGTGTGAACCAGCATAAACAGTGTCACTCAAAAGAATGATTAACTAATTTGGGTAACTGTAGACAATCGCCCTGTTTGTATACATAATGAGGTCGAACCAGGAAACAAAATACTATCAGCAAGGTACAGAGCACAATGGAAAACTTTATGTAAAAAATTAATGATTTAGTTAAGTCTAAACCCACAATACTCCCTGCTGCCCTGGAGTTCAATTAAAACTGTAGTAGATGATGGCGGAAATTGTTAGTGGGTGAATTGTCCATACAGCTCTTGAAAACTCACCTTAATGTGACAGGTTCTACTGTTATTGAGCACACAAGAGTTAATACATTTATTATAAAGTGTTAAAGTTTTCAACCCCTAGCAGAACTGAATATATTTGAAAGTTACATACTGGTTGAACTTCTTGTGTAGGAAGAGTCTTCCATT
>CM044447.1:22020124-22030783 GCA_024363595.1 Xenopus borealis | reverse complement strand
TCGCTCTCCTCCCCTGCATACCTTTCCCTCCTCACCTCTTTCCCCACTCTCTCCCAGTCCTCAATTTGCAGCCTATCTGGGATGCATGCATGTGTACACGGGTGGAGGGGGAAGGCCCGCCAGGCTTCATTTCAGATGTGCGCCAGCACCTTTTCCGACATGTGTATGCATCTGTTTTGACACATGTCCTTCATTGTGCACACCTATAGGGCTCTGTGACCGGCCATGCTGCCTAGGGCACCTGGCTGGTCTGGCCCGGCACTGTCTCCAGCTTTTAGATGCTGATTTTCTTAATTTCTAGTTTTTTTTTTTTGCTTAATAAATACCAGACATTTTGAAAATATAATTCAGTTTTTGAGGAAAAAAATTTCAAATTTAAATCTTGATAAATCACCCCATAAACCTTACTGTTGATAAATCTATGGGCTAAATTTAGGCATCATTTCCATATTGTTCATTTTTTGTAATGTTTGTGCTAACATGTTGTTAGCCTGTGTTTGCCCTGCCCTGCTTGTTGATGTAAAGCCCTGGTCACACAGAGCGTTTGCTCTGCTTTCTCCAACTGTGTTTTATAGACAAGTGGAGAGAGGCAGCATGTATAGCTACACTGACAAAGCAAACACTTATGTAACCCTTTCTTGGCTATAATTAACCAAACCAACTAGCATAGGTAGAGCATTGGTTACACGCGACTCTTTCACTCTCAGGTAGGGCTTTCGCTAAGTGGAAAATCACGTGTGAGGTAGTTGAACTACAGCTCGATACTGCATATAGTGTGTAATAAAGGTTGTTGGACGCCAGGGGTTCTTTGTGCAAACAAGTAGAACAGTTTATTTACATGTAGATCCACAGGGTATCATATACTCACATACAGTGGTAATAAAGCAGCAATGCTTAGCACAGGTACAGCGTAGCTTATGCCCTCGGGTAGGATACCAGGATGGGAGTTGTAGTTGCACCAACCAGGTTATCAATGCCCATATGGTCCGGATCCCACCAGCAGGTTCAGGTGACTCAGGGGTTAAATACTCTTCCTGTAGTCCCTATGTCTGAGGTCCCTTCACTTCAGGCAAGGTAGAGCCTGGGGGAGAGCTACTCCCTACTATCCTCCTTGATGGGGCTTTGAGCTGCCCTTTCTCTCTTTCCTCTCTATCTCACCTCTCCTAGAGAGTGCTATTACAGGAATATCCTCACTCTGACTATTCCTCATTCACGGGGCCCTGTTCCCCGACTTAATACAGGTAGTAGTACCTCTAAAGGTGTGCTGTCCCTTTAGGGTAGAGCGCCTCTGGGGCCCGGTTGGCACCCAGGCTCAATGGAGCACTGCCCCTCTCCTCTGCTGCAGGCCAAAGAGGAAGTGCCACTCCCTGCAAGCACTTTTATTACAGCACTGCAGGGGGGGTGGTCACTACCTATAACCAATAAGTGGATACAATCTAGCCACCTGGACCTTAGTCCAATAGAAGTTAGCTAAAGAAAGGGCAAGGGAGGAAGCCATAAGGGCCATGCTACTTATGGGTCCCTACACTTACACCTGAGTGCAGCTTCATGGAGCATAGTGGAAATTGCCCTGAAAATGTCTGCTTTTTGCATGTGCCTGCACCATGGCTGACACAGTGGTTCCAGTAGCAGGTAAAGATGGAGGCCTTATTCTCAGCAGAGAATCTGCCCTATCTGGCATTAACCTTCATGGATTTCTGGAAAATCTCTGCTTCGCTCGTTGTAGCTGCACTCAGGCTTAAAAATGCAGGTGGAGAGAAGCAGAGCCCACTCTCTGGGTCACCAGGCTTTAGGCTCAATAATTCATCTGCTAATATATGTAGAAAAATACACACATGCAGTAAGTTTTAGCAACCGCTTGCTTTTAACAGCCTAGTAGCATCTACTGCTTTCACAGGTCTAATAGGAATAGCAATAGCAGATGGGTGCAGAGGAACCAGCGGTATGAGACTTGCTCAAGATTTGTATATTGCTATTTCCATTGCTCTGGCAGAAACCCGTAACCACTTGCCATTCCTTTACTTCAACATGCGAAATGTATAATTGCATGTTAGTACTCTATAACTAGAAGTTGCCTCTGCTTCCCTGTAATTACATATAGAATGCTTCAGACGTCTGTTCACACTTTGCAATATCTTTGTAGCTGCTTTGTGTCTACATGGCTTTCTTGCTGTTTGATTCAATTTATGTTGAATTGTGCTCTAGTACACAATAATTCAGCAGTTTTGCTGTGTTTTATCTTATTCATTTCCTCTTTTTCATAGTTTTTGTACCTCAGTTTCCTTTTTATTGTGGGAAACTAAAAAAGTATGCAAGACACCATTTTGTTCTGAAGAATCACGTGCAAGTAAAATTCTGCCACTTTGAAGGTGGCAGTAATTTCAGGTGTCCCGCTGTAACTTGTTCCTAAAACTACAGTAACACATGCCGAGAAACAGCCTAATCACTCATTCCTGTGTGTGCTCGAACAGGTACTGTGTTAGCCAGTTGGCCGACACAGTACATGTAAATGCAGACACAGGAGCCAGCTGAGTGTGTCTCTGGGCCTTTGTCTATAAGCAGGTCTAGAAACAGCTACATGTAACTGTACACGTAAAGGAATTCATGATTTTTATGGTGTAGTTTCATTTCTAAATAATACTGTTTACACTACATATAATTCACTCTACCATATAAAATTTCATTCCTGGTTCTGTTTGCCCTCCAGATTACTTAGATTACGTATTTCAGCACCCGTGATCAGCCGACCAATCACAAGCACCTCCTCTTCCTCTTTGTTACAAGCATTGCCAAGTTCTGTTGCACCCCGTGCTCCTTCCGGGGGTTTACAGTCTCCTTTGTGGCCTTCAGGATGCTGAATCTCTGCAAGTGTTACCTGCAAGATTACCAAGCTTTCATGAATGACCCAGCAATGAACAGGGGAATGACAGAAGGAGTGACACTGCTGATCCTATTTATGCAGATGGAGTTGATTGAACTTAGAGTTGTCTGAGTTGCCAGGCTCACTTCATAGCTGCACTGATGGTTCAGCTCTATCTAGTCAGTGGCTGACACAGGATATTATTCAGAAAGCTTTAATAAAATAATGTAAATAAGGCACCAAGGACAGATGGCATACACCCCTGGGTTCTAACAGAGCTTAGTTCAGTTTTAGACCAGCCCCTATATCTGATTTTCTCAGATTCTCGTTCATCTGGTATGGTACGAAAAAGCTGATGTCATTCCAGTATTTAAAAAGGGATTACGATCTCAGCCTGGTAATTATATGCAAGTAAGACAAATGTAATGGGCAAATTATTTGAAGGCTTTTTCAGGGATCACATTAAAAATATTGTCCTAGTGAATGGCATTATGAGCAGAAATCAGCATGGCTTTATAAAGGATAGGTCATGTCAGATACATTTGTAAGTGAGATGCTGGACAGTGGGGGGGCAGTAGATGTGATCTCTTTGGATTTTGCAAAAGCGATTGATACCGAGCCCCACAAACGACTGCTTAATGAAGTCATTTTCACATGGATACAGGATCGGGTACAGAGGGCGGTTGTTAATGGTACTTACATTTGAAGTAAGGTTCTTAGTAGGGTCCCTCAGGGCTCGTTATTGGGTCCACTTTTATTTAACTTGTTCATTAATTACTTAGGGGAGGATATTGTAAGTAATGTATCAGTGTTTGTAGATGACACAAAACTACCCAGTCCAATTAATTCCCTCTAGGATGTGGCATCCTTGCAACAGGATCTTGACAAACTGGCAATCTGGGCAGCTAAGTGGTAAATGAGATTCAATATTGATAAATTATAAAGTCATGCACCTGGGATGTAAACATATCCAAGCCACTTATACACTTAATGGGACTTCACTAGTCAAATCTATTATCGAAAAGGACCTTGGAATCCTTGTAGATGATAAACTTGGCTGTAGCAATATGACTATGACATCCTGGTCATTGTATATCTAATATTAGTAATTCTAAAAAAAACAACTGGACTTGCTGAGTAATCATTGAAGACGTTTCACTACTCATCCAACCAGCAAACTGACTGGCATGGGAAGTTCTCTGCATACAAACTCTTCAATTAATCCAATCACAGTGGCACATTGCACATTCTAACTCTTCAAAGAGGTGACATCTGAAGTTTACAGAGGTGTTGATTCTGTGATTACTGTGATAGGATTACCAATGTGTCATGCATCTCCTAGACACAGGTGTTGTGCTCCTCTGCAGACAACGATCCATCATGTGGTGCTCGATTTCTCCTCCCTGACCAGGGAGGTGTCACAGTGGAACATGGATTTTTAGTATTGAGTGCTATTATTAGACCACACACCAGGGAGCTGCTATCTGGTTACCTTCCCATTGTTCTGTTGTTAGGCTGCTGGGGGCCTGCAGAGTCACATGACTGGGGGGCACCTGGGAAACTGACAATATGTCTAGCCGCATGTCAGATTTCAAAGTTAAATATAAAATGTACACGTTGTTTCTGTGCATGTTTGCTTTTTTCACTCTGGGGTGTGTGCATTGTCCTGTCCTTGGTATTATAGAACACTCATACAGAATACACTTTTTATCCAGTTAAACCATATAAGAGTACTTCTGCATACACCAATTATTTGATGGTACTCCATGTTCCAAAGCTTACTCTTAGCTTATCAGTTTAGTTGCATCAGTCGTTCTGTAATCTTAGCACTGATTTTGGATTAAATACATTAGACACATTTCCTTATTTTTTTTTTAAATCTCTTTTATTTATGCAATTTCAACGAAAACAGGTACAGTAATCCATTGCACAATCTTGTTATACAGGTATGGGAGCTATTATCCAGAATGCTCTGGACCTGGGGTTTGCCGGATAACGGATCTTTCTGTAATTTGGATCTTCATACCTTAAATCTACTAGAAAATCATGTAAACATTAAATAAACCGAATGGTCTGGTTTTACTTCCAATAAGAATCAATGATATCTTAGTTGGGATCAAGTACAAACTACTGTTTTATTATTACAGAGAAAAAGGAAATCATTTTTAAAAAATTGGATTATTTCATTATAATGGAGTCTATGGGAGATGGCCATTCAGAGCTTTCTGGTTAACGGGTTTCCGGATAAGGGATCCAATACTGTACTAGCATCTGAGTTTGAGATGGACACTTGGGTAACAGCATTAACATTACTATTTGGTGTATGGGGAATGTTTTTTTTATAGGAAACAGAGTAAAAAAGAAACACTACTGGTACAGTTTTCTTATAGTCTGAAGTCATCAGCACTTATGATTTGGATTTGCAACAGGTGTTTTATGGGGACCATATTTCAGTATGTTTATCCTTCCAGGTCAGTTATATCATTATAATACAATACATTTTATGTGTATTCTTCCTTTTAGTTCATCAGTTGTAATAGAGTTTTGCAACCATTGTTTTGTTAAATTGATCCTAACCGCTGCTAAGATTTGAGATACTAGTTTATTCTGTGCTTTATTTAACTCTTTGGTGGGGTGGGCTAGCATGGCTAGTCAGATATCTTTCTGTATGGGCTTTTCGTATACTGTATGTCATGGCTGTCCAACTGGCAGCCTGCCACATGAAACCCTGCCTGTTGTGTCTGCTACCATTTGTAAGCTTTAAATGGTATCACTACAGAGATTCACTGGCCCCTGCATCATTTTAACCTCAAATTCAGACTGTAGTCCTCTGTATTGTTCACACATGTATTGTGACACCTCTATTGTTCACAACCGAAAGCCCTGTACTGTTCACACCTAAGACCCAGACTGAAATTGCCCACATTGTTCACATTTCAAACAAACTGCTGAAGGAGCACCAGTACTGTGTCACTGTTTGTAGTATATTTTAGGCCTTAGTTGTGCATACTCTTTACTTGTAATGTTGGTGTGTCGGCAGTCATGCCAGGTTATTTTGTCTGGGCATCTGCTTTCAGAAAGGATGGAACTGCTGTCTGGCTACTCAGTATAATTTATTATTATTAACATGTATTTCTATAGCGCCAACATATTTTGTAGTGATGTGAACTGAATGTGTCGCAGTGGGACCTGGATTTTACTATTGAGTGCTGTTCTCAGATCTACCAGGGAGCTGTTATCTTGTGTTAGGGAACTGCTATCTGGTTACCTTCCCATTGTAATGTTGTTAGACTGCTGGGGGGAGGGTGATATCACTCCAACTTGCAGTACTGCAATAAAGAGTGCAGGTTCAATAGTTGCAGTACACTCCTGAGGTCAAGAATCGCTCAGCTTCAGATTCTTGGTAAAAACATCAGTCTTAATTTCTTACATGTGGTAAAACAAATTAAACTTCTGACGCGTTTCGTAACCACTTACTTCCTCAGAGACCCATGCATACAAATTCCATATTCAACTTATACCCACACTCTCTGAGGAAGTACGTGGTTACGAAACAAATCAGACCTAGAGTTTAATTTGTTTTACCACATGTAAGAAATAAAGACTGATGTTTTTGCCAAGAATCTGAAGCTGAGCGATTCTTGACCTCAGGAGTGCGCTGCAATGATTGGAACTACATTGTGAATTTGCCCCCTTAGCGACAGACTCCGGCACCCGGGTCAACCCAGTAAGAGGGTGAGCAGATCTCTTATTGTATCAGTGGTGAATGAATGCTGTGGTGAACTGGCCAAGAAACTAAGCGAAGGGCTCGGGGCAGATTGCACCCGAGCCACTAGTTATAAATGGTTAGCAGTTGTTGACCAGGCTATCTTTGATTTTGAACAAAGTGGGATTGCCTCAAGTGAAAATTTAATTATTGAAACCCCTGAAAATGTGCTGTATACAGTAAAAAGTACAGCAGTAAAAAGTGACTGAAGTTTATCAGACCACAAGTCACATGAATTGGGGCAGCTGGGAAACTGACAATATGTCTAGCCCTATGTCAGATTTCAAATTAAATATAAAAAAAAAAATCTATTTGCTCTATTGAGAAATTGATTTCAGTGCAGAATTCTGCTGGAGCAGCATTAATAACATGCGGTTTGAAAAAAAAAACTTTTTTTCCCATGACAGTATTCCTTTTTTTCACAAAGTGACGAGTGATATCCGTGCAGTGAGCACCAACCATTTAGTTGCCTTGGTAACATGGGTGTGGTTTAATGTGGGTGTGGTTTAAAAACAGGAATGGTCAACACTGCCTTCCATTATCGGCCCTTCTCTATGTAGGCCATAGTAATTCCGGCCCTCGGTACCACAGAAGTTGGACAGCACTGCTGTATGCATTGGTCTAAAAGTATCTTCCCAGTATGTCCACCACCAACTTCTCCACAGCCCTGGAAGCATGTTGGGGGAGAGGAAGGATTTATTGTATGCTTCCTTTTGGGAGTGATGTACCATTGTGTCATTACTTTATAGGTCGATTACTTTATAGCCATGTCGGGGGAGATCCTAGATATAGAACTCCATATTAGATTCCATTAATATTGTGAGATCTATTGTCCCACATCTCTTTCCCAGTCCGTAAATATTTCAGGAGGGTTTCTGAGTTTTGGGATAGCAGTAGTCCCCTTGAGTTTGCCCGCTTGCTGACAGCAGGTTTCTAATAGTGAAGGAGGATCATTCCTGAAAGAAGGTTTGATTATTTTTATAAAGTGATGTAGTTGGGTGTATCAGAAGATTTCTCCCTCTGGCATGTCTTGGTACAAATTGCATGCACTGGATGGATTTAATACCAATGGTGAGAAGGAGATCTTGTATTCAGAGAATATGGTTGTCTTTCCACCACCTGAAGGCAGAAGTGGCCAATCCAGAAGGGAAGAGCGTGTTCCACAGGGAAGGAGTTAGATCTTCTGGATGCATGACCAGTGCTTCAAAGTGGACCCAACAAAAAGCTGTGCTGCTAGACCTCCATTATTAAGTGGTCTATACCTAGATAGTCAGGGCACTAACTCATGGGGGTTTGCCTGACCAGATGAATGCATTCACCTTGCTATGGAGGTGTTTTATGTCTTTAACATTTATCTTGATTGGTAAGGTGCATAATTTATATAGTAGCCATGGAAGTAATATCATTTTGGTTGCAGAAAATTTCCCACCACGAGATGGAGAACCATTACCATTCTTCCAGGTCTTCTGTTAGTTTCCTAATCCGTTTCAGGTAATTGGCTTTGTAGAGTATGTTGGCGTGACGTAGACCTCTATGTATTCCACAAATGAGCACCTCCAAAGAAATTTGAGTTGGAGGAATTTGACTGTATGTTTGGGGATGTTTATAGGCATAGCTTGGGATTCTGGGATAATAACCTCTAGCCTGGAGACATGGGAGAATGAGTGCAAAAAAGCTGGGCAATGATGTTTGGGGTCTTGTGAGGGTTTAGTAGATGTAATCAGCATATAGTATTACCTTGGATTCTATACCCCTAAAGTTCACCCTAGAAATGTTTGGATCTTCTAGGGCATATTGTTTACCAAATAATGTCCCTTGCAGTATGATGAACTGATTGTTTTGGTCTTGACCACCTTGTCTACCTGAAATCCTAAGGATGTCTTAATATAGAAGGCCACCCCCCAGCAGTTGGAAGAAAATTTAGTGCAATACACCTGAGAATAGCATTTGTGCAAGTATGGAAATGGGAAGGAATGTGGGGGAAGTTAATTCCTTCACATTGCAAGAGATGGGGTAAGTGTCTTTATGGCAATTGTGTAGTATGTAAACGTACTGTACTGGCAAAACAACATGTAGAATGCCTTTTTGGTTCAACATTATCGCATGGCGATACATTTTAGCTGTTGCCTTCTGTAACAATGTAGTTACATTAAAGATAAACAATATTAATAGAACTAGCCAAAGGTAAATAAGAACATTGTGTGGCCGCTCTGGGACAATTGGCCTTAGCCTTGTGAGGCATGGGGTAGTAGTGTCGCAGCGAGTTTATCCAATAGAGACCTGCCCTGTAAGGTCTCCTATGTAATTGTGGGGATAGTGAGAGCTAGGAAGATCAAAAACAGTTCCAAAATTCAGGGTGGATCCATCATATACCTTGTGAGGCAACTTAGTTGGACTTTGGAAATCCAACGCAATTCCTATGCAATCCTGTCTGTGATTCCTATTCTTGCTGGTGGGAAGGCATTTTTTTATAGATTAGTTGCCTGAAATGATTTGTCGCTGGGCAAATAATCTTCCTGTCTGCCACTACCATAAGAGCTTTGTGATCTGGGGAACTTGGGGAAGGTTTGGTAGGACTGGACCATTGGGGCTATAGCACTTTAGGGGGCTGTTGTGCAGGGTCTTGTGTGCTCTCCAGTTGTTGAACTTCCAGTTTGGAGAGTAACACATGTCCTGATGGTTTCGTGATGGATCAGACTTGTTGATTGGTCAGATGGAAGGGAAATCCCCATTGGTACCTTGCCCCCGCTTGTCTCAAAGTAGCAGTAACATCTTGCATGTCTCTCCTTTTCTGTAATGTTATTGGTGCCAGGTCTTGAAATAATAATGGAATCCTCTAGTTCAACAGGACCATGGTTTCTAGCTGAACTGAGTAAGTCCTCTTTGGTCTCGAAATAATGAAGGCTTGCAACAATGTCTCGTGGAGGTTCTTCTGGCATAGGCTTAGGGAGCAGTGCCCAATGGGCCATGTCTGTTAGGGGTAAGTCAGGGCTATATTCTGGAAGGCTATGTGTTTTG
Organism: Xenopus borealis; assembly: GCA_024363595.1. Classification (NCBI taxonomy): domain Eukaryota; kingdom Metazoa; phylum Chordata; class Amphibia; order Anura; family Pipidae; genus Xenopus; species Xenopus borealis. Next base: position 22,021,139 of record CM044447.1, on the reverse strand, counting down.
TCAGAATTATGAAAGACTCCAGGTGTGGCCTTACCAAGGACCTTTAAAGAGGAATAATTGTATTTTCATCCCTTGAGTTTATGCTCTTTTTTATGCAAGACTTTATTTGCTTTAGTGGCCACATAATGGCACTGCCCTTAATTAGACAACTTGTTATCCACAAAAACCCAGAGATCCTTCTCAGTTAAAGAAATCTAAGAAGCCGACTTCCGACAGGCTATGGGCACAAGCATGTGCTTTAGCTGGGTTGGAGGGATAGGTTAAAGGGGTGGTTCATCTTTAAACAGAGGCGTGTGTTCTGCTGAAGTCCTAAAATACTTCCTTCAAGTATTGTATAGATAGAGTTTCTGTGCATTTAGCATGTGGAGGCTACTGGGGATCTCTTACTTGGTTGTTCCAAATGGAAAAAACTGTTTATAGTGAAGTACAGACAAGGTCTTCAGCCAGCCCACACTGGGCTTGTACTTACAGGATATGCAGCTTTATGATCACTCTCTACAGATAAATCACCAGTGTGCAGATTTATGATTGCTTTGTACAGCTGAATCCTGGGTCCTGCCGTTTCTGTTGCTCAGTATGTTCATCGTGTGAAGGCTGCTGCTCCTTCTTTCCAGGGAGGGGGTTGTCTGCCTAGTGGAGTTTCTCTCCCTGCACTTTCAGTCTCTTATTACTTCGATTCCATACGCTGCCGTCTGAACTTTGCGGAACCTGCTTATACAAAACTGTTTAATTTAAAAACAATAAAATTTTTGATGTTACTAGTCCTAAAAGGAAGTTGCTACTGAAACCTCAGCCAATGATAAACACAACTCCAAAGAATTAAGAGAGGTTTGCAAACATTTTCATATGACTGTAAATGGGCTGGGAGAGTGCAGATACATGGAACTAAACTGGTTAGAGGGGAGGAAATTTTAAATTAAGAGGGTAGACTGTCGAGGTTGGGGTTATTCTCTTTGAAAAAGGCACTTGCGAGGGGACACGATTACACTTTACAAATACATTAGAGGACATTATA
>CM044447.1:21950015-21963724 GCA_024363595.1 Xenopus borealis | reverse complement strand
GCGATTTAGACTGGGTTTTAGATTTCGGCCCCTTCTCTGATTGAGTTTGACACCCCTGATCTATGCCTCTGTCCTCCAACATCCTGATCCTGTTTTACCCTTTTTTCATTGAGGTAGATGCTTCTGAGGTTGGTGCTTGCCTAAAGACATTCTTCTGATGGGACATTACACCCTTGTGCATACTTCTCCAAAAAATTCTCGCCAACGCTGTAAAGTTAGCTCTTGAAGAATGGCACCACCTCCTAGAAGGGTCTTCAATTTTCACAAAAACCTTGAATTTATTCAAACCCTTAAAAGACTGAACCCCAACAAGCAAGGTGGGCTCTGTTCTACTCTCGCTTATATTTTGTCCTGACCTACAACCGGGTTCCAAGAATCGGAAGGCAGACACATTGTCTTGAAGTTTTGCCCCGGTTGCTCGTCATCCTGAAGAGCAAGATCCGATAATTCCTTCTTCCAAAATCATTGCTTCCCCAATTTGCTGAACAAATCCTTTCTACCACTCCTGCCGACACCCCTATTGGGATGGCGTTTGTACCTCCTGAGTTGCGCCACTCTATTTTGCAACAGACTCATCGCTCTAGACAGGTCATCCCGGTCCTGTAAAAACTCTTGAACTTTTAGGACGACTAGTCTGGTGGAACTGCTAGCAATACAACCAAATTAATTATGTCAAATAACGGTTTATGGGAAACCTGAAAGGTACCACTCCACATACTGTACAATCTACCCTACAAAAAGACATTTGTGTTGGTCATTAATTCAAGAGGAAGGCAACCACTGGCACAGTACAGACATTTATTTAATTTCATACAAAATTGCCTCAGTCATATACATTTAGTTAGTACATTTTATGGATTTAAGCCTGCATGTGCTTAATAAACATAATAAACATAATTTATAGTATTAATGTTATATACAAGTATTAGCTCACCTCGAACAAATACTTTCAGTAGCTCTGCTAGAAGAAACAACGCTTCTGCACTGGCTGAGGGAAAAAGAAAGAATTAAAATTACATTAAGTAATGGTCCCAATAAACCACTTTATTCACTTCATGTCCCAGCTCTGCTGAATAATTAAAAGCGGTCACCAGAATTCAGAGTGTTTACTTTTAACAAAGAAAAAAGTGAAATATTTTTTAGTGTAGTTTTGGAAACAAGTAATTGATTATTGGCTCTTTTTGTGCTTGAATATGGGAATCTATTTGCTGTTACACACCAAACTAATTCTATTTCCATTCTGGAAAACAAGAGATGCCTATATTGCTTTATGGAGCAAACCAACCATCGAGATTAGGCTGAAATAGCTTCACATGCCTCATGCTACATGCACAGCAATGCCAATAACCAGGCGCGAGTGGACACGCCCCTCACTTAAAAATAGTTATAAGCAGATACAATACTCCTTTATGTATTTAGGTCAGCTATGTATTTAGGGCCAGCTATTCATTTAGAACTGCTGGATAATTCGGAGTCCTATCAAAACTTGCCGTACAATCTACTTCACTTATTAGATCACATAAGTCATTGGAACATGGTTTGAGGGCTAAGACTTGTGGTGCAACTGAGAAAACAACCCATTAAAGTAAGGGTGAAATGGGCCAAAAAGACCAAAACGTTGTCATCAGTGGTATGTGTGTGGCACATGAGGAATTTGAACATCATCTATCTTAACACTTTTCAGTTATTACATCAAGATATAGAAACTAGTAGTTTATATGGGCATCCTCACAAAAGATAGATGACGAATGCATCTTACCACCCCTAGAAATATCAGGAGGCTCTGAGACCAAGACATCTCCCACCTTTCACCATTAATTAATTTTTTTGTATTTATGATTGGTCATGCCTATAGTTCCAACACAGGGAGTATAGTATTCACATCATTCCCTTTCTCACTGAAGCTTACAATCTTATATCCCTATAGAAAAGTATTTTATTAAGTTGTTGCAAGAAGGGAACCAACTACTCCACTTTATGGTGAAAAGGCTTTTCAAGTAAAGCCTATTTGCCAGTTTTTATTTTTTTTACTGGACCATTCCTTTAAAGGAGGTTACTTCCATGTTTTCCTTTAGTGGGTTGCACTGATATACACAACTGACTTGCATTGGACACTTCCTGCACACACAGCTAAGTATTTGGGCACTGACATGCATTTATACATTTGAATAATTGTTGATAAACATAGCACACATTGGATACCTTTGATACATGGATATTAGCATACTGGGGGAGGAATGTAAAAGTTGCAAAGAGAAAAACAATTTACACCTATTGAATAAAAATCCACATCACGCAATGTAATATTGTTCCTTAAACTGTTATTACATTGCGCATTTTAATTGTGCATTGCAAATTTTAATTGAGCACTCTTAAGGAGTGCTTGAAGGTGTAAATCTTTTGGAGCAAACATAACATTTTACGTCAGAAGTTTTATTACATTAACTGCATAATAAATTTCTACTGTCATGCCTCAATTCTGCATTGTCTAAAGCCATGCAACAGTACCCTTATAAACAATCACAAATCCAACCCACTACGCCAGTTTTCTTTATTCAATATCTCTTAAACAGTATTTGTGTCACGGTCAGCACCCAATTACCAGAACAAGTACCAAGCACCCTGGTCTAGGCTCGTGCTTCACCAGTAGTGTAGCCGCCTTTGGCTTCGGGAGGAGCCCTCAGCTACTCAGATGCCACCTGGACTTAAACGAGAGGTGCAAGGCAGAAGTTCTGGCCAGCAATGGGGCACGACTGTTTAAAAGTCAGTTAGGCCGAAGATCACCGAGCAATTGGATAAGGCAAAGGCGTAGTCAGACAGGCTGGGTCGAGGCAGGCGGATAACTAGGTTTCGTCAGGCAGGCAAGGGTCAAATCCGGGTAATCAATCAGATGGGAGAAGGCAGAATCGGAGTCAATAACAGGCAGGGGTCAAAACCGGGTAATCAATCAGGAGGGTTAAGCCAATTCAAGGTTGGTTTCAGGCAAGGGTCAGGTTCCAGAGATCAGAGTAGTCAAAAACAGCCAGGCAGGGTCAAACACAGGTATCAAACAGATCAGAAGCTTTACAGCACAAGTACAAGGCACCAGGAACAAAACCTATCACGGGCAAAGATCAAGGAAAAAATGTCCCTTTAAATCTATTTGAATTTCGCGCCATTGCGCGCTGACGTCATCACGTCAGCGCCTATAAAAGCCGGAAGTGCGCGCGCGGCGCGCACTAGGAAGCAGGCTCCAAAGAAGGAAGATGGCGCGTCGGGCGTCCACGCTGCGCCACCGCTAGACCACCAGGGTGAGTCCTCACATTTTGTCAGCCTAACGCACTCTCCTCAGGACTTTGCGGATTGCTTTAAAGACAAAGTAGAGTCCATCCACAATCAGATCCCTACCTCTACTAATGCAAACCAGCTTCTCCTTCCTAAGACCGCTTCTGTATGTCTTAATTCCTTCCCTCCGGTAATGTATGAAGTCTTCAAGCTTCTCTTGTCCTCCCCACTCACAACTTGCCCTCCTGACTCCATGCCTTCTTCTCTACTCAAACAACGTGTTGCAGAGCTTACGCCACCATCTTCAATTCTTCTCTAGCTACTGGAACCTTCCCTCCTCCTATCAAAAGGGCCTATGTAGAGATTATTCGTAAAAAGACCATGCTTGACCCATCCTGTCTGTCAAATTACCGTTTGCCTCAACTCCTAGAATTTATTATGTTCGCCTGTACTACTAACTTTATGCACACCCATGCTCTGATGGACCCGCTGCAATCTGGTTTCTGGTCTGGTCGCTCTGCACAAAGTGTTCTCAGTAGTTACAAATGATCTTCATGTTGCCAAAGGTCACTTCTGCATTCTTATCCTCCTTGACATATAATCTGCATTTGATACAGTTGACCAATCTCTCCTGATGCTCTGCATATGTAACCAGGCTGCATCTTGGCTTTCTTCTTACCTTTCTAACTGATCATTCACTGCCTCCTACGCTAACAAAACCTACTCTGCAGTCACACTCAATGTAGGGGTGCCACAAGGCTCTGTACTTGGTCTGTTGTTGTTCTACCTGTAAACTCTATCTTTGGGAGATTTCATCCGCTCATTTGACATGAATCAACTGTATATTGAGGATACCCAAATAGATTTATCCACCCCTTCATTAATAGCTGAAACAGAGCCTCCTAGCAAACTCCAACTGGGTGAACCAGCACCACCTCAAACTCAACCAAATAAAAACAGAACTAATTATCTTTCCACCTAAGCTTGGTTCTACTACCCATTTACTATCTCTACTGATGGCATGCTCAATAGAACCTGTAAACTCAGCTGCCTGGGGGTAATCTAGGACTCCCCTCTCTCTCGTTCTCTGCTCATAGTAACACCACTGTCAAAACCAGTCACCTTTCCTTACACAATATTGCCAAAATTCTTCCCTTTCATTCAGCTTACAAACTCCTCCTAATAACCTTCAAAACCCTTCATTGCTCTTCACCTAACTACTTCTCATCTCTTGTTTCTCTATATGTTCCTGGCTGAAACCTCAGAGCAACCTCTTAGTTGCATCCCCACTACTTTTTCTGCATCAAAAACTTGGTGCTCCTTATATTTTGAATTCCAATCCTGAATCTCTCCAGAGAGAATCCTCCTTCAATGTGTTTAAAACTGAACACAAAGACTACCTCTGGGAGCACCTGGATAACACTAGAAATGGGAACTGGCAATTATATGACAGAGTCACCCCCTCCGAATTGTGTCTGTAAGTTACCCTCCCATTTAGACTGTAAGCCTCCATTCTTTTGTCTCCTTGACACTGAGCACTTAATCTGTATAGTAATTGTATTTCTAATAATGCACGGTATGTTACTTCTATGGTATTATTTTGCTGTACAGAACTTTGCCCTCAAGGAGCTCTATAAAAATATGCAAAACATACAAGTACAAAGTAGCTGCACTCAAATTAGGATGGCATCAGAATGGCTTTTTTTTAGCTTTCCACTGGATCAGCTGGCATTCACCGTAAGTTTTATTCACAACCCAAATAACCATTGTTAGTTTATCTTGACAATAATTGGCTTATGGCACACAGGATTTATTCTATGCCGCCATTTATACATTCACTGTTAAATTAACTTAACCTGGCACAGGAGCCTTCTATTTTAAATAAACTTTTGGCAAGCTCCTCCGCGGGATTTTGAGCTCGTCTGCGGGTGAATGACACTGGAATAGAAAATGTGCCATAAGGCTTAAATCTCGAACTGTAGAATAAGTCTCTCTCCCTATTCTTGTTTGAATAGATTTAAATTGGCTTACTGCTCTACATTTCGTATGTTATGTTGCAAGCCAACACTGTTATGAATCTTACCTCTTACTTTTTCATCAGTAAGGTGTTCATGAAGCAATTTGGATACCAATCCCTGTGAAGAGAACATTTAGAAAATAAGGTTTCCTTTTTACCGAAATTCCTTTGCTTCTGCGAAAAATAACTGATAGAGAAATCACCGAGTAAATGCAGTTATTTTATATTTAATGCTACTTTGAGTATTTGGAGTTAATGGTGTTCCTCCAAATAACATTAATTTATGATTATACAGTTTTATAGACAGCAAATAAGAACATCACATAGAAATCTGGAATCTGAAATACAGTCAAGGGGAGGAAAGGAGGCTCACAGAGCAACCACGTAAGAGTAGAGGGGCTGGTCCACAGCTAGCCCAAAGCAAAGAGAGATGAGATGAAATGCAACAGAGAATTGCTGTGAGAGGATATCCCAAAGAGCTGTTAGAAACTTCCAAGAAATGAGGTGGAGAATACCTCTCCGGATGAGCTGAGAGAGTAAAAATGGAATCCCCCAGGCTGGCATTTGTAATCAAACACACAACTGCTATTAATAGTGTCAGGAACATTATCAAGAAACATTAGCATATCTTAAACTTTTGCCCCTCCTATACAAGCTTCCTCTGAACCCCCCAATAATGGCCTATCAACGGGGTAAGAACCTTCGAGATACCCGGATTAAAGCAGAAAGTAGGGAAAGTTTTTTGGTACATCTAAATGGGAAAGCCCCCCACCAGCCCACTTAATAGTCACTTTGTATGGCATCTTACAGCAGCCCCTCTGGCATTTGCCAGTACCCACAGATTGCCAGTCCGGGCCTGCGCTCTCCCGTATAGCGGAGGCAAAGGACTCCTGTAGTGCCACACGCAACTAAATACGTACTAGATCTCATGCAGTTGCAGAAGAGGGCTATCTGTACACACATGGATATAATTAGCAAAAGCTGAGGCACTAATTCTCTTAGCCACAAATGACCACCTGCACCTGTACTGGGCTGGGAACTTTCATCTGGTGCAGGTGGCCTAACACTCAGGGGGACCGTTTAAAAAAAATCCCCCACCGGAAGTGCGAATGTGACAGGTTTCCTTTAAAGGAACAGTAACATCAAAACATTTTTTTTTTTTATTCTAGTACAAATAAAAAAAAAAAAACCAACACAAATTATACTTTCAAATCACAAAACCTTTATTAAGAAATAACTTAAAGAAACTCCACTTCCAGTCCTGTACAAAAAAGGCAATCTGCCCCGAGAGCTTAGATTCAGATGTGCTCCTCCAGCCACTGTCTGATGAGAAGCAGCCACTGCTGCAGCCGACATTGATCCGCTACGGTCATAACACGATGAGCCTTCCCCAATACTCTACCCAAACGCACCAGTCCTTGTCTGTTTCCTAGGGAAGAAAAGTCCAAATCCAGTGACGGAAGGAGCGAGGACATCCAAGATACCGGTGTCACTGGAACAACCAGAAGGAGAAATCAAGCCAAGCAGCACGGATGGTTGCCATATCGCCTTTTCTGTACAGAACAGGAAGTGGAGTTTCTGCAAGTTATTTCTTAATGAAGGCTTTGTGATTTTAATTTATTAGCGTTTTTTTATATGCATACTAGCGAATTTTTAATTTTTTTTTTAATGTTACTGTTCCTTTAAATAATAAACAGGTTCCGGAAGTACTGAACCTAATGCTCCAATTCAGGAATTGCCGAGGAACCAGTCTTTGAGAATTTCTTTAGTAGGTCTATAGCCAGCCTTATGGGAGCCTCGGTTACATTTTGTCGACAAGAGAGAAAGTTTACAGAACATTCCATGATAGCTGGAGGGGGAGTATATTTACCTTCGGAAACGCTGGCTCATCTTGATCCCGCTCCATCACACAGTATCTCCCGCTGAAACCGAGCCACGCAAACCCTACGCTCCGCTAACTCAAGTCTCCGCCCCCTTAAAGTTCAGGGCAATCCTCTCACTATCCCCTCCTCCCTTGTACTGACCGAACCAATCCCAAGCACTTCCGTATCTAGGCTGTCAGTTTGTGATGTTGAAGCTGGTTTGTTTCACAAAGGCTCTGTCCCGGCATGCTTTGCTCTTCCTGGTTACAGCAGTTGTACTAGTTGGTGTGTTTGCTGGGACTGATATTTCCTTCAGAACAGTACAAGGAAGGTGACGCGTGCAGGTATTTCAGGCTAGCTTGGTTCTCGGAATCATTAGAGCTACAGTCAGGATCAAGTGCTTAGCAGGTAATGGTAGGAGCAACGCTCACAGGGAATTCTTACATATGTGTATGAAACTTGATCAGTTTAAAATATGGTGTTAGTCTACAGAGAGAGAGACTTTTTATTCCTCAGCTTTTTAAAGGAAAACTATACCCCGAAAATGAATACTTGAGCAACAGATAGTTTATATCAAATTAAGTGACACATTGAAGAATTTTACCTACCTGGTATATATATTTAAGTAAATATTGCCCTTTTACATCTCTTGCCTTGGACCACCATTTGGTGATGGTCTGTGTGCTTCCTCAGAGATCACCTGACCAGAAATATTTCAACTCTAACTGTAACAGGAAGAAGTGCTGAACAACTCTGTCTGTTAATTGGCTCTTGTGACCTTAAATTATAGTTTGCTTGGTATGTTTGTGTGCACCATTGAATCATATGATCCCAGGAGGCCGTCCTTATTTTTTAAAATGGCTATTTTCTATTTAGGATGACCCAATGGCACATGCTACTAAAAAAGTACATTATTATAAAAATGGTTTATTTACATGAAGCAGGGTTTTACATATCGGTTGTTTTATGCAATATCTTTTATAGAGACTTACATTGTTCGGAGGGTATAGTTTTCCTTTAAATTGAGTTCTGGTCATGTGTGCTTTCACAATCGCATGCTGTTTATTTATGGCTTGTGCTGTTTGGAACAGGATTCTGGGAATTGTATTGTCTGTGAAGGAGTTTAGTTACCGATATGTATTGCTCTTCCTGGTTACTGAGATTGTGTACAAATGCAGGCTTCATCTGGCAGTTAGGGCGGACAAATATTACTTATTTTTTAAGCCTAAACTAAATAAAACTGGGTCGGTATATTCATGTCGATTCTCTCTGTAGTTTGCCATGACATTATACACCTTCTGGTGGAATGCTTTTTTAATTTACAAGAGAACCATGTTTTTATATTTTAGTATGATAAAGGAGTACTCTTCACAGTTTTAGTTTCACAGTTACTGTCTTCCTTGTAATGAGCTGAGCTAAGGTAGCTGTACACTGGCCATTTATGTGTAAGCAAATTGGGCAAATCGAGGAATGCATCAATATGCCAATGCCCTACTTGTTAGGGATTTTCACCCGTGTCTGATTCATTTCTGGCCCATATTTTCCAGATATTGTTTGGGTTTTTGGCAGCTTAAAGGGCTCCTATGGCTTAAAAAACTTGCCCCCAACAGTGACCGCTTTTCTTAATGCGTGTGATGTTACAAACGCGCATGCGCGCCTACTGTCATGGCGGCTTGCACCAGGAACTCCTTCCCCGTGTGAGCTTTCCTGGGCTGGTGGGGGGCAATTTTTTAAAAAAAAAAAAGTACTGGTACCCCCAACTGGAATGCGGGCTCTATCAACCCGCACCTTTGGTTGGGGGTAACTTTTTTTTAAGCCACAGGTGCCCTTTAAATCTGCTATTGTATGGCTTTCTTTAGTTTTAATAGATGTTTTGGCTTACAGATAAGCAGAAAAAACATATTGAAAGATGTTCATTTTGATGAATTTCATTATCTGCCTTGCAAAATGCAGAAATTTGTGAACATGAAGTAGCTTCAATGTCACGTCTAGCTCAAGAAACAGAAATTATTTTTGGGCTCTGATTTCAATGTGTATTAAAAATGGAGGCATTGTTTACATAGAAGATAAACCATTGCAGCCTAACTAGGTATAAACATTGTCACCGATGTAAGCAGAAAAGATTATATATACAAAAGAGACTTGAGCATGTTAAAGATAAACAAAGGTCCTGTACCGTTTGATTTTCATCCCAGGGTACTTAGTGAGCTTAGCTCTGATTGCCAAACCTACTTAATTTTTCAGAATTCATTGAGATCCGGCATGGTGCTTAGAGACTGACAAAAGGCTAATGTGGTGCCCCTATTTAAAAAGGGATCCCTGTTCTCAGCCTCAAAACTGCAGGCTGGTTAGTCTGACATCTGTGGTAGGAAAGCTTTGTGAAGGGTTATTAAGGGATAAGATACTGGACTTATAACAAATAACAATACTGTTTGATTGCGCCAACATGGTTTTATGTGTAATAGATCTTGCCAGACTGATTTAATTTCTTTTTATGAGAAGGTGAGCAGGAACCTCGATTCCTGGATGGCAGTGGATGTGATCGACTTTGCTAAAGCATTTTATATTGCCACACAGAAGGTTACTGGTGGTAATAGATCTTGCCAGACTGATTTAATTTCTTTTTCTGAGAAGGTGAGCAGGAACCTCTATTCTTGGATGGCAGTGGATGTGATCGACTTTGCTAATGCATTTTATATTGCCACACAGAAGGTTACTGGTTAAATTAAGGAATGTTGGCCTGGAACATAGTATTTGTACCTGGATAGAGAACTGGCTAAAATATAGATTACATAGAGTGGTGGTAAATGGAACATTTCCTAATTGGACCAGTTTTGTTAGTAGAGAACCGCAGGGCTCTGTACTAGGTGCTTTGATTTTAATCTTCATCAACTGGAAAATGAGTTTCAATGTTGATAAATGCAAGGTTTTGCACTTTGGCAAACATAATATAAAAGTAAGTTATACACTAAATGGCAGTGTGTTGGGAGTTTCCTTAACTGAGAAGGATCTAGGGGTTTTTGATAACATGTTGTATAATTCTGGGCAATGTCATACTGTGGCCACTAAAGCAAATACAGATCTGTCTTGCATAAAAAAGGGGGGATGAAAACCTATTGGTCCCTTTTAAGGCCTCATCCTTACAGTGCAACTTTGGACTCCAGTCCTTGAGAGTGCTATATAACTGAGCTGGAGAGAATTTAGACATGTGCAACCAAACTGGTTAGGGAATGGAAGACCTAAATGTATGGGAACTTAACTTGATTTTTTTTAAACCTGTATAATCCCATAAATTCAGAACAAAAAAATTAAGCTATATGTCCCCTTTAAACCATGTATACTAATCTATGCTTATGACATCTTCTTTCAGAAGCTTATAAGAAGACCACCTGCAATTTTTTGGTATCAGAGTAGCAGCTTCACATGGGAATCTGCAAGATGGATGAATTCAAAAGATTGTATGTGTGTATGTGTCAAGAGATGGGTTCCGAGCCTCAGGAATCTGTGCTTGGGCAGTTCAATGAAATGAACAAATCTGCGAAAAGGGGGCAACTTGACCTCTCTACACAGAGTATATCCCAGAATTCATGCCAGGTCCTTGGGATCCTCCTGCAGAATGATGTAACATTCACTCAGGTGATCCTCAGTGACTGCATGATCAGTGAGGATGGTAAGTAACTGGCTAGTTCAAAGAAAAGGCAAAACAATTAAATCTCATTTTTACTTTCTGTAATGAAAATGAAATCTCATCTAAAAAATTTGTACTGTTTTTTTTTTTAACAACTGACTATACGCAGTGGAACTCTCTGTGGATAGGAATTGTCAGACAGTCCCTAAAACCTTTACAGTGAATCAGTCATACTTCTGAACAGCAGGGGGAGCCTTACTTCCCAGTCGTGCAGCAGCTTTGTTTCCCTGTAGAGCAGTCAGCGACTTCGTAAAGTTGATGTAAAGGCAAAAATAAAATCCTATACAAATCCTATACTCTATAGTTTCCAAACTCAGCTGCAGGGACAAAGATCATGGAGCTAGATTTAAGCAGATAAACTGAGATTCTATTTGGAGGACTATTTTGCTGCATGACAACACAGGATCCAGTGCAGTCTGCATATTCTTATTATTAATCAGTCTTCTGGCAGATATTATTAGACTTGTGCTGTTTTGATAGTATATGATGATCCCTAATAAAACATTTGTTTGATTAGGCTTGTGGTGCAGTAAGTTTATGTTTAGTATATAAAATACAACATTTCTAATGTAGTGTATAGGCAAATCTCTGTACATTTTCCAGGGGCATAATGCATAGAGTGTAGAGCATTTGCAGTCCAAGTGGAACTGGTAAAGCAGGGCAAAATCAACAGGTAAAAATAAAGTAGACCTTTGCATCATAGGAGTCAAATAAGTGTTATCATTTCCATAGTTAATTCATAGGGTTATCAACCCTTCAAGGCGCTGGGATGTGCCAGCTGAAACACTGCAGGGAATGTGAAGCTATGGAACCAACTGCATCATAGACAGTGTTACTTTGTACCTGCACTCTCAGTCTCCTGAAGTACCATTAGCTCTGCAGCTGAACATTGTAGAACTATTGTCCTCCTGGATTGGTGGGACATTTTTACAGTGAGTGGCTTAAATCTACACATTCCTTCAGCAGTCTGAACAGCAGCACTTTGTATGGGCCATCCAACTGTGCCTCAGAAGCTCCATTTCGTATATTTAGACCAAAAAGTAGACCTTTGCGTCTAAAGCATGTATGTTTTGGCTTTCTGAAAACAAACATAGATATTTTGTATTACTAACTTAAGAGCAAATTCTAGCAGATGTGAATGAACACACATTCCATTGACCACTGTAGAATGGAATGTGTTTTTATGAGCATAAATATTGTTACTGTAATGTGTCTGGTGAGCTCTCAGTCCAAAGCTTCCTCTTGGCTATTGAAAAGACGCAATAATTAAATGGAAATTATGTAACACTGGAGCAATACAGAAACATAAATGCTTGTGAAGGGGTCATGTCTTTAGTTATTGATTACTGGTCAGAACAATATAAACCCTCGTAATCTCCACTTGAGAATGGAATATGTTTTTTGACCATAGATATTAATACCGTGATGTGTCTAGTGCTCTCAGTCCAAGCTTTTTTTCTTTAATGTTACACTCTTTCTCCTGGTCACAAGAAACTGAGGAAATGATGTAGCTTTATACTGTCTGTGTTCTAATGTCAATGTGGTATGTTTTGTTTAAGATATGGACTAAGTGGTGCAGTTACTCCCATATGAGAGGCCCACTTGTACAAAGTTCAGATACAAATAGATCAGTGAAATAAAAACTCAATGAGAAGCATCGCTATACTACTTTTGCTATCCATGCTTCTGCTATATTGAGATGGTACTGCCATATCAAGTTAAGGAATATAATCATTATTGCATATCCTGACAGCACACAAAAATTCGCCATATTTGGAAAACTTAAAAACAGGTGGTACTAATATGATACTGTAAAAAAAACTTCAATATTACAGTATCTGTTTAATCATTACGATCACTGTGTAAAGATCGCAGTAAAGTGAGAATTAAACCATGTCCTTTTTTGCGTTGGCAGGTCTCAAAGCCCTTCTTCAGGGCTTGCACTCCAATTCAGTAATAAAGCACTTGGACCTAAAGGTGAGTACCAGTCATGTCCCTTCTTGGCAGCAATTTATATGTAGAGGGAAATCTGACATTTCTGTCTGCACAGGGTAACAACCTGCGAGCTGAGGGAAGCAAGGCTTTGGGAAATTTCCTGAGACACACGGCTTCTCTGACAAGGTTTGTGAATGTGTGAAGTAGCTACATTCCAGTTTGCTGTCTTTATCTTTTTTACTTCACTTTAATTTTAGATTATCATGTTCCTAGTGAAATGCTTTAGAAAGCAATCATGGCCATGTGAAAATGTTCTAAAGCATTTGGACCTGCTCTTAAACGGCATGTAAAGGCAAAAAAATTAAATCCCATTTAAAAAAACCTGTCTCCAATATACTTAAATAAATAAAAGTGTACTGTTTTTATAAGAAACCTGACTGTAGGCATTGAAATACTCCCTTCATTTACTGCTGTGGATAGGAATTATATGATGGCCCCTAACTGCTCTACAGGGAAACAATCATCTTTATGAACAGCAGGGGGTGCCCCTGCCTTGTATAACTCAGGCAGCTTTGTTTGTTTCCCTGTAGAGAAGTTGGTGACTGTGTAGAGATTTGTATTGGATTTATTTTTTTCCCTTTACTATTTCCAACTCCAGCTGCAGGGACAAAGATCATGGAGCCAGATTTAAACAGAAATACAGAGATTATTTTGCTGCAGCCACTGGTTCTGCAGAGTTGGAAAAAGTTTTAAACAATACAAAAACTATAAAATCCACATTCGATTACAGGACAACACAGGACCCAATACAGTCTGCCAATTCTGATTATTATTCAATCTTGCTGTATTGGCAGATATTATTTGACTTGTGCAGTTTGATAATTTATGACGATCCCTAAGCTTAGCCCAGACCACACTGACCACCTGCACATTGCGGTGCAAT
>CM044447.1:21931994-21947470 GCA_024363595.1 Xenopus borealis | reverse complement strand
TTTACATGAAGCAGGGTTTTACATACGAGTTTTATGCAAAATCTTTTTATAGAGACCTACATTATCCGGGGTTATAGTTTTCCTTTAAGAGTGACTGAAGTTTACAGAGCACAAGTCACATGACTGGGGGCACTTGGGAAACTGGCAACATGTCCAATTTTAAAATTAACTATAAAAATCTGTTTGATCTTTTGAAAAGTGGATTTAAATGCAGGATTCTGCTGGATGATGCATTTTGCAACAAAAAACAAAGGTTTCCTATGACAGAATTCCTTTAAATAGCAATTACTGTAATATAGCTAAAATAAAGTAGTCATTATTTGGACACCGTAATAATTTAGAAGAAGAGCTTGCTTTATAGTAGGCCTGACTTCTAGGTTTGACAGTTTTACTTAACTGTGGATGTTTTGTCAGACCTTCGCTGGAATAACATTGGTTTACTTGGAGGGAGAGCTATACAAAGCTGCTTTGAAAGCAACAAAACACTTGTAAAGTTGGAGTTATCTGGGAACAACATCTCAAGTGATGTTCTGAAGGCCATCGGTAAGTGATATATAACTCAACATCTAACCTTAACTTGATATCTTGTTTTTTTTTCTATAGTAATTCTATATGAAAAGTGGAGGGCCTGGATAGAAAAATTAGAAGTACAAATACATTTGTAGCTTTACAGAGATTGTTTATCCATATATTGCAATATGTTTAAGCTGGCCAACTATGTTTTGTAAAATGTATAATGAAGCAATTGAATTCTTAATGAATCAGATGCAATTTTAGAGTAGGACTGGCCAGATTTGGGATGACTGACGTAGTTGGCCAGCTTAAATATATTGCAATATAACTGTATGCACAAAATGTCTCATAATGTCTAATGAAAGGGCAACCAAGTTTGGGAGTTTTACTTTGAAAGCATCAAGTAAGTTGCAGGTATAACTTAGTCCCTTTGTAAAATGTATAATGAAGCAATAGAATGCTTAATGAAATTTGAGAGTAGGGCTGGCCAGATACGGGATGACTGGCGTAGTTGGTAGTGGTGAGCACTCTGATGGCATTTGGGGTCAATATGGATTCAACTTGGATTAATACACTGGAAGTGCCTTTTTTATTATAGAATTTGCTGAATATTCCATGTGGCTGGTTTTTATATATATATATTTTTAGGATTTTTTAACCCTTTTTCTTTAACCACGTATTTGGTTTGTGCATTGGGGTAGATGGTGCAGAGATTATACATTTGAGAATTGAGTAAGCACTTTGATTAAGAGTAATTTATATGTTTTTATTTAAGATAATTTATGGTTAATCATTTATGGTTATGGTAAAAAAAAAGATACATAATGAGTAAGGAGACAAATTAGCAAATTCACCACCTTACTGAAGTACATGAATTAGCAGTTGGAAAAGGAAGGAAGAGCTAACCTGGATGCAGAAAGACAAGACACCAAAGACATGTGGGTTAAGAACCTATCCGATAGGGTACTAACTCAGCCAGAAAAGGCCGTGCTATCCAAAGGGTTGAACTATGCAGTGACACGACAACACATCCCAGTAGTTGCTCATCACTGCCACAGAATCCGCCATCAATAATAATCACATAAAAAAGGAAGAAACGGAACAACTTGGACTAAAATTGTCAGCTGCCTTGTCAAGTGCCAGAACACCGCTCTCAAACCTTACTTCACAAGAGAGAAGAGCTCTCCGTTCTCTAAGTAAGGACCCAAACATCACTATCCTGACAGCAGATAAAGGGCGATGCACAGTTGTGCTCAACCCAACAGACTATCACTGCAAGATAACCATACTACTCAGTGACAGCTATACATATGAATCTTTAAGAAAATACCAAACCAGCTCTTACAAGAAAAAGGTTATAGGTTGCTTACAACAACTTGAAAAGGAGAAAGCCAGCAATCGAGTTTTATACCGCCACTTGTACCCCAGAGAAGCCACACTATGCCTTTACGGACTCCCCAAGATACACAAATAAGGAGCCCCACTAAGGCCCATTGTCAGCAGCATAAATTCAATGACATACAGCATTGCAAAATGCTTGGCTAACATCTTAGCTTCTTTGGTAGGCAGTACAGTACATCATATCCAGAATTCCAAAGACTTTGTAACCAAGATTCATGGCGTTACACTAGAGGCAGAAGAAACAATGGTATCATATGATGTCACTTCATTGTTCACATGTATACTTACGACAGAGGCAATTGAGACTGAAAGAAATTGACTGCAGCAAGATAACACCCTTAGCAGCAGAACAAAGCTCAATCCTAACCAAGTATGTTTGTTGCTAAACTGTAGATTTGTGCCTTAATACCACATACTTCAAGTACAAGTACTTTTTTCTAGTCTCCAGTCTCTCCCATTGTAGCTAACTTGTACATGGAGGAAGTGGAAAGGAGGGCTTTACTTACATTCCAGGGAACTACACCGAGTCACTGGTTTAGATATGTGGATGACACTTGGGTTAAAATCAGACCCAATGAAATGGCTGTCATTACAGAACGCATTAACTCAGTGGACTATAACATCAAGTTCACAAGGGAAGATGTCCACGGGAACTAACTTGCCTTTTTGGACTGTTTGATATGCATCCAAGAGGGGGTAACTTGACAATGGAGGTATACAAGAAACCCACTCATGCGGATCAATCTCTGTTGTTCGGTTCCCACCATCTGCTTGAACACAAACTGGGTGTTATTAGAGCTCTGCACCACAAGGTAGAATATGTGGCAACTGATAGAGTCCAGAGACAAGAGCATAAACATCTGAGAGGAGCTTTGAAAGTGTGTATGGCTGCCCAGACTGGGCCTTTATCAAAGCCGCAGCAACCAAGCCCAACAGGAACACCAAAAGAAATAACCGTCTGGTGACACATAGGGGTATATTTATGAAAGAGTCGCGTTAAGAGTGAAGTTCCACCACTAGAGTGAAATTCCGCAGCTCTCTATTAATTTCTATGGGATTTTTAAAGGCGTATTTATCAAAGGGTGAAATATCACTTTCACCCATTGATTAATACGCCTTTCAAAATCCCATAGAAATTAATTGAGAGCTGCGAAATTTCAGTAGCGGTGGAACTTCACTCTGATAAATTTACCCCACAGTAGGCAAAATATTGTCATCCCATATGTAGCTGGAGTGTCTGGAGAGGATTTTCAACAAATGCCACGTCCCTGTGTTTTTCAAACCTAGCAACACACAGACAAAAACTGGTACACCCTAAGGATCCAACTCCTAAATTAAACTCCTAAATTTAACCTGTTTCTAGGCGTTGCATGACACATTGGTAATCCTATCACAGTAACTACACAGAATCAACACCTCTGTGAATTTCAGATGTCACCTCTCTGGAGAGTTACCATGTGCTATTGAATTGGATTGTTGGAAGAGTCTATAAGTCGAGAACTCCCCACACCAGTCAACTTCCAGTTATTTTTTTAATTATTTATATTCGATATATACACTGTATATTTCTACATCCACTGCAATATTTCAAACACATTTAAACACATTTAAATAATGTATAAATAAATGTATACAAATGTGCAATCTACAAAAAAATGTGCTAAAATATGATTAAAAACGCCAAAGATACGTCATAAGTTGCATCCTATGGTTTCTTTATGATTTATTTATTTTATTTTTTTAAGATTTATTATTTTTATTATGTTTGGCAAACACTTGGCAATTGTAGAGATATGTTACTTTAGAGATATAATATTGTATATCTATTGTGTTTTATTGGTATCTTCAGGTCTGATGAAAACATTATTGCTAAGGCAGAGGATATCACCTTTTTAAGGGTTGTATACAGCATCCGCATAATGGCAGCCAATGTTTGGTGTTTTTTAATCATACTGAATATACATTCTGTAAATGTGTTTTAAATATTGCAGTGGATATATAAATATATATGATACAGTAATCATTGCTATGTCAACACGTAATTAACACTATTCACGGATTGGTGGTTGTTTGTATTTATGCATCATGTGATGACTTCTGGGTGCATTCTGATGACGGTTGATGTGGGGGAAGTTGTAAAACTTTAATAAATTCACTCTTCACTATATCAGTGAGTGCTCCTTTTGCTTCGTATAATATGTATTATATTATAAAGTAGTATTTCATGTAACACTTTATCAATCCATAAAGTGCCATATGTTGCACACCACTTTGTTGTATTTGCATAACAACATACATATGATTTTAATATACTGTAACTGTGAACTGATATATAATCTCTCTAAATGTATATTTCTTGGATTTAGTTTAACAGCAATAAAGTATCCCATTTTCCAAAACCAGTGTATTGCACAATTTCAATGGAATAAAAAGGCCAAATGGCCAATATATTGCACTCTATATGGTAACTATAATTATAACAAACAAATTTAGATACCTCTGGAATACTTCTACAGAAGAATTAGCACATTTTGTGCAGGCTCTGTAATTGCCATTTTTTAAATTTTATTTGGTCTTTAGCACTGTAACAGTAGTATAATTTCCAGTTCTCATTCATTTAATAAACATGTTTGCTGTATCAATGTCTAACAGAGTTGAGCATCAAACATAATCAGGAAAGGCAGTTTATAAAGAAAGGAAATGTAAGCCAAAGACAGATGCTCACCAAGGAGGTCCAAAATCTAAAGCAGGAGAAGAACAGTCAGGTGAGACCCTACACTTTGCTCAATGACTTCTGTATGACATCAATATTCTTATTATACCACTCTGACTTTTCTTTTCCAGTTTATTAATATGATGGAAACCATGGATAAGCAGAGGGAAGAAATGAATTCCATCAACAGGTCAGTTGTACTTTCAAGGCTTTGTTTATTAATGCAGGTTGCCCAAACATTCTTTTGAGTTTTTATTTTGCACCTTTAATCTCTTCTTTTCTTTTGGGATAGATCAGCAGCTTTACGTGCCGGGAGACTGCAGGAAGCCCTAGATGAGAGGAAATCTGTTGTGAATTCATTAACTGCTAAGTAAAGACTATTCAAATAATCCTTTAGGAATTCTTGTAGGATGTCTACTGACACCACTGTCTTTCTGCAGGTTGCACCTGATGGAAGCTGCCCTGGCATTGTCACACCAGAAGGAACATGACCTTGGGGAGCTCCTGAGATCACTAAAGCAGGAAGATTCCAATTTGAGGGAAAAACATGCTAAGGAACTAATAAAGGCAAAAGAGGTTAGAGTCTTCGCAATTATTAGGTCTAGGTCACTCACAGGAATACCCAATGTCCTTTTCTGTATTTATCACTACCTTCGGATGTGGACTACCTTCTGAAGTAGGCTTCAAGTAGATGCTTGGTGGTGAGTCTTTTTGGCACAAACAAAAATTTACTGTGGATTTGTATTGTTGTGGAACAAATCTGGAGCAGCAAACTTGACTGCAATATTCTTTATTGGGGAGTAGAGCTACACCACATGTTTTGGGCAATGCCCTTTGTCAAGTGTAAATGAACATTCAAAAAACAAACACCTCACTTGACTAATCCAGTGCATCATGGGTAAACTGTTTCCATTAACCATTTAATATGACACATCCATTAAAATGCATTGCGCAAATACAATTATTAATAAATAGCATAAGTTATAAAGTGCAATGTGAACAATTCATTTATCTCAAAATAAATCATTAAAATGCATCATATATCAATTAGTTAATAAATAAATCCACAAACGTGGCCCTCCATATTAATACATCAATTGGATACATAATTGCAAAAATTTAAGTTCTAAGTGATACGTGCTATTATCCCAATAAAGTTCATAAAAATATGTAGTTTAAGAACAGGTACCTGCTTGAACCGGCCTAACCTGTAAAAAAAGATAGGGAAAATGTCATTAGGCCTATCCAGCCCTTGCTTTTCATAACTATGTTGTGTCAAATTGACTAATTATTGCAACAATGTTTCAATTTTATTATCAGCTCAAGATTAATTGCTACAATGACTTCTAGAGAATAAACTCTCTATATTTATCAATTCGAGCAACAATGTTGTTTCAAATTGACTAATTATTACAACAATGTTTCAATGCTATTATCAGCTCAAGATTAATTGTTACACTAACTCTTCTAGAGAATAAACTCGCCAATATTTATCTAATCGAGCAACAATGTTGCAACTTTAAAGAGGAACTCCGGTTTTCAAAAAAATCTCTAAGTTGTAGTGAAACACATTTTATCAATTGCAATGCATTATTTCTTTCCTACCATTTAGAGACAATTTAACGCTGAAAATGTTTCTAACAGTCACTCAGGCTTTTTCTTCTTCACTGTTCCCGACTCCAGTTACAGATGGCTTCAGTGAAAGTAGTCGACTCACAAATCCTCCCCTACATAGTCAACAGGGGAGCTGTCTGAACCAGGTCATGCAGTGTTGCTTTAATAAGCTGGCAATAAGCTGGCAAAAGGGCATTTACACTTTACATTTTGGGGTCCCACTACTGTTATATTTTTTTTTGTCATATTTTTAAACATAGCTTTCTGTTCAAAGCAACTCCAGAGCAGTGTTCACTGAGGGAGCAGCAGATCAGCAGTGTGTCTTGTAGGTGTGTGTTTTTCCCCGCACAGAAACTCTAAAGCCTCCTATTTCATATCCCCTTGTGGTGTGTGTGTGTGTGTGTAAGTAAATTAAATGCTGCCATTTGCTGTAAACACTTTTCCAATGCACTGTGGAGGATGTAGTTTTTAGCTATACCATTTGAATAACTCATGATGATGTCACAAGTACATCGAACACTCCTACTCTGGAGGACTTTTGAAACTAAACAGATGAATGCAGCTTGCTTTATGGATCAGAAAACAGGTAAAATCATATATTAAGATTAAGAGGTGGGAATTTTGGGATGCTTGATATTATTTTACATATTAAGGCCAGTGTCCTGAAGGTTTTTTTTTTGTCGCTATATTTATTCTCCTGATTGAATGGACTCACCAATACATGATTCAGCAGGAGATCCATGACAATTACAACTAGCTGACTAGTTATAAATCTTAAAACAAAAAGACAACTGAATATTACTTCCAAACATCCCTTAGAGCAGGGATCCCCAACCTTTTTTACCCGTGAGCCACATTCAAATGTAAAAATAGTTGGGGAGCAACACAAGCATGGAAAAGTCCCTGGAGATGCCAAATAAGTGCTGAAATTGGTTATTTGGTAGCCCCTATGTGGACTGGCAGCCTACAGGAGGCTCTACTTGGCATTTCACTTAGTTTTTATGCAATTAAAACTTGCTTCCAAGGCTGGAATTCAAAAATAAGCACCTGCTATGAGGCCACTGGGAGCAACATCCAAGGGGTTGGAGAGTAACATGTTGCTCACAAGCTACTGGTTGGGGATCACTGCCTTAGAGGAAATTATAAATTATATTGTTCATTTAATCCTTTCTGTTGAGTACTTTCTAAACTCTTAATCCATCTGGCCTCTCTTTGTAATAATATTGTAATAGTATTGTATTTCATACATGGAAATGTACCTACTTTAGGAATACCTTTAAATGATGTACTATTGTTATCTGGTTCTGAAATAGAACGTAATGTGTCTCGTATAGATCTACCTCTCTTATATGAAAAACGAGGAAGATTTGAGAAAATTGACCTAAACTTAACATCGATCTGAAGTATTGGGTAACAATCTTTTCTACCATCTTAATATGTTTATCATACTTGCATACAAATGTCAATCTATCCATAGCAACCTTCTTTTGTTTAGGTTGCAACAGATCAGTACGATCTATGCTATTTACCTCATCTTCTACTGCTTTAAGTTTCCCTTTAGGGCAGGGGTGTCCAAACTTGGCCCTCCAGATGTTAAGGAACTACAAGTCCCACAATGCATTTGCCTGACTGTGGCTGTCAGACTCCTTCATTGCATTGTGGGACTTGTAGTTCCTTAACATCTGGAGGGCCAAGTTTGGACACCCCTGCTTTAGGGCTAGGGCAGACGGGGAGATTCAGGGGCATTTTGTCGCCTGGCGACTTCTCGCCACGACTTGTAGCCCCCGAACCTCCCCGAATAGCCCTGCCTCGCGAGTCAATTTGGAGCGATTTCAAAAAGCGGGGGAGGTTCGGGGGCTACAAGTCGCGGCGAGAAGTCGCCAGGAGACAAAATGCCACCGAATCTCCCCATCTGGCCTTAGCCTTAGGGTATCCTCTCTGTATAAACCTTTTTGTTAAAGCTGGCCATAGATGCAAAGAGCCGCTCATTGGACGACCTCGCCAAACAAGCAGAGCTTTCCCCCGATATGCCACTAACTGGCAGGGCTATATCGGGGTAATCAGAACGTTCGGCCCTATGGCCGAATGATCGGATTACGACGAGCGCAATGGACTTCCAACGGGCCGGTCAGAAGAAAATCCAACCTTCCCGATTGATGTCGTTTCAGGAAGACCCATCATAAACAATAAAATTAGCTACTGCTGACCCCATCGACGTCCCTTGTTTTTGCCAATAAAAAGAATCTTCAAACTTAAAATAATTTCATTTTTACCTCTTCTGTGACAACCTGTGTAAAGGGCAGAACAAGAGATATCTGGGACACATTTACTTTTCTTTTTCAATTGTGGCATAGTTACATTCGACTGTGCATCAAAAAATTTCATTTTAAATTTAGCAGAATGAATAAACTTCCTCCACCTCCACAGTCAAAAAAAAAATAATTTGCGTTTCTAGGCACAAAACCTAGACCCTTATTTAAAACTTTATGTTGAGCATTTGTTAAAGTATAGGAGGATAAGTTAACCAACAGTTAATTTACCTCCTGTGGCTGCTGCTCCCTGTTGCTCTGGTTTGTGCGCCTAAAAAATGCTGCTCATTTTTACTGGGTAGTTGTTCCTCGTCCTTGCTGCTAGTGTGAAGAATCCAGTGGGTCGCAATATTGTTTAGTAGAATAACGGGGCGGTCTGTAGCTCCCTCCATAGCGATCTCTTTGCTCCTTAGATTTCCTTGACTATTCGTCAGTCCTCTGATAATTACCATTATATCTAGGCAGACCTATCGAAAGTGACCCTACTGTTGAATTGAAGAAAATGATATTTTTGATGGTAACCGATGCCTATACCTACAGAGATAATTGATAAAACAACCAAAAAATATCTTATTACAGACCTCCCTAGAATCCCTATGTTGTATGTGTTGCCAAAAATACACAAGACACTAGAAAATCCACCGGGAAGGCCTATAGTGTCTGGCATAGGATCAGTGCTTGAACCTCTCTCTAAACTGATCAGCAGTTACAAGAGTTAGTCTGTACCCTTCCGACCTGCCTCAAAGATACAAATGATTTATTGATTGGAGAAACTCCTAATGCGAATCCAAACACTTGGCTTTGCAGTATTGACATACAAAGCTTGTTTTACCACAATACCCCAAGATGAAGGGATTAAATGTGTGGAAGAAGCTTTATTGGAAACCAACATGGCCAACTCTAAAATATATTTTATACTCGATGGTCTTGCAATTGTACTAAAAAACAATTATTTAGTTTGAAGATTCTTTTTATTGGCAAAAGCAAGGGACGTCGATGGGGTCAGCAGTAGCCCCATCCTTGCTAATTTATTTGTTTGACTTGGAAAAGAAATTATGCTTGAAAGAACCATATTCACAATACATTAAACGCTACTATAGGTATGTGGACGACATACTGAACCTTTGGGATGGACTATTAGAAGTGTTTAAAAATATGATAAATACTGCAAATGAAGCACATTGTACAGTTAAATTTACTATGGAGTTTTCCAACTTTGCTATTAACTTCTTAGATATACAAATTAAACTGGAGAATGACCGTTTGAGTACTAATTTGTATCATAAAGTAATGGACAGAAACAATATTCTTTGAGGTAAATAGTATAGATCGTACTGATCTATTGCGACCTAAACAAAAGAAGGTTGGCACGGATAAATTGACATTCGTAAGCAAGTATGATAAATGTAGTAAGATGGTAGAAAAGATTGTTAGCCAATACTTCAGACCAATGTAACTTTTGGGTCAATTTTCTCGAATCTTCCTCATTTTTCATATAGGAGAGGCAGATCTATACGAGACACATTATGTTCTATTTCAGAACCAGATAACAATAGTACATTATTTAAAGATTCCTAAAGTAGGTTCATTTCCATGAATGAGCTGCAGTTGGATTTATAAAAGGACCTAACATAAATCATCCTATAACAGGACAGGAAATTAAATTGAGGACCTTTTGCCACATGCAAAACATGTTTTGTAATATATGCCTTAAAATGCCCATGCGGAATGTTGTATGTGTGCAAAACAATTAGACCTGTAAATGTTAGGATCAAAGAACACAAGAGTAATATACAGAATTTTAAATTAAACACTCATACTGATACTTCTGTATCTCGACATTTTGATATAGCTAAACACAATGTATGTCCGCTTAATTGGAAAGTGTTGGAGACAGTACCTAAACCAATTAGAGGAGGGGGCCACGATAATTTATTATTACAAAGAGAGGCCAGATGGATTAAGCGTTTAGAAAGTACTCAACCGAAAGGATTAAATGAACAATATAATTTATCATGTTTGCCTCTAAGGGATGTTTGGAAGTAATATTCTGTTGTCTTTTTGTTTTAGGATTTATAACTAGCTAGTTGTAATTGTCATGGATCTCCTGCTTAATCATGTATGGGTGAGTCCATCAGAATAAATATGAGAGCTTTTAGCATGTAATAATGTTGCTTTAAAGGGCACCTATTGGGGCCAAATTATACCCCCAACCAAATGTGGGGGCTGATGGAGCCCACATTCCGGTTGGGGGTTTCACTAATTTTTTTTTTTAAATATGCCCCGCGCTAGCGGCCTCGCTCCAGGAGGGAGCTCCCGGACCGAGCAGCCGTCTCCCCATAGGCGCGCATGCGCAGAATGAAAAAGCGGTCACAATTCTGGCTGCTTTTCATTCAGCACATGCGCGTGACGTCATTAAGACGCGCGCCTGTGGGGAGACGGCTGCTCGCTCCGGGAGCTCCCATCGAGGCCGCTAGTGAAACCCCTAACCTGAATGCGGGCTCTATGAATACGCACTTTTGGTTGGGGATATAATTTTGCCCCAATAGGTGCCCTTTAATAAATAAAAGTGAGTTCATTCTCTAAAAGAGTCATTATAGCAATTCATTCTTGAGCTGATAATAGCCTTGAAACATTGTTGCGATAATTAGTCAATTTGACACAACATAGTTATTTTTCATAAATGCAAGTGACTGGATAGGCCTAATGGCCACATTTGTGGATTTATTTAACTTATTGATATATGATGCACTTTAGCAATTTCTTTTGAGATAAATAAATTGTTCACATTGCACTTTATAACTTATCCTATTTATTGATAATTGTATTTGCACAATGCACTTTAATGGATGTGTCATTTTAAATGGTTAATGGAAATGGTTTACCCATGATGCACTGGATTGGTCACGTGAGGTTTTAAATGTTTGTTTTTTGAATGTTCCTTTACGCTTGACAAAGTGCACTCCCGGAAAAATGTTGTTTAACTCTACTCCCCAATAAAGAATATTGCAGTCAGGTTTGCTGCTCCGGATTTGTTCCTCAACAATAAAAATTCGCTGATGCATTAAATTGGGATATCGAACACAGGATAACCCATGGAATAAATCAACAAGGAACCTTGGTGAGCCACAACTATTCTGTATTTTGTAAAAATTTACTGTGGAATGGGGTCTGCTACAGGCTGGTTGTGCACATGAGGCTAAAAAATAATCATACAAACCCCATATTTAGCAACCCAGTGGTAACACAAATAATGTTTTCTGTATAGCAAACCGAAGAGCATGAAGCCAAATTCAGAAGGGATTTAGCTGCTGCAAATGAGAAAGTTCTTCATTATAGGAGCAAGGTATGTACACATGCATAGAACAAATCAAAGACTGTACAACTGGCTTAAAGGATACTACGGGACAGATTTACTATTGGTCGAATTGAAAAAAATTCGAAATTCGACCATGTGAATAGTGAGGGAAGAAAGATCCTTCTAATATCGAATTTGAATAATTTTACCACTATTCGAATATTCGAACGATAGAATATGAAAAATTCCATTGTTCGATTAAAAATTCGATCGAACGATTAAAACATTTGAATCGAATGATTTTAACCCTTCGATCAAATTTTTCCTATTCGATCAAAAAAAACTTTAAAACACCTATGGGAGCTTCCCATAGGGTTTTAAAGCAATTCGGTAGGTTCAATCTGGCCAACTGGCCTATCAAATTTTTTTTTTAAAGGGGAAGTACTTCGACCATCGAATATACGAATACAATTAAATTTGAATATTCAAATTATTCGAATCGGTCAAATATTGAAAATTCGATGGTCGAAGTTGCCTCATTTACATATTCAAATCTTTTTGAAATTTGATCGAACTTCGAATCTTTCATGTGAATTTACTAAATCTGCCCCTACCTGTTCTTTTGTTATTCTAAAAAACAAGATGCTCTATAAGGCTATGAATATATTGTTATTGCTACTTTTTATTACTCCTCTTTCTTATTCAAATCAATGCATGGTTGCAAGGTTAATTTGGGCCCTAGCAACCAAATTGCTGAAATTGCAAACTGGAGAGCTGCTGAGTAACAAACATCACAAATAATAAAAAATGAAAACCAGTGGCAATTTGTCTCCAAATATCCTTCTCTACATCTTACAAAAAATGAACTCAAAGGTGAACAGCCCCTTTAAGTAACTCATAATGACTCTTGTGCCTGCTAGCATTGTTATGAATAGCCCCCTCTTGCTGCTACATTACTGGAAGTGTGAATTATAGTATCTTATCACTACTAGACGCTGTATAACATGAACTGGATGAATGCAAATAGTAGATGGGTAGCCCAAAGTTTAAAAGTGCTAAACTTTATTGTGGTGGTGTGTCAAACTAGTCTTACACAACTTGACATATAATCAAACACAAGCACTCCCCTATTACTGCTTATACTGGTTAAATGAGCCAGTCCTACCACATGTAACCGTGTTACGGAACGTTGCTGCCTCAAGTTACAGAGTGAAATGTCTTCTGACTTTATAAAGGATAAACATCCCTTCACATTCTTTTTCAGTAGGTCATGAAAAAGTAGTTCAGGGAGGCACATTGTCTGTGCATTGTCCTTGGTTAATCCATTATTGAAGTCTATGTAATATCAAATTGTTCATGAGGTGGTACAATACAATATTTTTCCACCTCTTTACTTTAAGACATAAACATGGACATATTATTATGAAGTGAGGGCTCGAACTTTGTGACATTCACTGCGGCAAAACACACTGATTAAATGCAGTAATAGGCAAGTGCCTCTGTTTCATTTCTTATACCTAAACCCTTGGTTGGAAATTAAAACCCTTAACAGACGTGCTGAAATGTGTATGTGTTTGAAATGTGTTTTGGGCCAAAATGGCTGTTTCCATTCATGCCAACAACATGATATATAAGGGGGTTCGGTTTGCCATTAGCCGGTTCTGGTATGGTTTATATGTTTTTATTTTGAATGTGAAACCAGAGCACATGGTATAACTGCCTTTGCTCTGAGATTGCAGTGTGTTTAGAAGTGTCGATAAAAGTGGTCTTTAAAAGTAATGTCAACTAACTTTGGACTATACTGCAGGTTGATGAACAGGAAAGAAAATGCAAAATGCAGCAGGACCTTGTTTTTGAGCTGAAGCAGGAACTGACAAATACAAATGCAGAATTGAAGCTGCGAGCTGTGCAGGCAGAAGGTACTACCTATTACATACACCACTAACGCGGTACTACCAATTACATACACCACAAACGCGTCTTTCTATCAGAGCTTATGTTTTTTCTTGTGTCTCGTGCAGAACGTTTGGAAGCAGAGAAGAAAAGATACAGACAGTACAGAGATGATTCCGCTGTTCTGCATCAGAAAGAGGTTATGTATCTAAGGTTGCGCAACATGTCTCCTACTGTCACTTTTATAAGAATGGCATTACTGTACCACAGATTGGAAGCTACACGTTGCTTGTTCATGCCATAAGTCTGTTGAAGCTCATGTATACATGGTTTTATTAATCAGACTTTATCTCTGCTGTGCTGACAGGTTGATAATATGGCACAACATTTGGAAGCTACCGAGAGAGTTGCACAGGAAAGAGTTCAGCATCTGGAGGCTACAAAGCTGGGCTTGGAGGAGGTGAGATCAAGTGATGGCTACATGGATTTAGTTGTTCTTGTGCAGGTAGCGGCAGCATTTTCCCCTTCTCTGTATTGTACAGGACTTGCTGATTCTTCCAGCTTGCAGATTTAAATGCTGCCTACTAATTAACTATAGTGTTTTTTTCCAATACTCCCTATACTGTATTCCGTCAGATATGTAGGACTACACACTGGACAGTGGATAAATAAGCCTTCTATGCTTTTCAAACTGCTTATCACTATCCCTGTTTCCGTTTTCCCTTTGTGCTCTTGAACCTCTATTACTACTTCTATTAAAGGAGAACTAAACCAAAAAAGCACCCTTAACTTCCTGACTGCCCCCCCCCCATCTGCACTGTGCATTAGGGGAAAAAATTCCTTAAACCCTAAGATGCAGTGCAGCAGAGCTCCAGGGAGCCATCTTCCACCGATTCGTATTCTTTCAGGAGTCTCCTTTAACTATAATAAGTATTTTCTCACTGCCTTCCATACTTTTCCGTACATTTTCTGCACATTGTCTGCTTCTGCAGTTGCTGCTTTGTGCTGGTGGGTTTGTATCACTTTCACTGATCTTGCATTCAGTTTCTTTCTGCAGGAACTGAGCAGATTGAAAATAATGTTAGCCAACCAGCATGCCCAGGCAGAAGAAGAGGTACAAAAAGTCCGTAGTTTTGCACAGCTTGAAGAGGTAAGAATTGGCACACAAACCTATATATCAGAATTGTGTATAACTTTCATAAAATTGCTTAAAATTCCAGGCAGAATAATATTATTGGCTGACTGTTTACAGTTAGAAGAAAAAAAAGGTATTGGACAGCTATTGCCTCAGCTTTTCAGGTTCTCCATTCTCCTGCTAGGTGCTATTCCTCTAACTACCACCGCTAGGTTAAGCATTTTCAGCAGTACAGACCACTGAGCTAATTTGGACCTGCAAATGTTTTACAACATTTTGTTTGAAAATGTCTTGGAATGTTTCTGCCAATAATATATTAAAAGTTAATATATAGGTGTTCAATGTAGTTTTCATTATTTAAAAAAAAAAAAAAAAAAAAGCTTATTGTTTTTAAAATCCAACATCTCACACAACTGCAAAAACAAATTTGGCATTTTATATGGAAACTTAAGTTCCACAGACTTAATAAAAAATACATTCTATAGATCGTCATGTCAAGGAGGCCTTAAGGTTCCAAACATAAAAACTATTACAGGGCATCCCGATTGGTACAGATAGTCCAATGGCATAGTACACCAGGCACTTTCCGATGGGTAGACT
>CM044447.1:21879622-21890485 GCA_024363595.1 Xenopus borealis | reverse complement strand
TCAAAGGTGAACAACCCCTTTAAGGTATCTGTTTTTCCCTCGTTTTACATTGTTGTTTTGTGGTCCATCCTATATATTATGTATAATACTTTTCCTTGATTTCACATTTTACACCATTTTTTTCTGGTCCCCTGAAAAAAAAAATGGGGGTTGTACTGTAGTTCGTTATACTGCTCTCCATTCAGTCTCTCATACACACAACTTGCCAATCAGAGGCGTGCACAGAAGCGCATGAAGAAGACTGGGAGAACGGACACATACACATTTGAGTGCTGGGCTTAAAAGTTGCACAAAATAATTCAGGGAAATGTTTAATGTTGTATGTAAATTGTACACACTGACACTCTGTTTATCAACAGTGGTACCCAGAAGTGCGGCATCATTGTCCTAATACACCTATCATTTTGGTGGGTACAAAACTGGACCTTCGAGATGACAAGGACACAATTGAGAGGTTGAGGGACAAGAGACTGTCACCAATCACATACCCACAAGGTTTGGCAATGGCCCGGGAAATAGGTGAGTTGAATATTATAGAGCAATTACATTCAGCAGTGTTTCAGGGGCTGGTGCCGCCTGAGGCAGCAGACAGGGCTGGATTTAAATAGCGGGCCCCCCTAGTTCGTTGCCCCCATACTCTGCCTTTTCTACGCAAATTTCAGGACCGCAGCAATGGGGATTGGCTCATGGGAAATTTTAAAAACTATAGTATCTCCTGTGTATCCCCAGTGTTTCTGAACTAATGTGGGTGTGGTTGGGCAGCATGCCGCCCCCTAAAATCCTGCCACCCTAGGCCCGGACCTAGTAGGAGGCCTTTCCACAAATCCGGGTCTATCCGGATTAAAGTTACCAGAGACTCTTTAAAACACTTGAACTTTTTGGTGTTACTGTTCTTTAAGTAATATCATGTAGTGTTGCCCTGCACTGGTAAAACTGATCTGTTTGCTTCAGAAACACTATTATAGTTCATATAAACAAGTTGCTAAATAGCAATGGCGGAAAATGAAAAAAGACTATATGGCACAGGTTAAATAATGGATAAGAGATAACATGTGTTATGTAACATGTAATATGTTCTACAAAGCTTATCTGCTGTGTAACTTGAGCCTTTTCTCCTTTGAATGGCTGCCCCCATTGCTACACAACAGCTTATTTATATAAACAATAGTAGAGTTTCTGAAACAAACACAGCAGTTTTACCAGCGCAGGGCAACAATGCATTATATTTTTATTACTTTAAAACAATTTCATTTTTTGATGTTACTGGCCCTTTAAAGTTACCAGAGGCAGCTTTTTGCCACCCCTGGTAAATGGCCGCTCCATGCCATCTGAGGCTAGGGGAGAACCTGGTCTCATGGCAGGAGCAGCCCTGATTATATTAGTTGTAGAGAAATAACATTAGCTATAGTAAAGCATAGATAAATATAAAGGGGTATTTCTACTTTAAACTTGATTTTAGTATGATATGGAATGCACTCATTTAGTTACTTTTTAAAGGAGAAGGAATAGCATTCGACACTTGGGGTGCCAAGAGTTAGGCACCCCCAAGTGACTACTTTTACCCCTAACAGCAGAAAACCACAAAAAAAAAGCAAATACAAATTGTCTCAGTTCAATAAAAGTTAATTTAAAGGTAAACAACCCCTGTAAGGCATATTTATTTTAACCCCTTTAATCTGGGTTAAAATGGATCAAAAAATAGTATCAGAAGCAGTTCATAAATAGTTAAATCTTGAATTCCCAGTGAAAAAAAACACCCACAAATTCCCTAATGAAGAGCTTGCTGTGAAGATTTAAAATGTATCAATCTTAATCTATAATGTAGCGGAGTAAACTTAGTATCAACTTTGGGTTGATACTGACGACGTCACGTCTGACGGATATAAGGATATCATTTACAGGATATTCATGTTGCTTGTGTATAATATAGTGAATAATGTACCCCCTACTGTAATTTATAAAGATGTTATAAGTCACTGAAGAGGTATGTGTTAGGTGGGGGCGGGCCCCGGTGCGGGCCATGCAACTGGGCCCCCCCCACACAACTGGGCCCCCCACCCTTGTCCGTGACAAACTTCTTCTGTGCTTCTGAGCGCAAGCAGGGGTGCTCCACCAAAGAGCTGAGGTGCTCCAGCTAGGTTCCAGGGGCGGCAAAAAGCAGGAAATTCGGCTTTTACTAGTGCGTTGCTGCCTCCCCCCCCCCAAATGTCAGTGTGCTGGCGGCATTACGGCGATGGGCGCAAGACCACCAGGAGGGGTGGCGAATGGGAGGAGGAGCGAGATTTAATATTGTGGACAGGAGAGGGAGCCCAGATTTGAGATAGTGGATGGGAAGGGGGGAGTGGAGAGGAATCGTGTGAGGAAGGGAGCAACACTGACATGGAGGCAGAAATAGAATCCAATACATGGGAGGGAGTGAAATAAGTGGAGCTTGTGGGGTGTGGGGGAAGCAAGGAAATCTGGCCCTTGAAAGCCAAACTGGTGGGATACAAGAGTAGGGGATAGGGTATTCCACCTTTTCTTGAAAAAAATACCGGCCTTCCTATATATTTATCTTTTTTTCCTATTCTTAACATTGGGATCTACCATCAAAAATACCGGCCAAGCCTGTAAAATACCGTCCAGGTGGCAACCCTAGTAGGGGAGCAGGCCCAGACTGGCAATCTGTGGGTTCTGGCAAATGCCAGAGGGGCTGCTATAAGGTTCCATAGAAATTCAGTATTTAGTGGGCTGGTGGGGGCTGTTTGGGCCTCTATGTGGGCTGATTGGGCCTCTGTGTGGGCTGATTGGGCATCTGGGTACCTGAAATGCCAGGGCCTATTTTAATTCTCAGTCCGGACCTGTAGGGGAGAGAGCAGCAGCTGCAAGTACTGTCTCTTTAAGCTTATAAACGGTGCATTCTGACATAGGAACGTGCCTTTTATAAGGATATAATTTACAGTTTGGCCCATAGGCAAATGACCAAACTGTAGTGTATATGAAAATAAATTAGGCCTTTTGTTCCTCATAAGCTGAAAGTGAAACATTTTCTTTTTTTTTAATGGAATGGGTATTTTTTATGAACAAACCTTTGTCCATCATTTTAACCCTGTGCGTCACTGAATGTTGTTGAATGTAAGTAACAAATATCATTTGGTTGTCATTCTGTTTGCAAGGTTCTGTCAAATACCTAGAATGTTCTGCACTGACCCAGCGTGGCCTGAAGACAGTCTTTGATGAAGCAATACGTGCTGTGTTGTGTCCTCCACCTGTTAAGAGGGCAGGAAAGAAATGTACTGTTTTCTGATTTCTGCTAACCTTCACACCGGACCAAACTCCTGACACTTTTTTTTTTCCAAAGAAGTGAAACCCTTCCAGTTTGGAAAATGGGACTGGAGACTACCAGATGTTTTCTGTGGCTTAGTGTTTTGTGAATGTACTGAGCATGGGGTGGGAGGGGAGGATGAGACAGTAAGATGTTTCCGGCCTGCACTGATGAGCTCACTTCTAGGGAGGAGCATTGTCAACATTGGGCGCCTATAAGCCAGGTGATCTGCTACAACTAAGCCCTAGGTGAGAACCTCAATGAGATCCTGAATAGGATGTACATGGATTGTCTGAGATTTACATTGGACGTTAACAGTGTAAGGAAGAGGAACATAGTCTGCATGTGTCCTGGTACATTAAATCATCGCTGCCCGACTTATATTTCTGTTGCATGGGGAAAGATGGAAACTTTCCAACTTTCTTGTTCTGTGTTCAGGTTACAAGAATTCTGTAGTAAATGTTTTGAATATGTGTTAAATTATTCGCACAAATGAACATGTAAGTGCTGATAGAGATCTGTGTTTTGAACAGCATAAGCAGAATGAGTGTCATAAGAAAATATTTACTTCTTTGTACAATCCTAAAGACATACACCAGCCGACACCACATGGTATGTGGCTAACTAGTCTGCAGCCTGAACAAATGGAGACTGAACAACAGGGGTCCACAACTTTTTTTACCAGTGAGATAGATCTGAATGTAAAAAAAAAACACAAGCATGCAAAAAGTTTCTGGGGCTACCAAATATGGGCGATGCTTGGCTATTGGTAGCCCTTATGTGGACTAACAGGCTACAGGAGGCTTTGCTTGGCAGTACACATTTTAGCATCTGAAGCTTGCGTTCAAGCCAGGAATTCAAAGAATAAGCACCTGCTTTGAGACCACTGCTGCAGCACATGCACCGGCAAATTACATTTTGAAATGCCAAATCCTCCTAATATCGTGTATGGATATCAGTCAGGATAATTGGGCCACTATACACATAATGAAAATCACACAACAACATAGATGTATTAGTATGTGTATGCCCAGTAGCAGAGGCATGTTCTTTCCAGCCATTCTAGTGGGCAGTAGCTGCCAGCAGTTTCTGGGGCTTTGATCACTACTCAAATGCAGTGCTTAAAACATCTATTTTATCATTCAACTAAAGGTTTTTCTTTTTTTAATATACAATCTAGTCCACAGCCTGCCTAATATTTAAAGGGGAAGCTTACGTAAAGATAATTGAAAATACTGAAAGGCAATATTAGTTGAAATGGTCTTTTTGTGTTTATGTGTTTTAAATGTTCACCTATGTTGAACTGCCATTCGAACTGCTAAATGATTGATAGGGTGCCAGAAGTTCCAAACAGTATTTGTGGGGAGCTAGAATGTCTCTTATTTATTGTTATTAATTGCTCTATTTACCATTGCAGTCCTATATATAACTGTTGCTGGAGCATGTCCTTTACATTACTTTGTGCTTTCTACTTGAACATCAGGGTACAACAGGACAGACCACAAGTAAATTATTTAATATACACATACGGGGTGTGGCCTGCATGGAGAAAGGCTAGGATGTTTGTCACGTAGGCTCCGACCTGGGGCACCAAAAAAACTGCAGTTATCCTGTTAATACCCAGAAAAAAAGAAAACCCTCTAAGAGGCAAGTACCTCAACACAGGAGATGTTGGATCAGAGGCCAAAGCAGAAATGCAGCACCGGGAAAAACATTGAGGCGCACCATGCCAACTCAAAATGGCGCTGACCCGAATGCAGGCAGCATGATGCCGTATCACACACTGGGTACCAGAGATACAAGGGATCCTGACTCTCAGCTGGTAAATAAAGGTGAGCCCAGAGATTTACATGAAACCAACTATCAGCGGGTTAAAAAAACCAGGGAAAGCCACAGCTTATGCCACAGTAACCCAGCCCTCACTAAGCCCTGAGCCCACAGAACCAACGCTAAACAAGGTACTTAGTGCCATTATAACTAATCAAAAAAATAGATGAGTTAAATACAGACAATTTCGAAACATGACACACAAAAGCTGAGAGCAGAAAGGAAGATAAGTGATTTGGAAGATCGTACTCGCCCCATTCCAGCCCGCCTAACTGCTGCAGAAAAACAACTTGCTATATTGGAGAATAAAGTGGATGACCTGGAAAATAGGCTTAGAAGGAATAATATCAGGATCCTAGGGCTACCTGAAAGGGCAGAAGGGGCTGCAACAGAAACATTTATTGAACAGTGGCTTACAAGCACCTTTGGCCAGCCAACTGTAAAACGAAAGAGCTCACAGAGTACCAGGTAGTACCAGGTGAGGAAACAAGAGCAAGATTTGCTGAGACCAAGAGGCTCCTGAGACAGAAACAATGTGCCATTCTGTTTCCTGCAAGGCTCCGGGTCAATGTGAGCAGTGCAGCTTACTTCTTTATTACTCCTTTATTACTCCTGAGGAGCTCATACAATTGATGGAAGAAAGACCACGTAACTCTCCACGCAGAGAATGATGATAGATTACACGCAGTCGAAAAAAGGTGGTGCAACACAAAGCAAACAGGCACTCGTGACTAAAGTTGATATACTGGTTCCCATACTATTTCGTCCATGATACTGATGAACTGTAAGCTCATGCAGATTTCTGCTTACTATAACAATGACTTCTAACAGGACAGGAAACAATATAATTACTGCCTAACGCAGGGATCCCTTTTGAACCTGGGAGCAACATTCAGAAGTAGAATGAGTTGGGGAACAACAGGAGCATGAATAATGTTCTTGGGTTGCCAAATAAGTATTGTGATTGGCGTTTTGGTAGCCCCTATATGGCTTGTCAACCTACATTGAGACTCTGTTTGGCAGTACACCTGGTTCTTATACAACCAAAACTTGCCTCTAAGCCAGTAATTCAAAAATAAGCACCTGTTTTGAGGCCACTGGGAGCAACATCCAAGGGGTTGGAGAGCAACATGTTGCTCACAAGCTACTGGTTGGGGATCACTGGCCTAACGGGTCAAATTTACCAGTGTATTTGTCTTGCCCCAGGTTGGAGGGCAACAGACTGGAGAGACTGCGGGCACCCTCTATACTGGACTCTGTGTGGACACTAACCTCACAACAAAGTTAAGGCTTGTTAAGTTAACGGACAGGGTGGAGGTTGGTAAAGGGGTTTTGTTAAAAATTATTTTACTGTTCGGTGTCACATGCAGCAGGTGGTTGCTCAAATGTGGATTAGCAGACAATTATCCAAGGTTAGGAAATGCAGGGGGGAAAGAGGGTAACCCCCCAAAAAATGACGCTATTTTTCAGACTTATCACCCTAAAAAATTTAAAAGATGCCAGTGTTTTTCAAATATCAAGTTTTTTTCCAAACTCCTATCTATTGTATTGAACTTTGCCAGGTCTGGCCTGGCGAAGTAAAGTCTAGCACAAGAGGTAACGTTCAGTAAAATGGGCATCTTAGTCAATTAGCGTAGTTACGTCCCTTCGTCAGTGCGCAACTTCGCCTGGCGTAAGGGTGCGAAGTTGCGCTAGCCTATCTACTTCGCTAGAGAATTTTCGCCAGGGACACTGTTAGTAAATCAGCGAAGTTGCAGATCTGGAGACTGAGCCTTTACTGGGCTAAACAGGAACAGCTCCAGGAGTCCATACAAAATAGCATAGATACTTTTTTTAGAAACAAACATCAAAGAAGTGTCACCACAAACCACGTGGAATGCCTCTAAAGCTTTCATTGGGGGGGAGTTCATAAGTAAGTTCATAAGTGTTGACAGGTGGCTACCAAGCAGACTAAAGAGGTACAGGAAGCTGAAAGTATATATGTAGAACAACCATCTGAACAATCATGGCAGGACAAACAGAGGGCGCTACAGTTAAGCTGGCCATAGACGTAAAGATTTTTGAAAGATCCAATGGTTATCGTGAGACCACGATTGTCTCAAAACGATCGTTTAGATGCCTGATGTGTCCATCAACTAAAAAGACCATTTTAGGCGATATTGCCAGCAAAACTGAAGGGTCGCAGCCTGCTTGGCCCTGCAAACATAGGTAGATTGCATGGGGACAGATAAAGATTTTCTAACCTGGCCGATCAATCATCAGACCAATGTCGGATGAAAAATCGTAAGATGAACGATCGTTTGTATCCCACTAACCGCACAATAATTTGACAGATTGGTCGGACTTCCCTAAGATCGGTCGTTCGGCAGGGAAAGATCGTTGCGTCTATGCTTTAGCTCAAGTGGAGCTTACAAAAAACACTCTACCAAAGAGCTAATATTTTTGCGTTTGGAGATAAAAATAGTGTTGTCTGTATTATCCAAAGAAGCAGATGTTTCTATGGCCATTCCAGCAATAAAACTATATAATGAGGATATAGTCTCCACTCCAGAGGGTATTAATGAAAGGTTCACAAGTTACTATACAGATCTATATAGTTCCAAGCTGACAGATACAACGGACAAGGTTAAACACTACTTAACGACACGGAAATACCAGAATTTGAGGTAGATATAACAACACAGTTAGCTGAAGCAATAACACAAGAGGAGGTAGAGGCTGAGATAGGAGCCTTTCCAGGGGGGAAAACTCCAGGGCTGGATGGCCTTCCCATAGAGTGGTATAAGAAACATAAAAAAAATAGCTCCTCTATTGGTAAACCTGTATAATGGGTAATGGAAGGGGGAACCTCTTCCTGATTCTATGAGAGAAACGCTCATTATACTGATTCCAAAAACAGGCAAGGATCCCTTGGAATGCTCCTCATACAGACCAATATCACTTATGGATGCAAAAAATACTGGCGAAAGTGCTTGGGACCAGGCTGGAACCTCACCTGGCCACAGTTATCTCCCCAGATAAAACTGCTGCACAACTGATATTAATCTGAGAAGGTTGGTCATTAACATCTGAGTGGTACATAATAACAAAGTGGAGAGGGTAGTGGTGTCACTGGATAAGGAGAAGGCATTTGATTCGGTGGAGTGGAACTACCTATGGACCACAATGAGAAGGATGGGCATGCCCCAGAATACATAAAATGGGTGCAGGCACTTCACCACCTGCCAGTGGCCAAGGTTAGAACACAAAAGTGTTGAGAGCATTGGCAATTGGAAGGGGCACCAGACAAGGATGCCTCTCCTGTTCGCACTTGCCATGGAGCCAATAAAACTCTTGCAGGAGGTACATGGGCTACAGATGGGTACAACAAGGGAAATTAACTCCATATATGCTGATGACACGCTTCGTTAACTACCACCTAATCCACACCAGGCTCTCACTAGGGCATTGTCGATAATAAACTTATGCACAAGGTATTCAGGGCTAAAGATCAATTGGTCTAAATCAGTGATTTTCTACATTGACCCCCCCCCCCCACCGAATAATCCACAGAACCTAAATGGCCTTCAGTGAGCAGAAACCTTTAAATATTTGTAAAAATGGATACATATCAATCCAGAAATATTTGTTGAGCTGAATATACACCCCGTATTAAAATACATAGTGGAAAATTGGGCAAATCTTCCTCTCACCCTACTAGGTAGAATTAATTTATTTAAGATGATAATCCTTCCAAAATGCACATGTGTATTTAGACAATCCCCGATTGGAATACATAAAGCTATCTTTAACAAACTTAAAAGCATTATGTTGGCCCTATTTAGGAACAACTCCCTATTATCCAGGGCAGTCTGGCGGCTCCTAATCCCTACTGGTATTACCTGGCTTCACAACTGGTGGTGGCAAGAAACTGGGCTTCTCCGTCACACACAAACGCAGCAACACTTCTAGAAGCGCAACTGGTAGGTTCGTGGGAGGGTTTCAAGAACTTACTGTAGAATGTGTCACCCTTAATGTCCGCCATGGTTAAAGCGTGGCAAACCATTTCACAATTTTATCCTAAACCTCACCCGCACTGTTCAGAACTCTCCCCACTGTGGTGTAATCCCAAACTGCAACACCTTTGCACTATTCCAGGTGTGGGCACAATATGAAATTAAATACCTGGCAGATATTATGCCAGTTGGAAACCTCATTTAAACCTCAATTAAAACAAAAATTCTCCCTTCCCAACCCAATGTTTTTTAAGTATCTACAGTTGAGGCATGCCATAGAAACTCAATTTAAGAATGGCACAATTGCTAGTGCTCCCAGGAAGGTAGAAATTGATATACGCTCAGAGGCTCCTAAGGAACCGCTATCATACTTTTATGTCAACTGACCAAGGCTGTAGTCCCTCACTTAGTAAACTTCTGACTAGATGGCAAAGTGAAATCCCTGGGCGCACCCCAGAGGAATGGGAGGAGATCCTTGAGTCGAGTTTGGAAGGGGTCATCTGCAGTAAGGATAGAATGACCCAGCTGCATAGAGTATACCTGACTCCTTGCAGGCTAAATAAAATGAACCCAACTATAACGGATTAGTGCCCTAGATGTTAAAACTCACCAGCGAACTTTATGCACACGATTTGGGATTGCCTGTTTATGCAGACATTTTGGAGGGAGGTAACACAAATAATCAGTACAAAAATGTACATTAGACTACCAATGGACCCCAAGGTGTTAATATTAAATCTAATGGAAGAGATATCTCCAAAAAGATCACAAAGGACGCCGCTTCTAATTTGTCTGTGCATGTACGCTAAAAAAGCTAACTAATTAACAAAGCACTTCCCTTACATAAACTTACATATATATTAGAGGGGGGCTGTCTGGAGAAATTCAATAAAGTTTGGGCAACCTGGACAGAGGAGGATTCAGATGTAAGTTAACTGCAGTAGGAGGTGTTAAGTGTATGTACTATTTGAATTTGATATATATGTTACTGGAATAAACCTGTGTTGCTTTGTAATAATAATCAGAACGTAAAGATGACATCATGTTGGTTAATGTTTGTAAAGATTGTTTTTTTGGGAATAAATGCAATTCTATCAAAGAAAGTACTTTTTTTGACTGGATTGATACAAATTGCACAATAAAAAAATAGTTAAAAAAATATGCACAAACAAAGATTTGTGGTATTGCTTATACAATGCCTTGCATAAGTATTTACACCTCCCCCCCACCTCGACTTTTCCACAATTACACAACATACTTGAGCCAGTACAATATTTGGCTGCAATTACAGCAGAGTCTTTATGGGTAAGTACAAGGGACAAGCCAAGGGTTGGCAGAAGTGGCTGGTTGCAAGAATGGGGGGTGGAATTCCAAGACAAACAACCGGCATGCAGGAGGAGAGAGTCCACAAGTGAGCATCCAGTGGGGCTTGTGCAAGTGGTGGTGGGGAGGGAGAGCACAGGGGAAGGGTGTAGTGTATAGTAAGTGGGGAAGTAAGGAGCAAGTAATGTAAGTAAGGGAGTGCCGCATTGGAGCATGCACAGTTGGAGCAGTCTTCCAGTTCGTAGCAACTGCGCATGCGCCAAAAGTACTGTGAATTGCCAAAGGGAAGGAAGAGGACCCACAGAAGACAGAAGATGGCACC
Organism: Xenopus borealis; assembly: GCA_024363595.1. Taxonomy (NCBI): domain Eukaryota; kingdom Metazoa; phylum Chordata; class Amphibia; order Anura; family Pipidae; genus Xenopus; species Xenopus borealis. The sequence continues at coordinate 21,879,714 of CM044447.1, read as the reverse complement.
CCTTGAGCTCCGCTGCACCGATAAGTGAGCAATGTATTTGGGACACTTTCAGGGGTAATGAACTATGTGGGGGAGAAGCAGGGTGGGGGGGG
>CM044447.1:21848180-21861461 GCA_024363595.1 Xenopus borealis | reverse complement strand
CCATTACCCAACCCTATTGAAAAATGATACCATAACAACCAACCCACCAAAACCTGTGCTTAATCCACTCATTTGGCAAATACTTAATACCTCAATACCTAATGGGAATAGGAAACTAGCATAGCCCCCTCAATCTAACCCCTACATAAATGATAGAAACATCACTGGTATATGTAATCTCTATATTCATCAAAATATTCTCAGTGCATTACACAATAACCCTATATCTCATTAATTATTTAGTTCAGGGGTGTCCAACCTGCGGCCATAGGGCCGCATTCGGCTCGGGATGGAGATCAATATGGCCCCAGCTTACTGTGTGGATTTTTTTCTCCTGCTCCCTTGGAGGATTTTCTTCTCTGCAGTTGACTTTTCTTTGGATCCTTCCCTTGGTGCTCGCTCCTCCCTCCCTTGTCACAGTGCTGCCTGAGCCGGATCATATTACTTCAGCTGTGACAAGGAGAGAGAGAGCACTAGCAGCAGCTAGGGAGCATCTGATTGGCCAGCAGCACAGATTTCAGCGTGGGAGAAAAGGAAGCAAGGAAAGACCTATCAGAATCTATCAGAGTAGCATTGCAGTCTGCAGCCTTCTCACCACCCTCCCACCCACAGGGTCAGTCAGTGCATCTGCTTTTTTATTAATTAAAGTTGTCCCTGGTTGATTGTGTTTTATTCATGTACTTGCCCATGTGCCTTCTTTTTGTGAGTTATGGGGGTATTTATAAATGTACATTATAAATACATATTACTGGACTCGAGACACGTTTTATGCACATGGGCACTTCCTCAGAGTATAACGTTTCTAACATTATACTCTGAGGAAGTGCCCATGCGCACGAAACATGAACTGTTAATTTGCGATAAATAAAGAAGCATTTTATTCATTGTCACAAGTCCAGTAAAATGTATTTATAATGTGGTGAAAAAGTTCCATGTCCAGGGAATGGCAGGCCCGGATTTGTGGAGAGGCCGCCTATGCCCGGGCCAAGGGCAGCAGGATTTTAGGGGGCGGCATGCTGCCCAACCACACCCACATTGGTTCAGAAATTTAAATTTCCTGTGTGCCCATTCCCATTGCTCCGTTCTGATGATGAATATTTGAGCAAATATCTCAAAATTCTCTTAGAAAATCCACTCTTGTAGACTCCACTCTCCTGGATCTAATACTGCTTGAATGAGGAAGTCGGCCTTCCAATTTTCTTTCCCTGGAAGATGGATTGTGGTCAACCCCTTTAGCCAATTTTCTGCCTGCTGAAATAGCGGTTTCACTTCTTCCAGCAATGACATGCTTCTGATGCCCCCTTAATTCACTAAATAAGCGACTGCCGTCATATTGTCCAACATTACTTTTACTTGTTTGTCTTTCAGTAGGTATGAAAAATGTATGAGAGCCTCTCTTATAGCTCTCAACTCCAAAATATTTGACGGCACATTTTCTCCTTTCCATGTGCCCTCTACAACTTCTTCTCCTATGTGGGCTCCCCATCCTACACCTGACGCATCAGTGGTTACTACCACGCACTCTGGTTCTTCCATTGGCATTCCCCTCGCCAGATTCTCATTTGCACCTCCATGATAGGGTTTTCTTTACCTCCTGTGGTAAGAACAATTCCACAAAATACTGTTCCTACAAACTCATCTACTGCTGACATTGTCAAACGTCACCAAGCCATATGCAAGGCTTATATGTGGCGCAAGAGAAGTGCACTTTCAGCCTGGTTCTTTAGTCAGAATTAAGAAACCAGGAATACTGAAACAAGGACAATCTAAATTTACACTACTTGAAGTGAGACGCCAGCGAGGACCATACACATATGAACTGTCTGATGGACGCATATGGAATGCAAGTCGTCTTGCTCCTGTTAGATATGACTTTGCAGATGTTCCATTTGATGAAGGACATTTTCCTACTCTTAATGCCAACCGCAATAGGTCTGAAGAAAGTGAACCTATAAGGCATACTGAGAGAATCAGAAAACTACCTGCATGGACCAAGGACTTTCATGTAAAGAATGTATATATTACTTTAAGAAACCTACTGTTTAATTGTTACTGTTTATTATACTTGCCCAAATATAGGGGGAATATGTGGTGTTTCTGCAAATGGCCTGCGGGTGTCACTGGGCATACACAGGACTTTATGTACAGCTTGAAAGTGAAAGTAAGAGTTACTGCTGTTATGTAATGGCTGCATGAACCTGCTAATAAAGCACTGTTATACTCTCCTCATCCTCGGCTACCAAAACATAACACATTGCATTAACAAACTGTTAATATGCCATGTGTATACAATTAAAGGGTAGCAGAATAACAAAACCTGCCACAGAATAAATGTATGTATATATTTATATATAAGTGTCAGCATTGCAGAGCTGTTCAATAGATATATCAGAAATTCAGTTTACATTCAATTATTGACCTATACAAGAGGTTAAAAAGGACCTGCTCAGTAGAGCTTACAATCTGACATATTTCCAGACTACTTTTTGGTAAAATATTGTAATGTTGGTTAAGGATATAATTAATATTTGACTTTAGACTATCTGTCTAGTTTTTCATTAAGCTGGCATAACTGCTTTAGAAAACCATTATTAGGGCCAATCGCTCTCTTCTGTTGGACTGTAGCAAGTGCAGTTTTTACATCCATCCTTTGATACTGCATAAGATAAGCTACAACCAGTGTTGGAGAACGGCTGTAGCCTTCCCGGCAATGTACAAACACACAACCTGAATAGAAAAAAACAAAGTAAAAAATATAAACGACTATCGATACATTATAAACTTACAGTAAGAAAATTACATTGCAGTAGTAACCAAAACAATGCGATCCTCTAAGTATTTTTGCTGCCTCCTGGGTCCTCTGCACCTCATATCTACTGGGTCCCATCTACCAGGTATCCACATACCCAGGGTTGGACTGGACCGGCGGGACACCGGGAAAAAACACGGTCGGCCCGATCCTCATGCGCCCCCAGGCCAGACCCTCTCTTACAATATTCTCATTGTTCAAATAAAAAATCATCTAAACTAAATTGGGGATAACTAAATGTCACAAAAACGCGTCACTCCACCACACTTAACTCTTGGGTTTGGCTACAAGGGGTTACAATCAGTCTCTCAATCACCTTACACACAGGTTAGACTAACATTAGACACCCCAAAAACACACCAACACCCACAAAGTTCATTCGCTGCCACCATCTATCATTAACAGGCGATAGAAACCTAATGTGACTATTCCCCTGCCCTCTATAACAGGTAATAACTCACACTTCACAATACATCAAACACTCTCTCCTATGGTAGTTAGTCAGGGTAAGATCCTACTAGTCTAACAAGCACTCCAGCAGCCAAAGGGTTAATTCACACTCAAACACACTTTCCTGCTAGCCGTACTAATTATCAAACATACAAATAGGCAACTTCCACACATACAGAGAGTTCATACACTTAGGCACAAGCATTCTTATGGGCAATGAGTTTGTTTAGAGCACAAGGACTAACGTATTAAATGGTATTTTAATGTTAAAAGAAACAGTGCATATACATATATATATATATATATAAATGATATTAAAAAGATGACATATAGTTGCAATACAGTAAATAAAATAAAAGGGAGTAAAAACACAAAGAAAACCCTTACTTTATCAAATTTGGAAGTTATCAATGTATCCTCTGAGGCACGAGTGGAAAACTGGACATACAATTCACTTGAAAAATGGAGCCTCCTTGTATGACAATGAGATATTGGGAACGTCGCCTTTTTATTCACTGCTGGGACACTCCCCTCATTACCTTATGCAGGAGGTAGGAGTGCCCAGGAACATGTCAGTTACGACCCCCTGCAGGGGGTTTGCTACTCTCAGGCAATATTCCCCAATATCCCTTAATATAATATGGGTACTTGCCAGTACCCAATACTATAATAAAAACATGGGCAGGCTCTGATCCATATGTGGGCAAACAGAATGGTACCAAACATTAATAGGTTCCCACTTTCCAGTCCCCCAGGAACCAGCCCTCCAAACAGGTGGGTATAGGCTGGTCCTGTTTGGTATTGTTAGGAAGCTTGTGACCTCCTCATAACCAATATGTAAGTTATGAGGATGTGAATCCTATGACACAGGAGATATGGATACTTTCCTATAATCCATAATTTTCTACTCGCTATCCCCCCCCTGCTGCTCTAGGTCCACAGCTCTGTTCTTTGATCAGCCGATCAAAGAACAGATTGCCCCAGCTTCCTTGCCCAACTGGTTTGGCTCCAAACCGTCTCAGAAGACAGATATGGTTCTCACCTTTCCACAGCCCCCCTGGTGAGATATACAATCAAGGGTCTCTGTGTGAGACTTTGACCATCTGTTTTGCTATGTTAACTTTTGATGCCAGAGCAATGCTGCCTTGGCATGACACTAAACTTCCCTAATTTGCCCCTCCCCATTTTATCGACCACCATAAAATTATACAAGTTGCTTGTGTCAAACAATTGACAGCAAGAACGTGGATGATATAGACGGGCTTAAGTTACTGCATACTTTAATTAACAGTAATTTTCTTCACTGCACAAAGGTAAGATATAGATGGGGTGTGCTGTTTTTCAATTTTTACAGGACCTCTTTTGCCTATTTGCCATCCTGTAACAACAATCTCACTGACAAAATGCAATAAACAAATTATAGAGTAGAATTATACTGCTGATTTTATTTGGATGTGGTTGAATTGACGGATTCTCTTATGTCCCATACAGCATCACAATGAGATTTATTTAGTTTCTCCTGCTCCTTAAATAAGTTCCTCTTATCACCCCCTCTGTGTTTTTTGTCCTACCCAGTGTAGGCAAGTGTTAAGTATTCTAACGTTTCTTTTCTGTGCTTTCTTTAGGTAGTCCAGCGCAGAACCATAGGTGGGCCTGGTCTTTAGGGGACCTGAAGACTGCAGGGTGACTAGCCGAGGGTTTTAGTTCACCCGGAGGCGCAGGATAACTTCTTAGGTTTGGATTGTGTGTGTAGCCAAGGGCTGTCCTAAACAAAGATGGCAGCCACGATTCATGATGTGGCCTATGAGAACAGCCTGTGCACCATGAACTATGAGCCTGGTCGTCTCTTTGGCTCAGAATTTGACAAACTTCTGGAATCCATATCTGGGACTAAGAACAAGTGTCTTCTACAGGAGAATTTTACTAGATGTAATTTGTTTTCTTCATGCAAAAAAGTCATCTCCGAGAAGAGAGAATACTTCACAGAGAGAGGACACAAAAGTTTTGGGTAACTCCTTTTGTTCACATCTTTTAGAGGAGAGAAAGCAAGGGGCAAAAATGCTCCTCCAAGTCCTACCCTCAGAAGCCATGTTCCAATATCTTGCACTGATGAGATCTAATAAGATCTAATAAGGTTGAAACAGACTGCCTGCAAGTTTGGATATATGGCTCTGAACCATTAGGCTGTATCTGTGCTATATACCAGCTATATCTAGGCAATGCTATGTGTATGGCATGAGACCAGGGTCACCATCAGGGGGGACAAGTGTCCCGGGCCTGAAGGGGGCTGGCAGTGCTGGACTTTTCAAAAAGCCGGGCCCCCCTTATGAGCGCCGAAGACGTGCTGCCTTCCAATGTCCCCAAACAACTAAATGCGGAAGTGCTGAACAGTCGAATGTCCTGAAGCGGCAGAAAGACCCAAAGTCTCAAAGGAGTCAACACTGAATCCTGAAGCGGCGAAAAGAAACAGTCATGAAAGGAACCGACACTGAAGTCCTGAAGTGGCAAAAATACCCAATGTCACAGAAGGAGCTGACACTTACCTCCTACCCTCATAAGCCATGTTCCAATATCTTGTACTGATTAGTCTAACAAGCTCGAAACAGGCTGCCTGCAAATTTGGATATACTGTAAGACTCTGAACTATTAGGCTGTATCTGTGCTATAAACCAGCGTTTCTGGATGCATAGTTGATCAAAGGGACATAAAGTATTGATGTGCATGTCTCTGCTCATGATGCCTTATGGTAGAATTAAAACTCTTATTTTTGGTATCTAGACAATGCTATGTGTATGGCATGAGGCAAGCAAATGCCTTCTGATTTCAGAAGGTCCCAGAAGAGAAAACCTTCCTTCTGATTCCAGAATTTGCCGGGAGGAAGGCTAGCTTTTTTTCTTCCAGAATGGGAAGAAATCATCTCAGACAGCTGGGTGTGTCAGATGGTGGCAGAAGGTTATCAGAAAGAATTTCATCATCTGCCTCCCCAAATATTTCTTATTACTCCTCCAAGTTCCTTGTCAAAACAAATAGCTCTAGAAAAAGCTATTGCAGATTTTGTTTCCTCCAAGGTTCTCAAACAGGTACCTCTGTCAGAGGTTCAGCAGGGCACTTATTCCAAGGTTTTTTGGTGCCCAAGCCCAACAGGTCTTTCAGAAACATCATAGACTTAAAATTTGTCAATCAGTTTATCCGATAGAAGACCTTTCATATGAAAACCATCAAGTCTATGATAAACATTCTAGACTGAGGAGACTACAAGGCTTCTTTGGACTTGAAAAAGGCTTATCTCCATGTGCAGGTGTGTTAGAACCACAGGAAATACCTCAACATACCTATATGGTGATGATCAAGGGAGGTCTACACCATTATCAATTCAGAGTCTAGCCATTTGGCATAACAACAGCTTCACATGTTTTTACAAAGATTGTAGTATCTATTGTTGCCGTTCTAAGAGAAGGAATATCTGTAATTCCTTACCTAGACAACTGGTTGATTACAGCAGTGTCTGCATTTCTGTTGGAGAAACACCTGAACAAGACCATCTTTCTGCTTCAACAGCTGGGTTGGATCATACATTGGGACAAGTCATGTCTGGTTCCCTCCAAATCAATCCAGTTTCTGGGATTCATTATCATTTCATCAGAGATGAACATGTTCTTGCCCCGGGACAAGATCTGCAAGATTATACAAGCAGTACATCATTTAATAGAGAATCCCGTATGCTCAATCAGAGAGTTGATGAGGGTGCTGAGTCTGATGACTTCATCCATAGAAGTGTGCCTTGGGCACATTTCCATATGAGACCCCTACAATCAGAAATTCTAATGAGATTGGATCACAAGATTTCATCTTTGGAGACAAATGTTTGTCTTCACGGCTTCAGCTGAAATGGTGGCGTCAGGAAAACGAACCTTTATCGGGGTTGAGCTCTGCAGTGTTGACCACAGATGCCTCTCAATCAGGCTGGGGAGCCCATTTCAACCAGATGATGGTACAGGGTATATGGAATTCATGGGAGAGCACCATGTCCTCTAATTAAAAGCAGTATAAAATGTGATCTGGAATTTTCAACATCATCTGAAGGGGGAAAAAATCTAAAGATTCTGTCAGACAACTCGACAACAGTGGCATATATAAACAAACAGGGGGGGAACCAGGGCTCATTTTTTGAATCAGGAAGTTTTCAAAATCTTATCTTGGGCAGAAAACCATGTCCCTTTTATTATGGCAGTACACATAAAGGGGAAAAAAAGTATCTGGCAGATCATGTGAGCAGAAAGAAGATCAGTTCTGGGGAATGGAGCCTGGATCAACGGATTTTTGTGAGGATTACATAACAATGGGGAGGTCCCTTAATAGATCTGATGGCAACCAGAAAAAATCACAAGGTTCAGAGGTTTTGCTCTAAACAAGTTCGATCAACAAGACTTAATAGATGCCATGTCATTCAACTGGGGTTTTCACCTAGTTTACATATTTCCCCCATACCCATGATTCTGAAGGTTCTGCTGAAGTTTAGGACAGAACAAGTGCAGGCTATTATAGTGACTCCCTTTTGCCCAAAAGGATCTGGTTTTCTCTTCTGATGAGAATGTCCAGGAAGCAGTTCTGGATCCTGGCTCATAACTCAGGGGCCCATTTGTTGTCAGGATTTGTCAAGACTACAGATGACAGCCTGGAGATTGACAGGTCCTTTTAGAATCTCAAGGACTATCTCTGGAGGTAGTTGATATCCTAGTACAATCTAGGAAGAAATCTACTAACCGAGCTTCTGCAAGAATTTGGAAGCTGTTCAGGAGTTGGCGTTATAAAAGAGGAATTTCTCCAACAGAAGCCAATATTTCAGAGAGATTAAAGTTATAAATTATACTCACAGTAATTTACTTTTCCCTTAGTCCCTTCGGCAGCAAATATCCCTCCCTTTTAAAAAATTTTGAGCATTGACTTATGTGTGGTTACTAAAACAAAAAAACACTGAGGGGGGTGATTGGAGGCACCTATTTAAGGGAGGGGTTGGTTGTTAACGCTTTAATGTTTTGTTTTTTCACTTGTCCTGCATAGCAGGAGAGACAAAATGTATCTAACTGTGCTGCCGAAGGGACTAAGGGAAAAGTAAATTACAGTGAGTATTAATTTACTTATTACATATCATATGTAGATGCAAATGTCCAAAACAAATGGAACAGATGTCAAAATGTTGTCTATGAACATATTAAATGGGATATTATGTTGTTTTGTCATTCAACACAATAAAATGGTTCATTCACTACTGCAGCAGTGCAAAAATGGACACAGGCTAGGGATTTACTAAGAATTGAATTTCTATATTTATGTAAAACTAGAAAAATTGGAGACTTCTTAAGTGTAAATTATTACAACAATTTGCCAGGTAAAAGTTGTCAAGATCATATAGAAGTCAATGGGAGCTGTGTTTATCCTATTGGACCATTTTTCAATTCCTATAACTGTGCTCTGTGACAATGCACCTGTGCCACCTTCTGTTGGGAATTGCTTGAAAGTGTGTCTATTCTGTGTTCTCCCTAGAAAAAGTAGTTGGCGGGGAAAAATATAAACAGGCTGAGGGGAAAAAAACGACTTAAGCTTTAAAGTAGCTTTCAGGGCTGCCAATAGGACAAATGAATTGAGCAGTCCTGCTGGCTTCAGAAATATAAAGTGGTGCGTGCATCGAGGGAAGGGAGCGCTGGGCTATGTGCAGTGTCGGACTGGCCCACTGGGATACCAGGAAAAGTCCCGGTGGGCCCAGGTGTCAGTGGGCCTCTTGCTTATAACAATTTAACCAATTTCATGGTCATTCCCTCTTTCATTATAGGGAAAAGTGCTTAATAATAGAAGAATATAGTAAGTAGATATAAAAGATATAAAAGACTAGGAGAATGAAAAGGTTGAGTGAGGAGAGGAGGAATAGTTTGGAAAGTGGGCCCACAGACTAAAGTCTTCTGGTGGGCCCATGAGCTAAGGTTTTCTGGTGGGCCCCTGGCATCCCAGTCCGACACTGGCTATGTGTCCGGAAAAAAGAGCCTGGGTTTGGGGGGTGCTATTTATGAGTGGGAACCCTGGTGCTAGACGCTAGAGTAACATTCAAGCTGCTGGTAATTCCAAGTTTAGAAATAGTTGTCAAAATCCAAGGTTCCCACCAGGTCCGGACTGAGAATTAAAATAGGCCCTGGTATTTCGGGTACACAGAGGCCCAATCAGCCCCCACCAGCCCACTAAATAGTTACTTTCTATGGCACCTTATAGCAGCCCCTCTGGCATATGCCAGAACTCACAGATTGCCAGTCCGGGCCTGGTTCCCACTACAGCCTGTGTCAATGTGCACAGCGAACTTGCACCTAAACAATCACAAACAGATGTAATGTTTACAGCAAATTTTCAGTGCAATTGCACTCAGTGCTCGTGTGTTTTGAAGCATTAGGCACAATTACATTGGACACAACTTGTGGATGAAATTATACTGGAATTGTGGGGGGAAAAGCATCAGAAATTGCATGCTGCACTCCGCTCCAGTGTAAGTAAATCACCAATAACGTCTATTAAACTATTGTTCATCATGGAGTGTGGGTCTAATGTCTGCCCCACAAAATCTCACAAAAATCTATATGGCTCGGCTCTTAATCTTTGAATGAACTATTTTTACACACAACACAAACAACAAATGTTACTTTTTTAAATCACATTTTAATGTTTTCTAAACATAGACAGGAAAAATTTGTAGAATTACATATTCTTTTGCAATTACTTACCATTTTTCTGTGAAAGAGCTTGGCTGATAAAATCAGAGGCTTCCTCAAAATGAAGACTGAGATCAAAATGTGGTGTGTCATTGGCTTTAATCCCAAGATAGGCAATGCCTGTTCCACTGTAGAAGACTGCATTTGTATTTACATGCATTAAAGAATTCCCTTCAGCAGCATTGATAATATGTGTAATGCCCAGACGCTTCAATCTCCTGACGTTTTGTACAAAATACCTAAAACATAAATTTGAACCATTTTAAAAATGCATTCAAGTTAAAATCAAGTTACCCTAAACACCATGCTCTGATTTGAATTAGAAACAGGGTTAGTAACAGGAGAGGGCCTGAATAGAAAGATGAAAAATAAAAAGAAGCAATAATACATTTTACAGTGAAGTAAAAATTCAGCATCTCAAACTGTTGCAACTTGAATGAGGATTCCCCAAATCAGAATACACTATCCTCCGGTACACTAACACAAACTGCAGCCCACCAATAAAGAAAATTTCTCCCACACGAAACCTTTATGATCCCTTGTTCGGAACAGTACATAAATAAATGCACCCCCCTTCCCCCCTTTATGACACAAATTTAACTTACGCATCACCCACGTAAATTCTTGGGAACACCTCGTTGAAATGTTCCGAAGGAAAGCGGTAACTGCCATCTTCTTCTGCAAGCAGATCATTTAGAACCTGCACAGATAACTCATAATCAGACATGGCAGTTCTCACCACCTGAGGCTGTAGTGGGGCGACAAAGATAAAGACAGCTAAAGACATTCTTCCTGGGATGGGGTTAATGTTTTAGTGTTAAAGTGATACTGACACTAAAAAATACATTTTAACACATGAATGTACATTAAGGGGCAGATTTTCTAAATTTGTGTGAAGGATTCGAAATTTGATCGAATTGTAACATTACAATTGTTTTTAATTTTCGAATAGTCGAATTTGGCCACTTCGATCATCGAATTTGCATAATTTGATCGTATCAAATAGATTGAATAAAAATCTATTTTCGACCATTCCGTGGTCGAAATTCTTCCCCTTTAAAATTTGATTCAATGGCCAAATTCTGCAGATTGAAGCTACCGAATTGCAATAGAACCCTATGGGAAGCCCCCATAGGCTTTTTTTCTAAGTTTCTTAACAAATAACAACCGTGCAATTTGTACGATTTTTTCGAGAAATCAAACAGTTTTGTACGATTTTTTTCGTAAAATCGTTCGATTGTACAATTTTATTAAGAAATTGAATAGCGGTAAAATCCTACGTATTTGATTTTTTTCGGATTTTACTTCAAGAATCAACAAGGGTTGAATTCGAGGGCTAAAAGCCCTTGAGAATTCGACCCTTGATAAATCTGCCCCTAGATGTTACCTATGGGTCAATGTTGATAATTTTTTGCTGAGAGGTTTGTTTTTGTATATAATTGTTAGTTGAAGTTCCTAAGCCTGACTCTCTGACACTCTGACTTTGCCAACCTGACTGTCCCATCTCAGTCTGTTAGTTACAGTTTCTAATGCTAACGGACTCCTGCTGCACAAATATGGCAGCCCCCTCATACAGGAACATGGGGGAACAGACAGGTAATGTAAAAGCATCATGCAAATACTTTATGGCAAAGTTAGAAACAGCTTTCAAAGCCAATGTTATAATCGAATAAAAAGTAAAAAATAAAAGTTTAATTTCAGGTGTCAGTATCTCTTTAATATGCATCATGTGAGTTACTTCGCCAGAGGAGGATTTGCTGTTAGGAACTAGCCACAAGTAACCATGGTGTAAGATTTCAGAAACACATGCAAATAAACCGGAATACAAAACGCATTTTAGGACATCGTCAGGAAACACTCAAGCGAACAAACAAGTATGCAGACTCGTCTCTTATTATACTCACGGATCTGAAGAGGCTTCAGTCACAACTCTGTGCTGCCCACATAAGCTGTTGCACTGTCCCCCCTCGTGGCTTGGTCCTCAGCCCTCCCTCTTCAACCCTTGTTGCTCAGCCCTCCCTTCTCAGCCCTTCCCCCTCAGCCCTCTGTGCTCTGTGTTCAGTTTGTGAGCCAGGGTTGTCAGCCTTGTGCCCTCAGTAATGCAGGCTCGTCTTTCCTATAGTCACCATATTTTAGTAATATCCATGAAAACCTCTTGTTGGAGCACTTTTTTTTTATCGTTCTGCTTTTTATTATGTTGTGCCGTTTTCTCTCAGCCAATAGGCGTTTCAAATGTTTTTTTTTCTCCAACTATCAAGTTAAGGCTGTGACGTTTATGCTTTTAAACCATCTTGATATTTTTTAACTGTGCAACTGATTGCATTTAATTACATAAATAATCATTTGTTGCCACTCTGCAGAGTGATTTGTCTAAGTTGGGAAACTGGGCAGCAAACTGGAAAATGAGGTTCAATGTTGATAAATGCAGGTTATGCACTTTGGAAAAAATAATATAAATGCAAGTTATACACTAAATGGCAGTGTGTTGGGAGTTTCCTTAAGTGAGAAGGATCTTGGGGTTTTTATAGATAACAAGTTGTCTAATTCTGGGCAGTGTCATTCTGTAGCTACTAAAGCAAATAAAGTTTGGTCTTGTATAAAACAGGGCATTAACCTAGCAGTTTTGGACTCCGTTCCTTAGGAGGGATGTAAATGAACTGGAGAGAGTGCAGAGACTAAGTGCAACTAAACTGGTTAGAGGGATGGAAGACTTAAATTATGTGGGGAGACTGACCAGGTTGGGGTTGTTTTCTCTGGAAAAAAGGCGCTTGCGAGGGGACATGATTACACTTTACAAATACATTATAGAAAAATATCAGGGGACCTTTTTACCAATAAAGAGGATCACTAGACTTTGTCTTTTTTAACCTGATTTAACTATGTAACTATGGATAGTTGTGTCAAAAGAATGGGCCCAGTGCAGGGCTGGGCTAAGGTAGTTTGGCACCCTAGGCACGGGGTTCAATAAGTGCCCTCACGCCGCCATTCTGTATGACCATTTCCCCCCTATTCACTTTTTCTTAAAGCCAGCAGAACACAAAAATTGCCCTAATCTGTACCTTTGTCAGCAGCACCCAAAATATTGCTCCCAATCTGTATCTGTGCCAGTCTGTAGCACCCAAAATATTGCTCCCAATCTGTACCTGTGTTACTAGCATTGCCCCCTAAATCTGTACCTGTGCTACCAGCATTGCCCCCCAAGTCTGTACTTGTGCCACCAGCCATTGCCCCCCAAATCTGTACCTGTGCCACCAGCCTGTGCCAGAGCAG
>CM044447.1:21788731-21810651 GCA_024363595.1 Xenopus borealis | reverse complement strand
TATTTTGGGGGTATAGTTTTCCTTTAAAAAGATTTTTGACAGACCAAGGGCTAAACTCTACAGGAGATTTTGTAGGATGGTGTTGGATTGACGAAATGCATCCTACAACAAGTCAGATGTAGTCACATGGATCAAAATATAATACGACTGACATTCAAACTACATGGAAATTTTCCATTTGACACAATTTGTTGGATGGGAAATCATTATGCTGTGTCTTCATCCGGGGAGATAAAATCTGATGGTGTCATACCAACTTTTTTCCTCTTATACTTTTAATGTCAGATGTTAGATGCATGAACAGACGGCACCATCTCACTTTACATTCTAGTTATAAGGAGATCAGATTTCGTAGGATCCTACATATCTCATGCTGGTGCGTAGTGTTGCCCAAAATCTAGAATGTTATTATTTGCCATTGTGCCCTATTTATAAAATCATATTAACTATACTCAAACAGATCCACAATTGATAAACAATTAAACTGACTTTTTCATTTTACAGAAAAGTATTAAAAGGAAAACAGCTCCCAAACATTCAGGATCACAGGTCATACATCTGTATATTTGGTTTTAGATTGCCGCCATAGTCTTAGGGCAGGACTACATGAATGATTTACCTCCGTTTTCCGCGGATGCGACCATCCGACTTTTCTATTACTTACCTTGTTCCTGTCGCGTCAGACTCGTCGCATCGGTTTTAACGCCAACAGTCGCATACGCAGAAAACTGAGGTAAATCGTCCGTGTAGTCCTGCCCTAACAGCAGCAGTATTATTAGGATTAGGCAGTTCAATCATCCATCGCCAGATTTGCAATACAGCCTCCAGTTTGAGAAATACCAAGATCACTCAAACTAAAAAGTTTTACTAGTTAAAAAAAAAAAAAATCGTCAACTCTCATTGCTCTTAATTTGGAAAAATCAATAAAAAAATCATTGTTTTGATAAAAAAAATTGGCTTAACAAAACTGAGCTAAGAATAAGTCTACAATACACTTTGCACATAGAAAGGCTACATCTGGAGGAAGGTAAAATAGTTACTAGAACTATTACTCTCCGATGCACAACTTAGTACATCAGATAGCATATGTGTGTCCGCAAGTTCAGTGATCAAAGTGCAATTTAAAGCGCAATACCCATGGTTCCCCCCCACATTGTAATATCCCCCAGAATTTCATTGCACACATTTCATTGTAAATTGGATGCAGCGGTGCAGTCCTTTTGGTGTCATTTCCTGTGTTCACTGTGAGAGTGATGTCTGTGCTGATTCTTTAGGTACAAGTGTGCTGCACCTATTCACACTGGGCGCTAAAGGAAATATTGGAGCTACGCCAGGTCAGGTGGTGGGAAGCTCCAGAGTCCCCCTGCATCAGTAGGCGCAGCAGTGCTCAAATCAATATGGAAGGCATAAAGGACTAGTGCTGCTATAAATAAGTGCAAGGAAAGCATTTTGAAACAAGTACCTTTAAAGGGGAACTATGGCTTCTAAACCTAAATTTCATAAAGATGCCCACATAAAACCCCTAATATACCCATCACCCAATTATTTGTTTCTTCGGAAAGTATGAATAAATGCCATTTTCTATATGGAAATCCAGCTGAGTAAAAGTTCTTCCTTTCTGCATCATTTGAAATCCTGGCAGGGAAGCAGGGACTAAAACACTGATGTTACAAATTGTAACAACCCCTCCACAGCTTAAAGACAGTATGCAGGAACTACATAACCCACAATGCATTGCACTGTGATGTTCCTCTCCTTATTGAAATCACATGTGCAGGGAACTGTGGGGGTTGGAGGATGAAAGGAGGACAGCTGGCTGCTGATACAAAGTAAAAGTAGTCAGCCAGCTCAGCTAAGTAGTCAGAAAGATCAATAGGAGAGCAGGGAGCTAGGCTTAGGGAACTATCAGAAACCATTAAAAACCATGAAAAGTCTGCATATGTTTTAATTCATGTATATGGCAAAATTGCTTAAAATTATGTTTACTTTTCAAAAAGCTCAAGTTATGTTTCTGTGGAGTTCCCCTTTAATGAAAGTGGTTTTGCACAAAGACAACTGTGAGGAAATTGCAAGGACCTCAATACACTTGGATTCACATTTGAAGTAACTCTGCTCTGTATCCAGACAACAATTTCTATCTCATAAGATAAACCCTAGGCAACCTATATGTAGTCTGAACAAATATACTTCTTTGTACATATGGCTTATTCCCTATACTTTAAAAGTTCTGTTACTAACCTGTAAAGGCATAACATCATTGGTAACCAAGAATAGGAGCAAATGGAAGTCTGAGATGATGTCAAGGAAAACGGAGGACAGATTTTGGGAAAGGTATGTGGCTAAACTGTGAAAGTCCTGTTGGCGAGAAGAGAGTAAAAGCTTAGGAGATATTGAGCAAAACATGGCAATACACTAGACAGAAATACTCTTCTTAGATTTTGTCCTTAATGGATGAACATAAAACGAAACAATGTTTCTGTGGGGCACGAACAAAAATGGAGGTAATATATCTCACCTGTGTCTCACCCAGGACATCCCGGTTTTCAATGGGGAACAAATTACAGGAAGTGGAAAAGGTGTATACTGGATCCTTGGGAAAGGTGGTTGTGATCTTCAACAAAAAAACAGAAAATACTAAAACAAACAATAGAGGTGTATCTGTAAAATTGTACCATCCCACACAAATGCCTTAAAAAGTTCATACAGCTGCAACATTGCAGAATAGAACAAATTCCCCCCATCGGCACAGGTCAGGACATCTCTGCCATCATACAAATCATGCAGTTTACAGCAAATACAGGGCTTTAGCATCAAGGTGAAATATGTCATCAATACCAGTCTGGAGTAATTAGGCAAAGTTGTCCCTTCCTTAGAAATCATTATATTAGGTGTTAAAGGAAAAATATAATTAAAAATAACTTGTCAATTCCCCACTTTTATAGATGGCAGGGTTTGAAGCCTGCACAAATTTCTCATTGCACAAGCGAGTGTGGGAGCTGCTAAGCGAGTGTTGCATGTGAATTAAGTGTTAAGCAGCGTTAAAAACCTTAAGACGT
This sequence comes from Xenopus borealis, assembly GCA_024363595.1. Lineage (NCBI taxonomy): Eukaryota > Metazoa > Chordata > Amphibia > Anura > Pipidae > Xenopus > Xenopus borealis. The sequence continues at coordinate 21,807,595 of CM044447.1, read as the reverse complement.
TGAAAACTAAAAAGGCGTTTGTGAGGATATGCCCTTGGGAGACCCAGTGTAAATATGAGTGCAAGTGGGTTTGCTGGTATAACTCAGTGTGTGTCTTGTCACATGTATGTGGTGTTGGAGCAGCAGTTCCATGCATTATTTACATGTGAAAGATGTCAGTGTGTTTTCATCTTGGAACCTGAACTGCAGACTCTAAGGGGGGAACCTGCAGCACTGAGGGCAGCAGCAAATGTGGGAGAGGAAAGGAGACTCACAGAGCAACCACTGGCAGGGGTGAGTGGGGAGGGAGAAGGGACAGTGGATGTTAATGAAGGAGGAAGGTTTGTGACAGTCAGAAGTAGGGGACAGAAGGGTAGGGGGGCTGGTCCACAGCTTCGCCAAAACAACAAATTCACCGTTTTGGCTGAAGCTGCTAGTGAGGAAAGCCCTGAACTGGCATGTATGGAACAGGCTGAGTCTCAGAGCACACTGGGAGGCAGTGGCTCTAATACGGGTGGTGGGAGTGCAAGGAAAAAAAGGCAAGTTCTAGTTATATAGGATTCAATTAGTACAAAGGTGGATAGGGTAATCTGCTGTAAAGCCTCTACACACCGAACAGTCTGCTGCTTGCCTGGTTCTAGGGTTCAGTATGTGGTGGAACAAGTGGACAGATTATTGGGACTGGGGAAGACCTGGTGGTCTTGGATTAGAGGAGGTGGTGAAGTCCTCAAGAATGATTTGATAAAAAATGTATAAAAATTAATATAAATAAGGCTCCAGGGTCTGATGTCATGCACCCCTGGGTTCTAAGAAAACTTAGTTGTTTTAGACCAGCCGTTTCCGATTTTCTCAGAATCGCTTTCATCTGGTATGGTGCCTATGGTTTAGAGAAAAGATGATGTCATTCCAATAGTTAAAAAGGGATTACGTTCTCAGTCTGGAAATTATAGGCCAGTAAATTTGACATCTGAGGTGGGCAAATTATTTCAAGGCTTGTTAAGGGATCACATTCAATAATTTGTCCTAGTGAATGGTATTATGAGCATTAATCAGAATGGCTTTATGAAGGATAGGTCATGTCAGAGAAATTTTATTGCTTTCTATGATGAGGTAAGTAAGATTCTGGACTGTGGGGGGGCAGTAGATGTGATCTATTTGGATTTTGCCAAAGCATTTGATACTGTGCCCCACAAACGGCTGCTTTCTAAACTAAGGTCTGTTGGGATTAATGGGATTGCACATAGATAGGAAACTGGCTACAGAATCGGGTACAGAGGGTGGTTGTTAATGGTACATTCTCTACTTGGAGTAAGGTTCTTAGTGTGGTCCCTCAAGGCTTGGTATTGGGTCCACTTTTATTTAACTTGTTCATTAATTAATGTAATTTTAAGTAATGTATCAGTGTTTGCAGATGACACAAAACTATTCAGCCAAATTAATGAATTAATTAATAATTCAGGATGTGGCATCCTTGCAAAAGGATCTTGACAAACTGGCAATCAGGGCAGCTAAGTGGCAAATGAGATTCAATGTTTATAAATGTAAAGTCATGCCCCTGGGATGTAAAAATATCCACTTATACCCTTAATTGGACTGCACTAGGCAAATCCATTATGAAAAAGGACCTTGGAATCCTTGTAGATGATAAACTTGGCTGTAGAAAGCAATGCCAGCAGCAACATCAAGGGCCAATAAGGTCTTGAGCTGTATTAAAAGGGGCATAGAGTCACGGGAGGAGGGGGTAATTCTTCCACTTTATAGAGCACTTGTAAGGCCCCATCTAGAATATGCCGTACAGTTTTGGTCTCCCTCACTCAAACAGGACATTATTGTATTAGAGAGGGTACAGAGAAGGGCAACTAAGCTGGTAAAAGGTATGGAAAATCTTAGCTATGAGGAAAGACTGGTCAAATCGGGGATGTTCACGCTGGAGAATAGGGGAGATAAGATAACTATGTATAAACATATAAGGGGGTCATATAATAATCTCTCTAATGCTTTATTTACCAGTAGGTTTTTCCAGCTGACATGAGGTCACCCATTCCGATTAGAAGAAAAGAGTATATACCTAAATATTCGGAAGGGGTTTTTTATAGTGAGAGCTGTAAAGATGTTGAATTCTCTCCCTGAAACAGTGGTACAGGCTGATTGGAGGGGCTTCAGATGGGGCTAGACATTTTGTCAATTTCCCAGCTGCCCCTGGTCATGTGACTTGTGCCAGCACTTTAGGGGGGAACTGCTTTCTGGCAGGCTGTTTTTTTCCCCTTTTTAATGTAACTGAAGGAGTCACAGTGGGACATGGGTTTTTACTATTAATTGCTGTTCTTAGATCTACCAGGCAACTGTTATCTTGTGTTAGGGAGCGGTTATCTGGTTACCTTCCCATTGTTCTGTTGTTAGGCTGTGGGGGGGGAAAGGGAGGGATGATATCACTCCAACTTGCAGTACAGCAATAAAGAGTGATTGACAGAGCACAAGTCCCATGACTTGGGGCAGCTGGGAAATTGACAATATGTCTATCCCCATGTCATTGCATTTTTTCCCATGACAGTATCCCTTTAAAAAAAAAAAAAAAAAAGGCTGAACTTGATGGGCGTGTGTCTTTTTTCAACCTAACTTACTATTTTATAAAGTGCTTTAGGGAGTTTCAATTAAGAGAAAAAGAAAGCAGCGACAAAGCAAACATAATTGGATATATTGAACATTTTGTTTTGTGTTACTGCAATTTGATGGAAAAAATCCACTAAAAGATATTTTGAACATAAATTTTCTTACAAGAAAGGTAAGCTTAACAATAAAACAGACAAACAACATATTACTTTTGATGTAGTTATATTTTTAGCTCTGTGAAACTTTGTGAATGACTGGACACAAAATGCCCATCTTTGAAGTGCAAAAAAACTACTGCATATTTTAAAACAAGTTGTGTTGAGAAGCTGTATGCAGAAATACTCACATCAATGATCAGGTATTCTACAGGGAGAGGACGTGCTAGCTGAGTAATTTCGTTACCAAACTTGTCTATGTCCTGCAATAATCAGACCAGGCTGTTAGAAACAATAAAGAGACAAATACTGAACAGAAAGGCCTGTGATAGTAAAGAACATGTTAATCAGTACAGAATTCAACATTCAGTTCCCTGCCTACACTGTGCAACATAAGCTTGTAAACAGCATTTCTTGCAATTTAATTCTTTTACATTGGGGCCCAATATCCAAATGTAAGGTCAAATGATGAATGCTAATGCTTATCATATGCTTGAATTTGCAAGAAGGCATATGTAGTGGATAGGACAATTATCAGAATTAGTATTTCCCACAAAGCTCTGATTTCAATTTAATGTGGTTTAAAACAAGCACATGACATGTAAACTATAGTTACCAACAGCATATTATAAGCCTAAAATAAGTCCATGCTTATTGCAAGGTACTGCAAGGTTAAAAAAAATTAAACAAATTAAATTCTGCATAAAATATTAAATAGTATAAATAGATTAACTTGCTCACATAACATAAAGCTTCTGTTTGCAATGCTTTTCACTCAGATCTAGTACTCTCTGTTCCTATACTTGTAGAGATGTTTCTCCTGTGGTGTGGTCCAATGCAGTCAACACCTGCGACAGCCTTATAGTAATGTAGGGTCTAAACATAAAATCCAGGGGTTCATGGGGAGTGAGAATCAGAGGTTTTTAAAGGGCAAGGAAATAAAATCCCATTTTTACTTCCTTTAATGAAAAAGAAATCTATCTCCAATATACTTTAATTAAAAAATTAATACTGTTTTTATAAGAAACCTGACTGTATGCAGTAAAATTCTCCCTTCATTTAGTGCTGTGGATAGGAATTGTCAGATGGTCCCTAATTTCCGGCAGGGAAACAATCACACTTATGAACAGCAGGGGGAGCCCCTGCCTTACTTACCGGCCATGTAGAACTCAAGCTTTGTTTTTTGATCATTTATGACGATCCCTAAGAAGCCCAGATCACACTGAGCATGTGTATGTAGTCTAGTCTTGCAAAGATGTATAACAAAGTTACAAGATGACAGCCCCCTGTGGCCAACTTTGAAAGCATAAATCATTTGTTTGATTAGGCTTGTGGTGCAGTAAGTTCATGTTTATGTTTAGTATACAAGATACAGAATTTCTAGCCTTATTTTATTTTAGACTTTCCTTGCCATTTAAGTGTCCTTGTCTATGCCCTAATGAGACTAGGAGTACTGATTTACTGGGCAACTAAATTGACCAGACAGGAGGACATAACACTATTTAATGCTTTGCTTACATTGGAACACGCATGCTCTGTAAAGCATGACATGGTTAAGGAACACTGACCTTGTAAAAAACATCTGGTACATATTGCTCACTGCTGGACTCCTTAGCATAACCCAACTCAGGAGCATCTCTGCAGGGCAAGAGGCATTCATCCCGTACAAGCGCCATGCACTGGTTAGACACCTGATATCCTTCAAAGTGTACTTGGTTATCTGGTCCTCCTAAAGAGTAAGAGTAGCACAAGTCAAGCATACCATATCTGTGATATTCTGTTCCATGCAATAAGGCAGGGGTCCCCAACCTTTTTTGCTTGTGAGCCACATTTAAATTTAAAAAAGAGTTGGAGAGCAACACACGCATGAAAAAGTCCATGTGGATGTCAAATAAGAGCTCTGATTGGCTTTTTGGTAACCCTTATATGGACTGGCAGCCTACAGGAGAGAATGTTTGGCAGGACATCTGTTTTTTATGCAACCAAAACTTGCTTCTAAGCCAGTAATTCAAAAATAAGCACCTGCTTTGAGGCCACTGGGACAAACATCCAAGGGGTTGGAGAGCAACATGTTGCTAGCAAGCTACTGGTTGGGGATCACTGCAATAAGGTATTCCTGTTTTTTTGAGACAGCTATCAGTCAGTGCCCATTTAGAGCAACTCGTATAATTTCTATGTTGGTAGCATTGCAGCTGGTTCACAGAGAAATCTTTTGAACAGTAGGCTGAACTAGAGTAAAAAAACTGGGCAGAACCCTACCTGTTGCTACCACTGTCACAAATTTTGAACCAAAATGTCCATCTGGTGACAAGCGACACAGGTTTGGATACTTGTTCTGAAAATAGCCGGCTGTAATGCACTCTTCAGCACTTAGAAAATATGTGTCCTAAGGTAAAAAAAAAAAAAGAAGTGCTCACTTTAGGTGCAAAATTTACAGTGTATATTAAATTAAAAAAAGAGACAGCGCTTGGTCTTACCTTATTCCGACTGTACCGGACTGTACCTTTCCTTGTATCTTCAGAAACCAGGTCAGTAAATATCCAGCCAACCTTCATAGAGAAAAAAAATAATATTGCTACTTTTTCTTCAAACCCATATCTGCATACCTATATTACATGCGCTAAGAGTCTTTTAAGGTCCAACTGGGGAAAATTTAATTTCCCAATTTGGACCTTCCAGACCAAGTTGGCAGCTTATCGGTTCATAAATGGGACCCTGCTTGACTTCCTACCTGACATATATCTGACAATAGCTAGCTATTGGATCAGCCTGAATAGGCCCAGCATATATATATATATATATATATAACTTCGCCAAAGGAGAGGATCATGCTGTGTATGGCCATCTTACATTTTTCTGAATCCGTTTGATCTTTGTCCAGTATGGACCAAATCAGAATGATCCAAATGTTTGGCCCTGAAACAAAGTTCAGGAAACTTGGGGGTGCCTTAGTTAGAATTAAAAAATAAGTGGTATTTGCATCTTTCATAATAAAGGACTATAGACAGAAGAATCATAACATAATAAAGCTGAGCATACATACAGAGATCCGCTCATTTGGCGTGGTCGTCAATTGAGTGGATCTCTTCCCGATATGCCCACCTCGAGATGGTGACATTGGGCTCATCCGATCGTGGGCCCTAGGGTAATATACGGACGGTCTGATCTGACATCTGCCCAGATATCAATCAGGGAATCCCATCAAAGGGCCCCATACATTGCCCAATAAACAGCTGATTTAATCTGTCGGCAGATTATATCTGCCCATATATGGGAACCTTTGCTGGATAAATAATAGGCATATTATGGATATAGTACATAGACTGAAAAATGCGGGCAATATAACAAAAGATGCAAAGTTTACTACTAGTCTAGTCACTCATAGCAACCAATAAATAGCTAACATTAACTTATGTTACATGTTTTTTTAAAAACAAACATTTGATGGTTACAATGGGAAACGAGACTGGGCACACTTAGGGCCTTTTATTACAATACCCTTGAATAATATAATGATGATAGTCTCCAAGAGAAACTGTGGAAGGAGCCGATTCCCCAAAAGTATAAGCACTTGCCTTCCTTAGTCCAAGCTTGGCTGCAATCTCATCTACTATTTTAGCTTTTGGATCATCAAGGAGCTGCAGGCTGTTCTGAGTTCCAATCTGCATTCAGACCAGAATACCAGTCAGTCAGTCTATATTACCATGGTATGTGGGAAATGGCCAAGAAAATTAATCAGTTTATGTAACTGCAAATTACATTAGAAGTATAAATAAAAATTTGTATTCAAAATTGTATTCAAAAAGGACCCCTATTATGTCTGTACACTAAAACAGACACACAACAGTAACATTTTATATTACAACAAAAATACAACTTTACACTTAGCGTTTAAAGAAAGAAGCAAAGAGGTTAAGCAGGCATATTCATGAGAATTGGTCTTTCAAACTGGCTATGAACAAGTGAAAAAAGCAAAGGGATAAGAAGATCAAGTAGTATACTGCAGAGGCCAGAATGGCTTATGCATACAAATGGCCACTTCTTGAGCAGTTGCAGAACCAGAAAAACAAGGAGGTGGAGAGCATAACAACAGTTAATGGGTTGCAGGCTGAACAGTCCAGATATTACAAGTCACCTCACTTTCATATAATTAACATTGCCATTAGATCTCACCTGTGGAGGCTCGTAGATAGCAGCCACTTCTGCCCGTAGGCCAAGAGGAATATCCTTATGCTCAGTGTATCGACCATATAGATAACCAATACGCTGATTTCCAGTCTTGCGCCAGAAGTCTAGGAAGCGATCAGCAATGGTGTGATTTTCAAACATAATGTTGTCCACGTGCCTGTATTTCTACAGTCAGAGAGGCAATAAGTGATGTTATCTGTAATAGGCAGGGCACATGCACTTGAAACTCTGACCAACACTTTTAGTTCCCACCGAATAGCCGCAGTGTATGGTTAATCATCACTATTATTTTCTGGTGTTGGATTTTAAATCTTTGGAGTTTTCAAATTCAAAAATGGACTTGGTGCTTCCATAAGTATGTTAGTATTACTTAGCATTGTGTTGTGTGAGTTTTGATGAATTGTGATAGTGAATCCATAAATGTTTTGTGTTCTGCTGCTTTGTGTAACCCTTAATTTCAACCGTGCTCCCCCAGTAAAAACAGTTCACAGCATTTAACCCAATTATTATGCTATAACCAGTGGTTTGAGGGATTCTACATTGCCTATGTAAATAATTATATCCCCAACTTGATATTCAACATTAATGCACTCGGTTTTATTCCCTGGTGGTCTCATTTCATGTTATAGCAACAAAACTTTATTTCAGGAAAGATGCCAGGAGTTTTAGACCCCCGCCCCATTATCAAATATAAAAAACTAAATCAATTAAGAGCCCTAACAAATGTAAATACTTACAAACATTTCTCAGTGAAAAAAGAGAGAAAAGAATCTGACCCATGGCACTGCACCTCCAAAAAGCTCAATGAACCAGCTAAAACATAACTTTTAATAAACAAATAATTAAAACAAAAACAGGAAAAATGTTAAAAATATGTTAGGCCAGGAGACAGAAGTACAAGGTGGATAATAGAAGTTACCCTGCTGGGTCCGAGACCCATTCTACAGGTTCAAGTTTTCCTACCGCGCACCTTTACCCTATCCTCAATCACATATACCACTAAGCCTTTAGGCAGGTCCGAGACCCATTTAGAAACCCCCTTGACTCCTATTACCCACCTTGTACTTCTGTCTCCTGTCCCAACGTATTTTTAACATTTTTCCTGGTTTTGTTAACTATTTGTTTATTAAACGTTAAGTTTCAGCTGGTTCATTGAGCTTTTTGGACTACGGGATGGGGAGGTGCAGCACCAAGTGTCAGATTCTTTTCTCTCCTTATTTAAGATTCACATTTCAGACCCTGCACAAGATCCACTGTTTTTCTAATTGATGGAAGGTGCTCCCTAATCTATATTTTAGCATTTCTCAGTAAAATACAGACAATTCATTTAAGACATTCCTGATTTATTGCTACTGGTTATGGCAATTGGGTTAACAATATAAAACAAAGTTGTGAGAGACTATAGCACCTATTTCCGTAAATCAGCCCTGCACTATTAGCAGCAGACTAAAAGCATATAAAGTCTTACCTGTCTGTTAAGTGTTATTGCACTGGGCTGGCATTTGGTACAGATCCCCTCTGGCCACGGTGGGTGCCCCTCACAGCCAGATTTGATTTTGCAGCTTATATTCTCTAAAGCCACAAATTTTCCTCTAAACGTAATTAAAGACAATGAAAACGGACATCAACATTTGAAGTAGTATCAGTGTACAGTACAAAGGATATTGTTGTAGAATCATAACTTCAATTTTATTTGGTTATAGATAAGTATAACCCCTTGTTTGAGTGCAATGAATTGGGCTTGTGATGGACATACCTTTTACATATTAAACTAATTTAGTAACATAGGTTGAAAAAAAAAAAGACACTTGTCCATTGTATTCAATATTTTAGGCTCAACTGGAACTTGCAAAAATCCATATGAAGCCTTTTCAATCTGCCTTCCTTGCGTACTCCAACATGGCAATCAGACCAGGGCCAGGATCAACTATGTACAAAGTGTTATTACCAGTTGTCCTGTATTTCCCCACTTGCTAAAAAGCCATCCAACCCCTTCTTGCAGCTATCTACTGTATCTGCAAGTACAACAGAATTCAGGGAGAAAATTCCAAAACTTCACAGCTTTATCCTTTATGAATATTATAGGAGAAGGAAAGCTACCAAGGTATTGCCAATACCAGAGTTTTACTATTTGTTTAGGATAGCAGCTTCAGTATTAGCTGCTATTCAGTATTAGCTTGGTGTGACATCACTTCCTGCCTGAGTCTCACCCTGCTCACTTATAGCTCTGGGCTCAGATTACAGAAGGGGGGGGGAAGAGAATCAAACTGAGCATGCTCACGCCCAGGGAAAGGCAGTTTAAGCTGAAGGCAGAAAGTCTGATACAGAAGACCATGTGTACACAATAGAATTAAAGAAATGCAGTTTTTTTATTTTATTTTACATAGGACTCGGAGCAGCATTACTTTACGGGTTTACTGGTATATTTAGATGGACTTTTCCGATAAGGCTTACTTGGTTTTAACCTTTCCTTCTCCTTTAAGATTAGGGTTGCCACCTTTTCTTGAGAAAAATACCGGCCTTCCTATATATTTATCTTTTTTTCCTATTAATAACATTGGGATCAACCAGCAAAAATACCGGCCAGGCCGGTAAAATACCGGCTAGGTGGCAACCCGTAACCGCAACCTGCAATACGCAACCCGGACCGTATTCTTAACCACTACCCTAGCAACAAGTACCCTATCCGCAACTCGCTGACCATAAAGAATCAGGAAGTGCTGTTATTGTAAACCGGAAGTGACATCATAGGAAGTAGGCGTGATCAGGAAAAAGGAGTAAAAGAGAAGACCTGCGGCCCGAAATGCGACAAGCAAACCTGTCGACCCTCGTCTTTACCCGTACCCGTTTTTTGCGTGTAACCCGATTATTATTTATGAGCTTGGCAGGTGACAGCTTTATCTTTCAGGGTTATCAACACCTTACAATAAGCTATTAGGTAGTATAGATGGAATATGATCTTGTTGCACATGTGCAGTGAAACAGGATATTTTCCATACTGAATTTTCATTGAAACTGCTTCAGGCAAAACAAAATGTACTAAGGTACACATTGCATTTTGACAGTGAACAGCAGCAAGGTTCTTGTGGAGAATCATGGAAAGAAATACACCCTTCAGCTTGTGTGCATTGCCTTGACCCTCTTGGAGCTACACTAAAGTTTCATATTCAAAAAAGCACCCACACAGCTGCCGAGACCAAGGGTCATGGACTCTTCAGAGCTCAGCCCCCAGTCCTCAAGGGCACATACAGCACATCCCAAAAAGTTTTGACTCCGAAGATAGGCTATGATTAAGTACCAGGGGGTACGAAACGCGCAAGGCAGAGGATCAATGGGTCTGTATATTTTTTATTGATATATAATGAATAAATACTGAATTTTTTAAACATTTGAACCGGACATCTTCGGAGTCAAAACTTTTTGGGATGTGCTACACTAAAGTTTACCATGTCCTAAACTTGGCATGTAGAGATGCCTGCACTGCACATTTCTTACTTGTCTGCACCTCCTGTCAGCTTTCTGATGTAGGCGTGGAATGACATGTGCTTGACTGGGGGATCAAGGTGATTGAGATAATCCTCATCAAAAGGCTACAAAGCAAAATGAAACAAAAACAGTCAGTTTAGAAGATGTTACCTATTACAGTTTAGTGCACTTACTTATTTCTTGCTACATGAAGTAATCGGAAGCAATCATACCTCTAGTGGAACACAATGAACACATTTACCCATAGGGCCATGCCGACACCTGCAAAAGAAAGCAACAATCAACAGCTGAAAGGAATATGTTAAGATATCAATAATTCCTTCTGAATATAAAGCTTGCCATACTCGGCCAATGATCAGATCAAACCACTGTGAATCCATTCTGAAGGGACAATGACCTTATCAAGGAGCCATTTAGGATGCACAATGTTCAGGATTTGGTTAAATCCCAGCTCTTTTGGAAGGATTTAGTTTCTGCCAGATCCTCAGTGCTCAGTTTAAAGGACATGTAAAGCCAACATTTTCCTACCATGTATACAAGTTGGGCATGCATCATTTGTATTGCATATACCACCTCCATTTGCCAGAGCCATCAAACTTTCCTCAAACAAAAGCAGCTTTAATCCCATTTTACCTCTGACACATTATCAGTAATAGACAGCGCAGAATACAGGTTTACACAAGCACAATATACTTTGCTGTTCTGCCGGGCTGAGCACTGAAATGGTTAAGCTGAGCTCAGGAGAGGTGGTTAGCAGACAAAAATAGCATCAGATAGCTAGTGCACAGTTTCTATGGGAACCAGTAATGCGCTCCCTTCAATGGCTGTTAGACTGGACTGTGTGTTTAGTAATCTGAGCTGAGAAGAACCGAGCATGCTCATAAGTCAACAGCCAAAGTAAGTATAATATAAAGTATATATATATACATACATATATAAATACACACACAACATAGAAATGGAGGGCATACACAATAATATCCACCAACTGCCTGGTCACAAAGTGGTAGTTCAGCAAGCACACCCACAGCAATGGTTTAGCACTCACAGAACTTGCTTAAAATTTAAAATCAAAAATCAAAGTTAAAGTCACATATTCAGACATTTAAAGGAATTCAACCCCTCCCACACTATCATGTTCTATGAAAGATGTAACATTACTTTCTGCGAATGGTTTGATCAGTCCCCATAATCTCTAAGTTTAGCTTCACAAATTCAGCTCAGAGAACAGTGAGCATGTGCAGTACTGTGGACACTCACAATACAGTCTAACTATATCCAAGATGGTTTCTACTGTGGACAAAATTCAAAGGTATGGGTCAGTACTGTTATAGGGATGCTGAGCCTCTGGGCTTGTATAGAAACCTCAGTATAAAAAATGTAGCATTTCTATTCATATTAATTCTTCAGATGAAGCCCTCCTTTAAAGCATTTTATGCAATCCACATTCAAACAATACAGGTGCAATTTTGAGAATTGTGTTCCCCACCAAACAACCTACAAAACAGAAGGATGACCAAAAACAGGTCTTTAAGGTCAAATATCACACATATTTAAAAAATAACATTGTCAGGAGGTTCAAAAAAATCATGTTTTGGCAATCTCAAAGCTAATTGTTGCATTGGTGAATGTCTAGCTGGATAAAGTGATTAGTAATTACAGATATTTCTCCAGAAGCAGAGGCTTTTTGTGACTGTATAAACCTCTACCATAACGATGATGGTGTTGGTTCAACCAACAGTTATTTCAGTAATAGTGGTTAGCAAATATCGGCACAGGGAGATTTTAGGCAGTACCATAAGAAGACTGGTTGAGAAAGAAAAAACTGGTATCACATTTTAAAAACTACTACTGTCTAACTACAGTATAATTTTTTGTATTTAGTACATACAGCTGCTGGTCCCTGTTCCTGTAGATTTTTCCATCCTGTTTGCTCAGATATTGGTCGATTTCATCCTCTACCACCTGTGGTGAGCTAATAGGCAGAGACCCTGGAACTATTGCACTTGTATCCATGACTTCAGAGGAGGGGCCTGCAGAGCTGGATGGGAACAAGAACAGCATGTCCCCATGCCTGCGAAAACGAAGAAAGCGAACATACTCGTAAAGCTCATTATTACAACAAAGCAAATCAAATGACGGTGGAAAGCATCAGTTGGAAATGCAATTGGCTATAAAAATTTAATAAACAGCAATGTTTAGCGCCACAAAAAGAGCAAGATGTTTTTTTAACCAAACACCTTCCACAGGGAATAGAAGTGTGTACATTGATCTTCTTTCAGATGAATTCAAATCTTAAAAACTGTGTGATACATAGTAAGGTTAAGGAAATCATTACTAAAATTTTGTATTATTTGGATAAAATGGAGTCTAGGTGAGACAGGCATGCCATAATTCAGAGCTTTCTGGATTACAGATCCCATAATACCTGTATGTATGTGTATATAATACATATTTAAAGTCCAGATACAAGCATGTGTGAATGCAGGCAAAACTAACGTGCAACGTGTTGGGGTTCCTGCCTCATTCTCAAGCATCATTAACACCATAAAATATTTATAAATGTAATAGACACACCCCTCTCATACATATGCAGTTACATGACCAGATTATGTGCAAAACATATTACATGGTTCAAAACATACAAGTCAGTTCTCTCAGTTCAAATAGGCAATGACTACACTTATGGGCGATACGTCAATAGAATATCTTTAAGGGGCAGATTGATCAAGAGTCGAATTTCAAAGTGAAAATACTTCGAAATCTGACCATTGAATTTTATATGAATTATTTTTTTTTCGATCGAATAGGTCGATCTAATTCAAATCGTTCTAAACGAACAATTGTCCCCAAAAAACATTGAATCCTCAAAATTTTCAAAGAGACTCCATAAAGTTTATAGGATCCCCCATAGGATAAAACAGAAATTTGGCAGGTTTAACGGTGGCGAAGGGTCGAATTAAAAATTTTTTTTTTTTTTTTAAAGAGGCAGTACTTTGATTTTCGAATGGTCCAATTTTTCAATTCAAATCAAATGCTTACTGTTTGAATAGAATTTTGGCCTATTTGATAGTGGAAGTACCCAAAAATTACTTTGAAATTCGATTTTTTATTTTATTTGAATTGTCACTTCTAACCCTTGATATATCTGCCCCTAAATGTGGGGTACCTAAGTCCCAACTTTAACCCTCAATCTTTTCTCACAATATCTTAAACAAAAGCATACAGATAACATTCCCTATTGAGCCCCTTAGGTTGTAATGTCTGCAAAGTATGAATCCAAAATTTCTCTCTCTTTTGGAGTTGTAGGAGTCTGCTCCCCCCCTCCCCCCGAAGTGGCGGGGGCCAACAGACTCAATCACCAGAAATCTGAGTGTGCCGTGTGTCTTGCAGTATGGAAATGTGCAGGAACCGGTAGTTTAGGAACCTCCTTTCTCACTGTAGATTTATGCTGGCTGATCCGGTCACTTATGGGTTGTATACTTTCGCCTATATATATATATATATATATATATAGAAATAAATCAACAGGGGTAACCGTTAGTTTCCTGTTTATGATTAAGAATAAACAGGAAACTAACGGTTACAATAGTGGCTATTCTTTAAATAACATCATCAGGTACAATGTTTCGGATGAGATAGATTAGAAAGGAACTCGATTAACACTATTTGTTGCAATGCTACTTTTTTCTGTGTAATGCATAAAAATACATATGTAGCAATTTTGTATTTTATATTGCAACATGTCTCATTCGTAAAGTAGTTCATTGTTGGTTATATACCATGTGTCTTTTAACCCCTTGGGGGTTAATTTTCTATGCTATTTATTTGTTTTTAACCACATGGGAGTTCTGGGGACACGTGATTGGGTGAGGGTAATTGGTTTTTAGGTATTTATGTCTGTAATTCATGCACTATTATGTGGATGGTCTTGAGAAAGGTCCTAGACCCGGACCGAAACGTTGACCTTTTAATGGATTGAATAAAGAAAAATTTTTTAAAAAAAGGTTCCCAGTGTGCACCTCAATTCCTCTGTTTTATATATATATATATATATCCACATCAGCCACTAAACTGGTTTACAGTTTGAAGTCAGTAAAGTTCTGGGGAGAAGGCCAGGGGACACGGAGCTTAGCCTGCAGTTTTTTCCGCTCCATTCGCCAGCTCCATTAATCTGCACTGAAAACTACAACTTCCCACTAGTGCAGGAATGCAGAGCAGAGATCAGCCTAGAAATATGAAAGCAGGCATTTTCAGAACACTCGCAATTCCATGTAGCTGCACTAAAGTAAAAGCTGTAGATTTTAGCGCAGATTAATGGATCTGAGGAAGAGATTTGGTCTGCGTCTCAGCCTACCAAAAAAAAAAGGTTGAGCACAGCAGAGCCACATAGAGGTATGATGCATTGCATCAAAGATTGTTCTATAGATTTTTAGTACTGAACAAAGTGTTTTATTGAACAAAGACTTCGCTGACACAAAGAAAGACTAGTATTCGCTAGCATGTGGAGAACAATAGAGTTCTGAACTTGATGTGTCATGACACAGTTCATGTAGGGCATGCTATTTAAAGTCAATAATGTAATTTAAGATAAACATATTTTTACATTCAGTTCTAACTTAAAACCAATAAGAAAATAGGTCACAAGCAGATTGTGTTATCAGTGAGGTTAGTGAACAAACATTGTTGTTCTACAACTTACTTGATTTTAAGAAAATGGAGCGACTTGTTTTGGGAAGCAGAAACTTCTCCCGTGCGATTTCTATTCACGTATACAGAAAATCCATTATTCCTGAAACCAAACTCTTTAGCTACCTGGGGGGGAGACAGTGACAGTTAATTTGGGATTAAGAAGAGAAATATCCCATCAAGTTTAACTCTCTTTAGTGTAAAGCCCATGGAAAGGTGACAAACTAAATTTGAATCTTGACTGAATTAAAATGTATCTTTGAAACTAGTGCTGAATCACATGATCAGCAAGCATTTCTTATAACTTTCCACTCATATTCATTATACAGTAATATACTGTGGGTATATGGTTCCACAAGAGTGAACAAAAACTGTACTGGAGGTTACCAATAAAGAAATGATGGAACAGTCACCTGCTCAACACAGGATAGAGGTTCATAGATGATAAAATACTAGTCAGTAGTGATGAGCGAAATATTTCACCAACTTTCGCAGCAAAAAAAAAATCCCTTAGATTTAGAGCGAAAACAAATTATGGTCAACCATTAATTTTTTAGTCGCTTTGCAAATTTTCAGCAAAACTAAACGGGTAAGATTCCCCATCACTACTAGTCAGAACTGGTGTCAGTCATAGTTGAGCAATATATACATGGAAGGTCCAACTGACTCCTACACGTGTAACATATCTTGGTCACAAGTACCATAAGTTTTTGACTTTCTATGTTACTGAAATAACTTGCCATCACTGTTAACATTTGAGCCAGAACAAAAGTGACAGCTTATCATACGGAGTGTTCATGACTGTCTGACTGTGAGAGAGGTTAGAGACAACAAACCTTTTTAAGAAACGTTGCTACAGTTTCCCTCTTGCTTGCATTAATTCGCTTAATGCCATCTGGAGACTGAATGCGAATTATCTGAGGAAATATAAACAGATTTTATTTAGACCAGAAGAGAAATATATATGATAAGAGCATGGGGAGGAGGTGGGCAGAGGGAAGGATAGGAAAAAGATTCAAGCTATGGGGGAGCTCAGAATTTGGGAATCAACTTAAGTAACAGGGGCCTGTAGTGTTTTATTTATTATCAGTTACACTAGAAATGTAATTGTCACTAAACAACTGAGTATAGAACTGTACAACAATAAAACCAATGGAACCAGAAGCACAAGGGTAAAGCCCCAAGCTAGAGTCCTGCGCGGGTCCATTTTTTGGGACCCGAATCCGACCCGTACCCGCAACCCGAACCTGCGACCCGCATTTTTAGCCGCTTGGACCCGCGACCCGAACCGTACCCGCAACCCGTGATCCGCAACCCGGACCCGCGACCCGCTGACCATCAAGAATCAGGAAGTGCTGTCATCATAAACAGGAAGTGACATCATCGGAAGTAGCCAGGATCAGAAAAAAAAGGAGTAAAACAGGAAGTGCTGTCATTGTAAACCGGATGTGACATCATCAGTAGTGGAAATGCTCAGAAAAAGGAGTAAAAATCCCTATAGCGAGGATTCGCGACCCGACCCTCAACCAGCCAACCTGCAGGACCACCGGCCCGCTTCAACCCGCACCCAGAAATACGAGCAACCAGCAGGGTACCCGACCCGCTGCAGGACTCTACCCCAAGCTAGCAAATATTATGAAAATTGTTATTAGACTCTGATAATACCAGACAGGTGTCATATTTTTCAAAACAGAGTTCTTCTATCTGCTAATGTGCTTGTTTGTTTTGGTTTTAACTACAATCCAATTCTGTTTATTTTTAGCCAGCTGCTGTAAAAATAAGCAGGAATAAGCTATATAAGTCAGCTTGTATACTCTGCTCCAGAACTGTCTCATTTTAGGACATTTTTGGTTTACCATCTGCTTTATAGGAAACGTTTGGAAATCTGACTTCTGCATTTCTATCCACCTTCAGCACATTCAAGTCAATCCTAAAGGGCCGCCAAAAGAGAAGCCATTTCGATCTAGTAAGTTGATCACTGCGTTAAGATACTGGAACACTTTAAAGAGGATATAATGGCAAAAAAATAAAATCCCATTTTTACTTTCTTTAATGAAAAATAAGATTTATCTCCAATGTGCTAAAATTTTTTAAAAAGTGTACCGTTTTTATAATAAACCTGACTGTATGCAATGAAATTACCCCTTTGTTTTTTTTTTTGCTCTGACAGCTGCAGATAGGAAGCTTCAGAAGGTCCCTAACTGCTCTGCAGGAAACAATCATACTTTCAAACAACAAGGGGGAGCCCTCCCATTAAAAAAATTTGTCAAGATTCGAATCTTGATAAATGTCGTCTAGGTATTAAAAAAATTAAAGCAAATGACAGAGGATCAGAACAATGCTAAAAGTATAACTGCTGTTTTATAAAAGCAACAAAGTGTGAAATATATGAAACACCTGGTACAGTGCTTCAGTTGTCTGATAAACATTTAATCCTTCGCTTTTTTTTAGTAAAATAAACAGCAATACAGTTATACAATAAAAAATGATCTTAATGCAAAACTAGTTTAAAGTTGTTTCTTACACAAATATAAAGTGATACAATTTAGATATTTACATACAGTAGATACTTTCTAACTCCCCATAGACTACACCTGATGAACCCAGGCACACCCGATATATGTCCTAAATGCAATCAACCGCTAATTATATCCTCAGTCTGGGACTATAGAGATATTAAAAAATTCTGGCAACGTGCCACATAAGAAATGGAATTCTTGAATTTGAATCTTGATTGAACTAAAAAATATTTTTGCACTAGTGCTGAATGACATGATCAGCAAAATTTCTTTCCATCCATATTCATAGTACAGTTAGGGGCAGATTTACAAAAGTCACGTGAATAATTCGAAGTTCGATCGAATTTAATATAAATTTGAATCTTCGAATATGCAAATAAGGCAAATTCGACCAACAAATATTCGAATTCGAATGATTCAAACATTTTATTTGAATATTCGATGGTCGAATACTTCCCCTTTAAATGATTCAAAAATTTTATTTGAATATTCGGTGGTCGAATACTTCCCCTTTAAATGATTCAAAATTTTTATTTGAATATTCGATGGTCGAATACTTCCCCTTTAAATTTTTATTCGACCACCTACTTCGCCAGGATCAAGCTACCGAATTGGGAATCATCAGTTTAGATTGAATAATTTTTTATATTTTATTGGGTCATGCCCAGCCCCACCCAATAATTTGTCTACTCAATCAAACACATGGCACCAGGAAGACAGCAAACTGTTCGGTTGTAGTGACTTGGACAACAAATTAGCCTATCCACTTTCCTAATAATTGAAGCCCCTACAACCGCAATCTTCTTAGGCCTGACTCTGCTCTCCTCCCTGCCACTACTAGAGAAACTGGTCTCCCGGCTAGAATTGCCAATCCAGAGTTCACACTCCCATCTTCTTCACACAATCTGGCAAATCTGTTGGGATGTATAAATCCCGTACTGATGTAATTCAGTCACATATCTTTTAAGGGGGGGGGGGGTGCATTTAGTTCAGTAAAGCAATATCCAATTTCATCCCACTAATCACAGGATGCAGTTGCCTAATGATTAACTGCCTCTGACAAACTGCTTTGTATGCTAGCTCACGCATAATGGACAACGGCTGAGAAAAAAAGGCAAACCATAAACACAGTATATTATATATATATGTTTTGTTTGTTATGTCTTGAGAAAGGTCCGGACTGGACCGAAACGTTGACAAATAAACGTCACCTTGGTTGATTCTACTATGAAGTCCTG
>CM044447.1:21751340-21767260 GCA_024363595.1 Xenopus borealis | reverse complement strand
TCAGTGTTATGAAGCTTATATTAAATTTTCATTTTCGTGATTGTTCCCCTTTAAACATCATATTCATATTTACGGTTCAGTTCAGCTGCAAAACGAGGCTTCAGAAGCCATATTAGGAAACTTTTTCTTTGGGTTGAGACCTGTGGCACTTAAAGGAATTGTCCAGTATGAAAATAAAAACTGGGTAAATATATAGGCTATACAAAATAAAAAAATGTTTCTAATAAAGTTAGTATATAGTAAAAAAAAATAGTAAAATTTTAAAATTTAATCTATAGGCTGGAGTGACTGGGTGGCTAACATAACAATATAGAACACTACTTCCTGCTTTTCAGCTCTCTTGATTTCCACTCCATTGACTATTCTAGTTACCAGACAGGAACCAACCAGTGACTTGAGGGGGGCCACATGGGTCATCACTTTTGCTTTTAAATCTGAGCTGAATGTTGAGGATAACTGCAAACTCACTGAACAGTTAACGATATACTGAGGGTCATTTATAAAGTTCGCGCAGCACATAATTGTTGGCAAATGTTAGTTTTGCCCATGCTTTTTCCTGAACACTAAAATATTGCACTACTGTGCCCGTCTTTCTGGTTTTTGTGAATTTGCAAGGTTGTTGTGTGTGAAAATAGCGTGGATAGTAACTTAAATTCGCAATTTGCGAAACTTTTTTGTCCAAAACATTGCCCTCACCTTGCATGTATATGGGCTAAAATAAAACAAGTGACCACCTATTTCACTATAATGGTTTGTTTCTACATTGTATGCTGGACCTATTGGGCCGGAAAGGGTCATCCATTTTAAGCAACTGATACCCTGCACAGGGTTTATTTGAAGGGTTAAGCACTCCAAATTCTATCAACATAGTTGGATTAGTATAGACATTTTTATTTGATTTTACTACATCTTTACTTCCCACCCCTTAATAAGCTTGATATTGCTTAGTACATCCCATGTGTTCTGACATGGAAGGGACATGGACGAAAATGGGAATGTCACTTACCTACTTGCTGTAAATTCCTTTTCTTCCATGTCCTGATATGTCAGAACTTTACCATCCCAAGTGCATTGTTGGTTCCTGTGCAATTATGACATATGTATAACAATGGTGAGGAAGCAGTCATAATTAGTCAACTTTTATCTTTGTTACAGGTCCTAACTACTTGTTTGGGTGGGACAATACTACCAGGATGTGGAAGAACTGTAGTTCAAGCACAAAAGTTGGGGTGGCCATACATGCAACAATAAGGCCAATTCAACCTGCTGAACAGC
Source organism: Xenopus borealis (assembly GCA_024363595.1). Taxonomy (NCBI): domain Eukaryota; kingdom Metazoa; phylum Chordata; class Amphibia; order Anura; family Pipidae; genus Xenopus; species Xenopus borealis. The sequence continues at coordinate 21,765,985 of CM044447.1, read as the reverse complement.
ACCCATGATTGACACCCACATCTCCCATTCACTTGAATGGGAAATTTAAGGTGTCAAGGTTTGAGGACTTTTCCCATTCACAGTCACCTTGTGTAAACACTAATTGTGTTACTGCTCACCCATTGCATTATATTATTATATATGAGCCCCTCATGAAACAGATTCGGTTTTGTAGGAAAATCTGAAGCACTGGTGCCTCTTCATATCAGTCTGCAAGGCACCTTCCTCTGGTATCCACTCATTTATCCTAAAGGACATATTTAGCCATTCACATGCAAGTACAAATTGCACTTTAACCCACCATCTGGCCAATGGTTTATTGCTCCAGTAACCTGAACAGCTGCTCTTTTATGGCCATAATATTAAATCAGGACATAAACTGTGGTCTGCTCTATGTAGTTAAAATTAATTCTATGCGTTAAGTTCCCACTGGTGGCAATGGAAAGTGGACATTTAATGATTTGATGGTTGCAACCTATGGTTGCCTTAAGTTTCTTTTATTTGTGTTTGGTAGGGCAACCTCAATGTAGCATATTAATAAATAGGGATGCATTGATTCCAGAACCCAGCAATTTATATATTATTTGGATTTAAACATTCTTTAAGAGGTTGTTCAACTTCCAGACCCTTTTCTCCAGTTCAGTTGTTTTCAGGTAGACTTTTTCAGTTGATTCCTATGTTTTATTTTTAAAGTTTAATTTTATTTTTATTTTCTCATGTCTCCCAAAAGTAGCTCTGGCTGAGGGGTCACCGACTCTGATTTAGATACATTAGTTGATGCATCTTTGGTCCAGTTTAGCATAACCCCTGATCATGACATACATAATGTATTGAGAAATGTATCAACTAATTTAGCAAATTAATAAATTACTGTACTAAAATGCACCAACATGGATTTATGCAATTTAGTTGCCATCAAGTACAATGTACTGTTTTCTGAGAAAAAGTTTAAAAAACAAAAAAAACAAAATCATTTGCTTAAAACAAAAACTATGGGAGTGGCCCTTCCCCTAATTTGGAGCTATCGAGTTTCTGGATAAGAGATGTGAGAAATGTAAATGTTACGTTTCTCTGCCTTATTGAAACTATGTTTAAATGTTTCATTCACACTGCACCCATGTTGCTGACATAGTGTACATATTTTTAAATGTTTAATTTAACTACCACACTCTGCCTATGTTTAAATGTCTCTACTATGCTGTACCTATGTTTAAATGTTTTTACCAATACTGTACACTGTGTTTAAATACCTGTTAACTGTTTAAATCTCTTTGAGTGCACCTATGTTTAAATGTCTCAACCAATATTCTACATGTATTTATTTGCTTCAGCAATACTGCACCTTTGTTATCATTGTTTATATAGCTGTGTCTCTACCATACTGCACTTGTGTTTAAATGTCAGCCATACTGTCGTTATGTTCAAATATCAGGTTTAGCTCTACAATTTCCCCAACAAAATAATTTATTTTTACCAGTCTCTTTATTATTTCTCAGGGTAATATATGCTACAAAACAGCAGTGAATCTCTGCAACCTTGGGTGATGGACAAGGAAACCCCTCCTGATCCCTCCCCTTGTGTGTTGGGTATTATACAAGTTATATACTACACTATTCTGTTGTGTCTTGGCTTGCCAGGTTAGTCCTCTACAATTATGCATTTAACACTGGTATGTGGTTTATGTAATGTGCAAGTACCAAAAGATCATGTAAGATACTCTGTTGTACTCTATGTAATCTGTTGTTCATAGTTTGCTTTCTAATGATAGTTCCCATGTTCTTAGTGGACTCCCCAGATACATACAGTATCTATACATCACGTTTGTGAAGTTGTAAAGTAAACAATACACATATCTTCCCACTAGCACCCTCTCTTAGGCTGGGGACAGACAGGGAGATTCTGTCGCCTGGCGTTTTTAGCAGGCAACAATCTCCCCGAATTTCCTTCTCCCTGTCTGCCGCTAGTATTAATGACAAAGCGCCAGCGCCTGTGCACACGCGGCGCGGCGATTTCCGGAATCGCCCGAAGTTTCCTCACGAAGTATCTTTGGGCGATTCCGGAAATCGCCGCGCTGTGTGTGCACAGGCGCTGGCGCTTTGTCATTAATACTAGCGGCAGACAGGGAGAAGGAAATTCGGGGAGATTGTCGCCTGCTAAAAACGCCAGGCGACAGAATCTCCCCGAATCTCCCTGTCTGTCCCCAGCCTTAAAGAACATGAGGATTTTCTTTTTGAAAAAACAATCCAGTGTGCCAATTCTGTTTTACTTATTTCACCCCTAAGTTCTGTTGCACACTGCAAGCGTACAAAGGAGGACTGTGTACATGGATACAGCAAAGAATTGCTAATGAATGCACGTATCGATGCTTGAAAACTGAACCTGCTCAACTCCCTTCATAAACGATTTAGTAGGTTAGGGAGCTTTCCCAGTTTTTTCCAGGAAAACATACTTGTCATTAGCCCTTAATTATATCTTGAATAAATTGCCACAACAACGTTCAATCAGTTGCTATGGGTTGATTACATGTGCGCTAGTCACTTCTTATCATATTAGGCCTAATTGTTTTACTAGGTGCTTCTAAAACGTTTCAGGAGCCCATCAGCAAAGGGCATGTAAATTAACTCTATTATGTGCTATTTCATGCAGAAATAATAAAACAATTACAGATATATGTAACATAAGGTTTTATTTCAGGAACAGGTAATACAGCTGGATTTTTTTATTTATTTTCAGTGTTTCCTTCCCTTACACCCATGTGTCTGGATTATTATAATATATAATAATCAAAGGGGGAGAAGCCTTGTCTTCCAGTAGCACATCTCTTGCTCTATACATATCTATCAAACTACCAATATGCATAAGGAATGCATATTGAAAGCTCCCTGAGTGGCCACTCAGCTCCAAGACATATATAAATAGCTGCAACTCCAAAAGAATATCAGTTGGTTACAGCAACTCATTACAGACATTGGATTGTCTACGGGTGGGGGATGCCAACCAAGCGCATCAAAGAGAACAAGGTTCATTCCCTGCTCACCCTAGAAGCTGCTGCAATGCAGCTTGAAATATTAAACTAATGCAGATCCCCACATATTTAAGTTAGGTTGAAAAAAAGACACACATCCATCAAATTCAACCTTTTAATTCTATATATAACCTGCCTAACTGAGATGGCAATTGGGCCAGTCCCATGGCAGTTGTCAAACGTGCAGGTTTATAATTGCCAGACTGAGATTGTAATTCCTTTTTAAATATTGGAATGACATCAGCTTTCCTCCAGTCTATAGGTACCATACTGTCAGGGGGCCCAATGGCTCCCAGCGGGAGTTGTCAAGACCAAGGAGAAAGCAATAGGATTAAGTCCAGATACAAGGCACAGGCAAGGATTCAGGCAAAATCATGGTCAAGTTCAGGCAAAAGTTCAAAGAGGCAGGCAGAATAGGTTCAAAGTCAGATTCAGGCAAGAGTTCTAAGTCCAGGAATCAATATAAACAAACTAGAGCACCCAGGAATGTTCAGCAAACAAATCCTATACCTGGGCGCCTTTAAATTTCAATTTTGGCACCAAAAGGGGAGCGCAATGATGTCATTGTGACGCAATATTGTCACCGCCTGGCGCTGCTACCCACGTGGCAGCCCTGGGTGCCGCCATTTTGGGAGCGATGCCGGGCAGAAAACATGCGCCGCCCGGAGCTCCTGTTAAGGCTCCGGGCGGCATTCGTAACAGTACCCCACAGGACTGGGTTTTAGGGGAAACTTGGCATGAAAATTCTTCACAAGCCGGGGAGCATGGACATCAGAGTGTTTCTCCCAAGAGCATTCTTCAGGACCAAAGCCTTTGCACTCAATGAGATATTGGAGGGACCCTCTGGAGAGTCAAGGATCTTTTCTACTTTGTACTCTTGTTGGCCGTCCACAGAGATGGCAGAAGTAGGAGACTGATCAGAAGAGAAGTGGTTGGAAACAACTGGTTTCACCAAGGAGACATGGAACACATTGGGTATTCGCATCTCAGGAGGAAGATGTAGACGAACAGCCACAGGATTTATGATCTCTGAGATGGAAAAAGGGCCGATGAACTTAGGACCCAACTTGGGAGAGGGAATCTTCAGACGGACATTTCTGGAAGAGAGCCACACTTCCTTCTACGATCAGCAAAAGTCTTTTGCACAAAAGTGCTCTTTCTAAACTAGACTTGGTTGCAGCCCAGATGGCAGACATATGAGCCACATGATCATCAGCAGCTGGGACATCAGAAAATAGAACCTTCTGTGGGAATGCTAGTGGATGCTTACCATACACGGACAAGAAAGGAGATCTTCCAGTGGAAGTGTGACAGGCATTATTATGAGCAAATTCCCCCCACGGAAGAAGATCAGACCAGTCGTCTTGACAGAGGGAGACATAGTTACAAAGTTACAGTTACATTGGGTTGAAAAAAGACAAAGTCCATCAAGTTCAACCCCTCCAAATTAAAACCCAGCATACACACACATCTCCACTCCATGATTTCTTAGGAATTGTTCCAAGGCTTGATTCACTCGCTCTGCTGCCCCATTAGTTGATAATGATGATAAGCAGAGGAGAATTGGAGAGAGATAACCAGTGTTTTGCATAGAGAGCACCAGAATCTGGATACCGACTGGGATCCTCTGTCTGAAACTATTTCTGCTGGAAAACCATGCAGTTGGAAAATATACTGGATGAAAAGTCTGGATAATTCCACTGCAGAAGGAAGTTTTCGGCGAGAGGGATAAAGTGTGCAATTTTGCTAAAACGATCAATCACTACCCAAATGACAGTATTCCCATTTGAGGATGGTAACTCTACAATGAGGTCCATACCTTAGTGAGTCCATGGACGAGAGGGAATAAGTAGTGGTTGTAATAACCCACATGGGCGAGAGTGACTAGACTTTGTGGTGGCACAAATTGTGCAGGCAGAAACAAAGTCTTTGACATCTTTATGAATAGTTGGCCACCAGACTATATGTCGTAATTGTTCAAGAGTCTTTTCGGAACCAGGATGTCCATCTTGTTTAGAGCAATGATTCTGTTGTAGGATGGGTAGGTGAAGTTCTGTACAATGGGTGTATCGGAAAGAGCAGAGGACTGACCAGACATAATTTGCTCAGCGAATTGAGGATACAGGAAAGCAATAATTTTGGCAGGAGGAATGATAAGATCTTGTTGTACAGGAATCCACCAGCGTGAAACTGTGGGAAAGGGCATCCGCTTTCCGATTTTTGGAACCAGGACGATAGGTCAAGATAAAATTAAATTTGGAGAAGAAGAGGGCCCATCTTACCTGTTGGGGATTTAATCTCATAAGAGTTTGAATAAATTCCAGATTCTTATGATCAGTGTAGATATTGACTGGAGTCGAGGATCCCTCCAGGAGTTGATGCCATTCCTCGAGAGCAAGTTTTACCGCCTGAAGTTCACGATTGCCAACATCGTAATTTTGCTCTGCTGAGGAAAATTTTTTGGAGAAGTAAGCACATGGGTGTAGTTTCCCATCAGCAGGATGTCTTTGGGAGAGGATAGCACCCGCACCGACTTCAGAAGTGTCCATCTCAATGAAGAAATATGACTATGAAGATTTTCATTCATCCAGGTCATGATATATCTATCTAATTCTAAAAGTAGTGCACAGATCTATACATTGGGGAGACAAAACTAATTCTCACCAAGCGAATGGCTCAGCATAGGAGGGCGAACTCTACAGGGCAAGGCTCAGCTGTCTTTCTACATCTAAAAGACAAGGGACACAAGGTCCAAATCTTGGATAAAGAAGACGTTTGAAAGAGGCGTGAAATTCATGTTAAGGTAGAGAAACCATCCCTGAGTAGAGGTGGGGGCCTTCAACACCAGCTGACTCAGTGAAGAAAGGTAACACAGGATCAGGGTGTCGGAGAACAGATGCAGAGGTGAAAGCTTCCTTCAGGGATTGGAATACTGCTAAGGCTGGAGGAGGTGGATATGTGGTAAAGTGGAGGAGAGATATGTGGTTCACCAGATGAAGAGGCTGCTGCATGAGGAGTAATGGCTGTAGGAGGGTTACCAGTGACGAGTGAAGGGAGAGTATCAAATAGGGGTCACTGACAAGCCAAGGCTTGATAAAGGACCCGGAGGGGCCCGAAACGTTGCCTTTTTTTGTGAATGCATATGGGCAAATAAATCACCTTTTTTCACTTCAAGCAAAAACTTTTGGTGTGCTTCCTGATTGTTTGATTGGATTTCTCGTGTCCCCGAGCAAGGAGGGGGACTTGCAGTTGAGCACCCACCACTCACAAAGTGGTAAGGTTGTAGGTTGAGCACTCCACTATCGTGCATCATTAATTAACCATAGTGAAACATCAAAAAGACAATATACTTTCTCACCACTTGGTGTCACCCTCGTGCAGTTAAAAACCGAAATCGTCCATTTTAGATACATTTTCTGCCAGGAAATTTTTATCTATTTAGTTCCAGATATGACAGCATAACTTTCCTCAGTGCCAATTATTGATATAAAAGCAACAATTTTGTGAGTTGAAAATAAAAAAACAATAAAAATAATTAACCAATATTTGGCCTTGTTTTTTCGTTTACACAAATCTCTTATTTTCAGGTCGCTCCTGCCTATGTTAATTCATTCATGTATGCGTATGAAAGTAAAAATATTTTAAGTCACGGTATGTTTAGGAAATATGGTGCTTTTTATAGACGCTTTATTGGCGATATCTTCTTTGTGTGGCTGGGTCCAGTGGATGAATTACAACCGTTTGTAATGCAAATGCTCAAAGTCAGGTCACTTTACTAAGCTCTGCTGTAGTTCTGCTAAACATGTTTATGAGCTCACTACTATAAATGTTACAGTATTAAGTGTGGATAAAGCTGGTACATTTATTCCAGACAAGTTTATATGCACTGTCAATGGCAGTACTGCTTCTGCTGACAAGGGACACTCCATTAACCTGATGCTTGATACAGGTTCAGCTGTTTCTATACTATTAAAGGATATTTTCTTGAAATACTTTGCAAAAGATCCACTTGTTGCACCTGCCCTGAGACTGGTCAGTTACCTAAAGGATCCAATCCTTGCGCTTGGTTGCTTGCCATGCTTTGCTGCATTAAACCTACAATTAGTTTATGGTCTCGTTACTACAACACCAGTGCCTGCCACTCAGCCTGTGTCTAAAATGCCACCACATAGCACACGGGCGATCCAGACCATTCTGCCGCCTGAGGCAGCCTTCAATTTGCCAGAGAAAGGAGACTTCATTTAAGACTGCAGCTTAGAAGGGCTGCTGCCCTCACATCACATTGCTCAGCAGAGGATCCACCAATAGTTGCTGTGGCAGCTCTGTCTGTTGTTCCTCAATTACCCTCTAGATCAGTGATCCCCAAACAGTAGCTCATGAGCAACATGTTGCTCTTCAAACCCTTGGATGTTGCTCCAAGTGGCCTCAAAGCAGGTGATTATTTTTGAATTCCAGGCTTGGAGGCAAGTTTTTGGTTGTATAAGAACCAGGTGTACTGCCAAACAGATTCTCCTGTAGGCTCCCAGTCCACATATGGGCTACCAATAGCCAATCACATCACTTATTTGCACCACAAGAACATTTTTCATGCTAGTCTGGCTCCCCAAATCCTTTTTTCTTCTGAATGTTACTCAGGGGTTCAAAATGTTGGGGATCCCTGCTCTAGGCTATATAGAGCCAGGGTCTTGCTGGCTGGCTTAGGAGAGGCTGACGTTGTCAGCCTTAATACCAACTTAATAGCCACTGCCTCACAAATCTCAATGAACTTATCCAAAATAATATAGATCTTCTGGCACCTACAAATAGTGCAGTTCTGGGCTTCTCCAAGTTATTGGCAACCTTCCATTTTCTGGTATCTGGCAGCTTTCAAGGGCTTGTCAGTAGCATCAATCCACTTTCTCTCAGTCACAGACTTGAGTTCTACAAGCCCCCAAAAAAGATGTCATTTATTTATCCAATTTCCCAACACCAGACATGAGTAGCTGAATATTAAAATGGACTTCTATATATGAGGGTATAATCATGAGTATTATCAATTGCACTCATGTGGCTTTATTGCCCCCTCAAAGTGAGGAGCACATTTTCCGGAATAGAAAGCAATTTCATTCAATCAACACTCAGATTGTTTTGATTCTTATGTGTTTGATGAATGCTTTTGTCACCATCCCTGGAAGCACACATTACAAGTCATCTGTCTGCAGGCATTTGGAATCTGGTGAATTAAGTGATGGGTGGCTTGTAGATAAGTATTGTTTCAGCTTTCCATAATAATACTAAATATGTTGGAATAGTTTAGTCTTTCAAACATCTTCCAACTTTTATTAAATACTAATGTTGTTTAAAGAGTGCCAAACAATTGTTAAAGGGGTTGTTCATCTTTAAATTTACTTTTAGTAGGTTATAAAATGTCCAATTCTAAGAAACGTGTTTATTTGTCTTCTTCTTCTCACTCCAGTTTGGAAACGGGGGCCAGTGACCCCATCTAAAAAACAAATGCTCTGTAAGGCTACAAATGTATTGTTATTGATACTTTCTCTTACTCCTCTTTCTATTCCTGTACCATTCATATTCCAGTCTCTCATTCAAATCAATGCAATGGCGTAATTTGGAGATTGTTAACTGGAGTGCTGCTGAATAAATAGCTAAATAAGTAAAAAAACTAAAATAATAAGAATTGAAAACCAAATGCGAATTTTCCCAGAATATTACTCTTTACATTATACTAACATTTTTTTCTCTCTCCTTTAAAGGAGAAGGAAAGGTTAAAACTAAGTTAGCTTTATCATAAAGGCCTATATAAATTCACCAATAAACCCTCAAAATAATGCTGTTCTGAAGCCTCTATCAGAAGAAACACTGCATTTATTTATTTCTATTGTTCATACATGGGCTTCTTTATCAGACTTCCTGCCTTCAGCTTAAACCTCTTTGCCTTGGGCGTGATCATGCTCGGTTTGCTCCTCCCACTCCCTATTCCCTCTCCCCCCAACTGTAATCTGAACCCAGGCCTGGATTTGTGGAAAGGCCACCGTGGCCTGGGTATAGGGTGGCAGTATTTTAGGGGGCGGCATGCTGCCCGGCCACACTCACATTGGTTCAGAAACACTGGGGATACATAGGAGATATAATCGTTTTTAAATTGCCCATGCGCCAATCCCCATTGCTCCGGTCCTGATGATGAAAATTTGCAAATAAAGGGCAGAGTATGGGGGTGACAAATGGAAGTGGGCCTAGGGGCGCCCACTATGTAAATCCGGCCTTGTCTGAGCCCAGAGCTATGAGTGAGCAGAGAGAGAGGCAGGAAGTGATGTCATACCAATCTAATATGTCAGCTGTATCCTAAACAAACAGAGAGAGTTTTTAGAGGTATGGTAAAGCATACTGCAGAATAAATATAGTGTTAAAGCTTGCACAATCGTGGCTAATCTATTGGCAATAAACTGCTTGGGTAGATTTCCTGCTTCTTTAAGTAACATGAACTATTCTAAGTCATTCTTAGTCAAAATACATTCTTGTGTGTAGTCACTTTGTCTATATGATGTTTGTGATATGTGTTACTACTAAAAACTCATACCAGTTTGCAAAGGAGTGAAAGAAAAATCTTCTGACCTTGGTGGATTGACTTGACTTGAAGAATTCCTTGACCTTCTAACAGAAATATGTGAGCCACATCTGGAGGTGGTAGGTGACCTTATCACCATGTGGGGTTGTCTCATCAGGGCCACCATGGATGTTTTAAGTTCCATTATAAGTAAAATTTGTTAATAATATTAGGCATCTAAGGGGACATACCATGGTTTTGTGGGTTGCTAGAATGCACATGGGTGTATGTTTTTCAAAGGTACCTGGAATAATGAAGTTCAAATGCACAAGCACCTGCAGTATTATGGTGGGGCAAAGGCAGTCCCACAAATCTTCCAGAACTTCAATTCCTATTATTATTCCTGTTACTATTGTTATTGCTAGGAGCCCTAGGCAGAGTTGACCTTTAAAAAAAAGTTTTGAATACATGCAACTGTAGACAGAGATAGAACTTCGCTTGTTAAATCGTGGCGTGATTCGGGGGAAAAAAACAGAGATAACCACTTCTAAAAAAAAAAAACAAGGAAACCTTGTTCTAAAGCCTTACTGCGAAATTGAAGGTTTTGCAGATTCGCTACATTCCATATTGCAATGAAATGAATAATATAGATTATATCGTTATTTTTCACTGGTAAACTACTCATCATTATTGAACATTTAGCGCATTGCATTGAACTGAGCCCATTTTTTAGAGTGGAAGTTTAAACAAAATCCATGAAAAAAAAAGTGAAAGTGAATTGTTTTTCAGCACAGTAAAACAAAAATGGCTGTAATCTTGGTTGATTGAATGTATATGGATGGATGTTTTGCAAGGACAAACATACCCGGAATAGCAGACTTGGGGCACACAAGTATCTGCAGCATGGAGTGCAAAGGCATTCTCAAGAATTTTCTAGAAAAAGCCTTTTTATTGTCTTTTTATAGTCTTTCCATGTCTGGGTGGGATTTCTAACAAATTAGGGTTGATTAGGAAATAGAAGATGTTAAGAGAAATATTATTTATTTGTAAATCCACCCCTAGTGTGCTCCTATGTCACTCCCCCCCCAACCCACTCACAGTTCAGGTGCAGAATCTGCAGCCGGACCCCCAACCCCTTCCAGAAATTATAATCGCTGCCAGATTTGCGCACGCACAAACTTCAGGTTGGGCTGTGAGGGGATGTGGGCCCCCGTGCAATCAAACTCCCTGTACCCCCATTAGTTCAGCCACTGCCCACTCGCACACCCCCTGCCTGATCCACTCACAAACCGCCCCTTGTAAAGCCCCACTGCTCACCTCCCTCAGGTGACCACAAATCTGGGCCTGGTTCTAACCTTTCGAGTATAACTGGAAGCAATTTGTCACGGATAAAAGTGTTCAGTCATTACATTCATGGATTTTAGACGTAGGTAAGATATCGCTTTTGCCATCATTTGCTGAAATAAAAAGGTTTCCCCCAAACCAGTTATGTGAAACCGGAAACAGTGATAACACAGCTAGACTTCAAAACTTTTCTCCTATTTGAAAAGTTCAACATCTCAATGAACTGAATTCAGAGAGACTTTGCATTACTTTTTGAAGGTAAAAACATCCAAATCCTTACTTTTTCACACTGGATTGAATCTAGCCCTTTATGGGAAGTGATATACATAGAATACATCCTAACTTTTTCTCAGAATAAAGAGGGATTAATACATCTGTCAGGGCTTCTTGTGCCTCACAAAACCAGTGATTTTCAACGTACAAATCAGCTTTATGCCCATTTTAGGCAACTTCTGAAGAATTCCCAAGATTAAAATATATTGTACTTTTTAAAAATATATGGAATTTAATATTGGTTGCAAACACAAAAATCGCTTTCAATTCATTCTCAATGCAAATAAATGTTTGCAAAGTGAATAATATTGCCTTTGTGAACACTTTGCCCCAGGCCTGAATTTGTGGAGAGGCCACCTAGGCCCGGGCCTAGGGTGGCAGAATTTTAGGGGGTGGTATGCTGCCCAACCACACCCACATTGGCTCTGAAATTGAAATTTCCTGCGTGCCAAGTCGCCCGATGATGAAAATTTTAGCAAATAATGAGTGGACAAATGACAGCGGGCCCGCTATGTAAATCCAGCCCTGCTTTGCCCCTCAAGTGACAGTAGGAAAGTGTTTGCAAACATTATAGTTTGCGATAGTGTGCAGTGTATGTAATAAAACTTCTTAATAAAACTTCATAATACGCTGCCTTCAAGCAGGTGTTATAAGTTTGCAATGCGCAGTTAAGATCCGTAAGGCAATAAAAGCCTATTAAGAAAATGACATTGTGACGTGCAAATTTTTATTCACAAATTTGTTCTCATGGAGAATTGTATTACGTTTCCCACATTATCGCGTCATTGTTAATGTAAAAGCCTTTTAAACAGTGGATTCGGAATAGAAATAGTCACTGTGCGTGTCAATCATATCGGGATACTAAAGCTCCTACTAACCCATTGTATTAGAAAATCATTTACATGATATGCTAGATGCACAGCTGGATATTATCAAATTAAGTGATAATATTAAAAAACATGGCGTGAAATAAGCATTTAAGGTACATGTAAGCAATGACATAGTGTATGACATCATGTGCAAGTGTTTCATTGGTGATATCATAATGTTTTCTTCCTACAGTGAACATTCTGACTGCTGTGGCACTCTCAAGGCTTTCATCTAGAACAAAGAAGTCCTCCTACAGTTACCTGTTAGCTCTTACCATCTCAGACATCCTGACACAGATCTTCATCATCTTTGTGGGCTTTATCCTGCAGACAGCAATACTCCATCGCAGGGTGCCCAGTACTTTAACTCACATGGTCAGCGTTCTTGAGTTCTCCTCCAATCATGCATCTATTTGGGTGACAGTAATCCTGACTGTGGACCGTTATGTGGCAGTATGCTATCCCCTGCAATACCGCTCTTTCTCTTACCCAGAGAGAACCCGTAGAGTCATTGTCTTTGTGTTCCTCTCATCATTTGTGACTGGTGTACCTTTCTACTGGTGGAGTGATGTTTGGAGGGATCCACGTACCCCTGGATTGCTAGACCTTACACTCAAGTGGGTCCACTGCTTTATAATATATTTTATCCCCTGCACCATATTTTTGATTACCAACTCTGTCATTATCTACAGGCTGAGGAAAAGAACAAAGTCCAAGAAGTGTCAAGTTCGTAATGGCAAGACCACGGCAATTCTCCTGGGCATTACCACTGTTTTTGCTGTTCTTTGGGCTCCTAGAACAATCGTCATCATTATTCACATGTACGTTTCATCAGTAAACAAAGATTGGAAAGCACACCTAGCTATGGATATAGGCAACATGTTAGCCCTTCTCAACACGGCAGTGAATTTCTTTCTTTACTGTTTTGTCAACCAAAGATTTCGGGACACAGTGAGAGAAATAGTAGGGATTTTCAGATGGTGCCACACAAGAGAGGAACAAAGCACCCATGTTGAAATTGCCCTGACCTCCTAAAAATCCCAATGGTGACAGCGGTATGGTGCAATATGTGGGACAAAGATTCACAAGTTCTTGCTGAATTCTTTGTCACAGCTACAAAGCCCACTGTTAAAATAGAAATGTAAGGTAGAATGTTATGGAATAGAGTGGATTTTGCCTCTGATAAACTTAAAAGAAGGGGGACACTCCAGTTGTGTAAAATTGTATCAGTACCTTTAATCAAAGAAAGATATATTGCACTTACAATGTAGCACAGTGTCAGACTGGGATGCCAGCGTCCCACCAGAAAACCTTAGACCAGGGGCCCAACTTTCCAAATTATTATTCCTTCTCTTCTCACTTAAGGTGGCCATACACTGAAAGATGCCGATGTCGCAAAACGAGCGGATCTCTCCCTGATATGCCCACCTTGAGGTGGGCGATATCGGGCTGATCAGATCATGGGCCCTAGGGCCCAACGATTGGATCATAACGGAGGCCATATGGGGGTAGGATCGCAGGACAGCATCAATGAACAGATGCGGCCGCGATCCAACGGGATTTTTAGTCCCGCCCAATCGATATATGGCGGTCTTTCGGCCAGATATTGATCGGGAAAGCCAGTCGGAGGGCCCCATACACGGGCTGATAAGCTGCCGACTTGGTCTGTCAGCAGCTTTTATCGGCCTGTGTATGGGGCCTTTAGCCTCTTTATTCTCCAATTCTTTTAGATCTACTTACTATACTCTATTATCCCTCTATTATTAAGCCTCTTTTTAAAGAAATAGGGAATGAACATGAAATAGGCCAAATTGTTAGAAGCAAGAGGGCCCACTGACACCTGGGCCCACTGGGAGTTTTCCTGGTATCCCTATGGGCCAGTCCAACGCTGATGTAGCAGAAAATGATTGTTCATCAAAAAAGTCTGTTAAATTTGTGTCTCGACTTTCTCAAGGACGATGGAGTGCTGTACACTCCACCATCCTTCGAAAAAGTTGTGACACAATAAAACTTGCTCCGAACAGACTTTATTGATGAACAACCATTTTCTGATAAATTGATTAAAGGTGCTGATACAATTTTACACCCCTAATTTTATGGTTATTTGTAGACTTTGCCTGCTTGAGACCCACAGATTCAGGAGGCAGCACCCCACATGGAACATTTTTTGGAGTTTTTTAACCTTTGGAGCATCAAACATTTGTGTTTTAACTTCAGAGTATTTAGACTTTGTTATTTGTGTGCATTATTCATTTCTACACATAACTGTCTGAAACCAGTTAGCACGCTTTTCTCTTGTATACAGTGCCTTACTGGCTTTCCTTCTAAAATTCCGCTATTCTGCTATAGAGTATTTAGAACACTGAATAATAAAAATTCCTTTGCTGCTGTCATTTAAGTACAAGTAAAAAAAAAAAGCAGGGTTGTATTGTACTCTCTGTAGTGCATTTAAAATGGTGGAGAAGTATAAAGCTATATGGAGGGATATGGCAGACAAAATGGATTATTTGCACTGATGTACTGTAATAGTGTTGCTATCTGTACTTTCAGTGTCTTTGTCTGCAAAGACATGTAAACACTATAACACCACATT
>CM044447.1:21674744-21699317 GCA_024363595.1 Xenopus borealis | reverse complement strand
CTGCAAGCCAGAGAAAATTCTCTCTTCCCTTCGCTTGCTCCAGCTGTACTTTGTGTATAGGTGCTGGTTCCAAAGACGTCTTGATGTGCCTTATGGCTCTGCCTTAGTCCAAATAAGGCAAATGTGCAATATAAAGAAAGTAGAGCCAGGCACTCGCAGATCAAACTGCAATTAAATTTATGACTATATATGATAGAAAATGTACGGGGCTAGCCTAAAGTTCAGCAACCGTTCGCCTGCAAGCTAGTAACAAATTATGTACTAAACAAGAAACAAAATAACCACACTAAGTTGTGGAGTGCGTAGTGTACACCTGTCCAACTACTATGTAGTAAGCCAGCCAGTTGAGGCTACGATCGCAACAATGTATTAAAACTTAACTTTTAATCTAGATAGTAGTTAAAAACTATACAGGCAATTCCAACACTACACACATAGCGTGTTAAATTCACTGCCGTGTGGGACCGTGTCCCTAAAACAACATATATTAAAACCAATTGCGCAGGCAGTATGGGCAGAGGATAGCAAAGTTTATGGGTTCAAAATCAAATAGACGCAGTAACAAAGAACTCCTTCAAAGATATTAGTAATCTGTAATCAGTAAACCACTATTTCAGGGTCTGCAGTCGGATGGACACTTTTCCTATGAGTTCCTTAAGAAATAATCATAACCCATGCTCGGTCGCCTCAGTGCCCACCCTTCCCCTGGCTTCAAATCTACCTAGCTACGTTGGGAAGAGTGGGAACTATCCTCTCCACCTTCCACCTACACCGCCCAACGCGTTTCGCTGCTCGGGAGCTTCGTCAGGGGCATAGGAAAAGTGTCCATTTGACTGCAGACCCTGAAATAATGGTTTACTGATTACAGATTACTAATATCTTTGATGGAGTTCTTTGTTACTGCGTCCATTTGATTTTGAACCCATAAACTTTGCTATCCTCTACCCATTCTGAATATGCAATTGGTTTTAATATATGTTGTTTTAGGGACATGGTCCCGCACGGCGGTGAATTTAACACGCTGTGTGTTTAGTGTCGGAATTGCCTGTATAGTTTTTAACTATATTAAGATTAATAGTTAAGTTTTAATACATTGTTGCGATCGTAGCCTGAACTGGCTGGCTTGCTACATAGTTGTTGGACAGGTGTACACTACGCACTCCACTACTTAGTGTGGTTATTTTGTTTCTTATTACTATATATACTAAATTTTATTGCAGTTTGATCTGCGAGTGCCTGGCTCTACTTTCTTCATATGGGAATCAAGATCTGATATTTACCAAATCATTATATCTTCTTTATTGACTGCATCTAGAAAAACTAGTCTAGAAAAACTGGGGATCCCCGTCCAGTTAGTTGAGATTCGCCTGTGGGGTTTACACGCAGGACTGGACTCTGAGAATTAAAATAGGCCCTGGCATTTCAGGTACACAAGAGGCCCATCAGCCCACATAGAGGCCCAAACAGTCCCCACCAGCCCACTAAATACTGACTTTCTATGGGACCTTATAGCAGCCCATCTGGCATTTGCCCTAACCCACAGATTGCCAGTCCGGGCCTGTATAGGAACCTGTGGGAGAAGCCATAGGATCTTAGGAACCGTTTGAGCCCCATCTGTGGATGACTGTATTTGTGGATCTCCCAGTCTTTGGGAAACAGAGAGGGGGCGCTTGCATACTTTCCTCATTAGGTAATGTACTTCTTTTTCATTCTATGTATGTAATAAAAACATTTGCTTATAAGTTTGAATTACTTCCGAGAGACTCAAAGAACCACAATTAAAACAGTTAGTTTATGAGCTCAAAAAAACTTGTTTATAAACTCAATAAAACTTTTATAAAATGGCTTGAATTTTGAGTATGATGACTCCTATATGAATTTGCAAGCTTTTAGATGCCGATATTTAGTTTTCCGTTTTCGTGCATAGTAAATATCAAACATTTGAGTTTTTTTTTTAAAATGTAACAAATTTATTAGCTTTTCTGCAAAAAATATTGTATTGTGGCAAAAATTCATATTCAAGAGTTGATAAATCACTCCCTTATTATAATGTTTATATTCAGTAAATTCAGCTTCTGTCTCCACAGACTTATATTTTTTAAATGCCTTTCTCTTCATTCATATAAACTTCTTTACTTCTGTATTAAGCCACATAGGGTTGTTCTTAACTTTTCTACATTTTCTCCTTAAAGTGGACCCGTCACCCCAAAAAAAAAATCATATTTTATCACATTAGTCAAGCAAAATGAACATTAATTACTTTATATAGATTATTTTAATCTTGTTTTCTTCCGTCTGGGAATTCATAATTATAGTAAGCAGGCAGGAGCCATTTTGTGGACACTGTTATTAAGACAAGCCTTGCATCATCTCAGAATCTTGTTTGTGCACCAGAATGGGGGATCCGATGTCTATCCCTATGTCCTGGCTACACAATTAAATGGTTAAGGGAACTGGGGGAATGTGTGGGGAGCTGTGACATCTAGGAAGTGCTGAATGGAAAGTGAAAGTAATTATCTGCCCCGCCTCTATGCCTAAGGCATAGAGGAGTGGCAGACAATATTTGATTGACAGCTGAGATTTTTAAATGAGCTTAAAACAGCTATGAATGCTTACATAAAAATTTGAAATTGGATTTCATGTTTAATTTGAAAAGTACTTTTATTATACAGATTTTTGTGTCTGGGTGATGGGT
This sequence comes from Xenopus borealis, assembly GCA_024363595.1. Lineage (NCBI taxonomy): Eukaryota > Metazoa > Chordata > Amphibia > Anura > Pipidae > Xenopus > Xenopus borealis. Next base: position 21,696,622 of record CM044447.1, on the reverse strand, counting down.
CCACTTTAAGGGAATACCATTGCTGTTTTGTGTTTGTAGCACTACGCATAATGCAATCTATTCACTGAAGGGCAGCCCTTAAAGAGCTAAAATTTGGTTTTCTGAAATTCAGAGTTTGTTTTTTTATACCTGACATTAAATGAGATGATATTATGGTTACTATTATCCTGGGGTTCATTTACAGCATTTTTTCTCGTTGGCTTCTCAACAACCCATGCCATAGAATTGTCATGCAATAAATTCAAATACTTAAAGGCCCAGGCACCTTATGGTAATTGCCCAATGTAAAGGTTCCTTTTAAGTTCCTGGGTGCTTCTAGTCTGTGTTTATGAGCTTGATTATTGTGTATTAACCCCTGCCTGTCAGGGCCAGACTTGTAATAAAAAGCAGCCCCAGCAAAAAAATCAAAGCAGCCCACACATAAATGCATGCTTGTGTTTGACTTATACACATGCGTATTTTATATATGAATACAGGCATGGGACCCATTATCCGGAATCTGTTATCCAGAAAGTTCCAAATTACGGAAAGGCCATCTCCTATAGACTCCATTATAATGATATAATCCAAAATTTTAAAAATGATTTCCTTTTTCTCTGTAATAATAAAACAGTAGCTTGTACTTGATCCCAACTAAAATATAATTAATCCTTATTGGAAGTAAAATCAGCCCATTAAGTTTATTTAATGTTTGCATGATTTTCTAGTAGTATTAAGGTGTGGAGATCCAAATTACGGAAATACCCATTATCCGGCAAGCCCCTGGTCCCGAGCATACTCATGGTACTTGTGACATATTGTAATATGGCATGTTCATACTGGTAGAGAAGCACCTGAATGCAGGCAAGCAATCTGTAATGTTATATAATAATAATTAGTGAATGGCGAATTTGGGGTGTTTCGCAGAAACAGCGAAAAATTTGCAAAACGCCACTGTGTCTTGTTTTGGATGCGGGCGTCTGTTTTTTCTACGCCAGCAATTGGCGCTGGAGTCCAAAAATGAATGCTGGCATCCAAAAATGGATGCTGGCATCCAAAAAATTACCCAGGCAAATTTTTTCTGGCATTTCTGGTCCTTTAATACATATTTATGTGTTGGACATTGCCAGGACAACAGCTGGTATTTTCCAATAAAAAATATACTTACGGAATGGTGATGAACACTTATTTTCAATAATAACTCTGGTTTGACCTTCTCTTCAGAATGAAACGTAATTTCTATTTTTGGGTCATGCACAGAAACTAGAACAGTTGTAAAAACTCTACCCGGGCTCCCCTGGCAGGAGATATGCAGCTCACTAATTCTAACCACACATCTTCTGCTGGCAGGCCCAACCTCCTCTGGTAGTTATGACACTGCTTTCCCTGAGCTTTGGATCCTCCAGTGCCGGACTGGGACATCAGGGGCCCACCCAAAAACCTTACACTAGGGGCCCACCAAAAAATTTTAGACCAGGGGCCCACTCTCAGTACTATTATTCTTCCTCTACTCATTCAACCTCTATTCTCCTAATGTATTTTCTTTACATAATATAATCTATTATTACATCTATTTAGACTCTAGAAATAGGGAATGGCCAAAACATTTGGCCAAATTAACAGCATGAGGGCCCACTGACACCTGGGCCCACCGGGACTTTTCCTAGTATCCTGGTGGGCCAGTCCGACACTGGGATCCTCTCACACCTATTAATATGGCACCTATCCATAAGGTCACATATATCCAACTCCTCTGCATTTTTTGTCAGGCAAGGTATTATGGAGAAAAAGTAATGTCATTATTAAGGTTATTCAAGCAACATAGTTGGGGTGTAATGGGGAGTGGTTGTGCAATGCCAAGCTGACAATGTGGAACCTAGGGGTGGAAAAACAAATATACAAAGACAAGACAGGGTTTGCTGCTTTGTCCAATGCTTATTAGCATCAAGACTGTTCAAGGTGCAAATCATTTAATCATTTAAGCAAAACAAAGCAGTAGAAATACCATCCACCACCTATTTATGCACAAAGAGCTAGCTTCCCAATCACAAGTTGGACTGTGTAACCTGTGCTGCTGTAAACACTGCATGTTAACTAAGTCTTCCAGTGGAGGATGGAAGTTGTAGCATTTGAGGAAATGTGGCTGATGAAGGAGAAATGACAAGTGGCATCTGTTGGCATCTGATGACAAGTCACAAAGCCTTCTGGATTCTAATCTCAAATGGACTCCAAATGCCCTGGTTTCATTTGGCAGGAGCCAGAAACGCGTTTGCTATTGCAAGGATGACAATAGCCATGCCATTCCCCCATCATTGCCATGCACATGAAGCATGGAATCGTTCTGTTGATCGGTGCGAGTAATTAATAGTGCCCGTTGCCATTCCTTATCTTACTTAATGAAGATGGAGAGATAAGAGGACAGAGACCAGCTGAGAGAGAAGCAGCACCTTGTGTCCTTGGCAGGGAGAGGGAGACATGGAGGGGGAGGGAAAACATGACAGGAGGGAGACAAAGAAACAGAGAAAGAGGACGAAGATAGCCAGCTTTCCGGGTTAGATAAGGCTACCGAGAATACCACCGCACAAAGCATTTGGGGGGGGGGGGTTATAAATGGGCCACACCGTGGTAGCCGCATCGTTCCGCCAATTTAACCTATCCGCAGTCTTTACGCTTAGTGTGTGTCGGACTGTCGGACATTGCCCGTGGAGATGAGATATATGGCAAATAAATCATTTCTGGGCGAGGGGCTCGGGGTCGCCTATATACACACACCACTCCCTTTCTTTTGTGCCAACGGAACAGCAAAATCTAACAAGCCGTAAATATTTCTCATTCGATCTTTTAAAGGCGATCGCTCCAATCCAGCCACAACCTCTTTAAGGAAAAGCATTCACCTTGTAAAATAATCTTATCGCAAATGTGCGATAATTATCCAGAAATGCCAGTCAAATCTGTAATGCCCATGACATTATTGCCTGGCATCTTAGGCCAGTATACACCGGGGGTCCCTTGGACATAGAGGGGGTGGGCTAATGGAATTATGATCCAGACAATTTATAGTTTCTTTTATGTTATATCCATATAGAATATGAACGTGACTTAGTGCCCAAAATCTCACTATATGATCCAGGAGCTTGGCACCCTAGTGATTTCCTAAATTCCCAAATGATAGATAGAGCACAATGATTCACCTTTTATGTCGCGGTTTGGAATTGATGTAATCCATTACATTGGGAAGAAGTCAGGTCGGAAACGCCATATGGAGTTTTAACTCAGGTTCCCGATAAATATCAATGCCACATCAAACAATATACAGAAAAATAATCACAATCGGCTCATATTAATGAGTTCGTATATTTTACCAGGGCGTGGATTCTGCTCAAAAACGAATTGGCACTCAATCCGATTTTATTCGCCCAATACTTATCGATGCTTCCGATTCCTAGATGGAACAGGCTACATAGGGCTTGATGCCAAATGCCAAAATCATTGGATCATAAATTCATCAATATATCGTGTGTGTTTAGTCATATTTTCATACTAAACAGCACAGGCGTTATACTTCTAGTTAAGTATAGCCTGTGTCTATTAGATACTTTGCGATTTCATCTCTTCACATATTTAAATCCTATATATATATATAGAGTTAAAGGGATACTGTCATGAGAAAACATGTTTTTTCCAAAACACATCAGTTAATAGTGCTGCTCCATTAGACTTCTGCACTGCAATCCATTTCTCAAAAGAGCAAACAGATTTTTTTATATTCAATTTTGAAATCTGACATGGGGCTAGATAATTTGTCAATTTTCCAGCTGCCCCTGGTCATGTGACTTGTGCCAGCACTTTAGGGTTGGGGCAGACAGGGAGATTTAGTCGATTGGCGATTAATCGCCTTTTCTGCGTGGCGACAATCTCCCCGAACTGCCTTCTCCCTTCCCGCCCATGTCCCACTGCGTTCCAATCAGTTACATTGAGTAAGAAAATTAACAGTCAGCCAGAAAGCAGTTCCCTCCTAAGGCTCGTGACAAACAGGCAGATTCGGGGAGATTTAGTCGCCTGGCGATTAATCGCCTCTTCTGCGAGGCGACAATCTCCCCAAACTGCCTGCTCTGCTCCCTGCCCGACACCTGCTTGAATAAAGAAACGACAGCGCAAATGCACTCGCTGCGCTTCCATTTCAGGAATCACCCAAAGTTTTCTCGTTAGGCAACTTCGTGCAATTCCGGAAATCGAAGCTCCGCAAGTGCATTGGCGCTGGTTCATCTTCATTCAAGCAGGAGGCAGGCAGGGAGCAGGCAGTTTGGGGGGGTCACATTGCACAAGAGGTGATTAATCGCCAGGCGACTAAATATCCCCGAATCTGCCTGTTTGTCCCAAGCCCTAGGAGGGAACTGCTTTCTGGCAGACTGTTAATTTTCCTTCTCAATGTAACTGATTGGAACGCAGTGGGACATGGGTTTTTACTATTGAGTGTTGTTCTTAGATCTACCAGGCAGCTGTTATCTTGTGTTAGGGAGCTGTTATCTGGTTACCCATTGTTCTCCTGGGGGGTAGGGTTGCCACCTGGCCAGTATTTTACCAGCCTGTCCAGTATTTTTCATGGGTGATCCCAATGTTATTAGTATTTTTTTCAAGAAAAGGTGGCAACCCTGCTGGGGGGGCTGGTGATATCACTCCAACTTACAGTACAGTAGTAAAGAGTGATTGAAGAGCTGACTTGGGGCAGCTGGGAAATTGACAATATGTCTAGCCCCATGTCAGATTTCAAAATGAAATATAAAATGAATTTTGAGAAATGGATTTCAATGCAGAATTCTGCTGGAGCAGCACTATTAACTGATGCATTTTGGAAAAAAAAAATAATATTGAATAAGAAGACTTGATTTAGAACAACGCAAAGAAAACCCCACCAGAATTGCCACACAGTTTTGACGATAACCTAGGCTTCACGATGCTTTATTAAGAATACATTGCGTTTGCACCGTTAGTTGTTTTTTCTTTCTTTTACTAGGTGTACATTTTTGAGTCCAATTAGGAATCTGACTGCAGATCTATTTGCAGGATGGATATTTTGATTAGTCAAGTAGCTTGTGTAGAATTGGTTAGCAGGCGTAGCATTCGAATCGCTTACATTTTTTGGCAGATTGTGATCCGCACCTAGTCTACTAGGATCATCAAGCCTGAAGGGAATGCGGGTCTGCACGGTACAATTGCTTCCTCTGTAGGTGTAAATGTCCTAGTTGTACCCGTGTAGTTACATTTTTGGGAGCATTACCAAGAGGATTCACTTTAGAATGACGTTTAAAAAGTAAAATCTCTGATCTGATATTTGTTTCTACTTTTTAATATAAGTCGCTAACTTTAAATCACAATATGAGCAACAAATGCTTAAGTGAGATCATCGCAAAATAAGCAACACGTAAAGTGAGGTCGTTGCTTTATTTGTTGACGTAACAAGATAATTTAGCAATCTCGCAAATATTCTGCATCCCTTTCTGTGCCCATGTAGGGACAGCTCTTGCACATACTCCGTGCAGTCGGATCGACTAAAGATCGTTCCTACCACTGATTCCATCGCACCTGACTGTAGGTGGCATCAGGACGCAGCGATATTAGCTAACGAATTGGACTCACAGAGCAGGAACTGTAAAGACGTTTCTTTCATTTATTTCCTAAGCCTCTGAATTGAAGATCTATAATGACAACCCACCACATTACTATTCAAACATGAGCTGCGGGGTAGTTCGATACTATTAGGAGCAGGCTCTGTACATTTATTTTAATTGCCGCAATGGATAAGGCTTTAAAGGCAGTTAAAGGGTAACCGATCCCCGGTCCAAGTTTTAAACATAGTAATGTTCCGGTGCGACAATTGAGAATTCTAAATTCGCCCTGATACGGTGGGACTATTTCCTTTAATGCCGCTCAATGATAATTTAGTGCCAGTGACCATAACCCTGACCCACAGGCTATTGACGCCTGTACCAAACTAATTCCTTTGCGCCACTATCACAATGTAATACCTCCAGCTATGGAGAAATGCAGCTCCTCCCCCTCACCGGGGCACAGCATGACCTTATAAGGACATGAGCACTATCGGGTTTGCGCTGCTGATATAAAGGCCGATTTGGGGGGCTCGATGACAGCAGTTGATATTGTCTCCCTGACTAACACGTGTCGCCTCTCTCTCTTTCATTAATACAACAATTAGCTGCAATATCCTTTCATGAGCGGTTCTTCCTTCCCACCTCCCTCGTATTTTCGTTTCCCCTCACTGTATACCCCCCCCTTCGCCTTTTACAGAACTGCTGGATGGATTTACAAAAGCAATTAGACACGAATCACAGCTGATTGGCGTTTAAACTAGAATTCACAGTTCCACCGCAGTCTCTGTGGAGAGAGCCCCTGGGAAGATGTGAGACACGCCTCCTCCCTTACCCCCTCCTCTTCTCCACGGTTCATCAGCACTCAGCCCTAACCTTAATCTCATGCACTAAAACCCTCAATCTGACACTGGTAGAATCCGGATATGGGCACATTTCCTTATATGGCGCTGAGCAAGCAGAATTCAGACTCCATATAAGGTCGCCTAGATAAGGCTCTGGGGGTAAGGTGGTGCATGTTGATTGGCTGTCCCGTATCACAGCAACCAGCTTTCTCCCGACTCCCGCTCAGACAGAGCTAAGCTGCTGTTCCCCCAGTTGCTGCTGTTGTCATCCGCTCTATTAGTCACCCCACTGTCCTTGTCACCCTCTACTCCCCCCCTCGCTCCTCTGGACACTGACTGATGTGATACTATATTTTATAACCAATAAATAACGTACAAAACAATTAACTAGGAGCAACACCTCAGACTGGAACATAGAAATATAGATTTATTAGTGAACCGTTTCATTCAGGTCCGGAATGAGAATTAAAATAGGCCCTGGCATTGCAGGTACACAGAGGCTCAATGAGAGTTGCCACCTGGCCGTAGGGTTGCCACCTTTTCTTTAAAAAAATACCGGTATTCCTATATGTATATATTGAGCTTTTTTCCCTATTAATAACATTGAGATCGGACATCTAAAATACCGGTCAGGCCGGTAAAAAACCGGCCAGGTGGCAACCCTACCTGGCCGGTATTTTACCCACCTGGCCAGTATTTTTAAAGATTGATCCCAATGGTATTAATAGGAATAAAGGTAACTATATAGGAAGGCCGGTATTTTTTTCAAGAAAAAGGTGGCAACCTTAGGCCCAAACAGCCCCCACCAGCCCACTAAATACTGAATTTCTATGGGACCTTATAGCAGCCCCTCTGGCATTTTCCAGAACCCACAGATTGCCAGTCCAGACATGGCTTCATTGCATCTGTTTATATTGACAGGGTCCCCAAATATTGGGTATGTCAGAGCCTCCCTCTCCTGCCAAGCTCTTACGTGTGTGTATTACACACCGATTTGTTGAAATAGAAACGCAGAGAATGTAAGAATGGATAGATAGACAAGGGCAGAGAAAAAGGAGTGGTTAATATATATATGATGTCTGACGAAGGGGTACGCCCCCGAAACGTTACATCACTGACCTTGGAATAAACACGCAGGGGTTCGCCCCGCTTCACTGGCCTTGAGTGTTTGGGTAATCTTTTCGCCTTATATATAGGGTTGCCACCTTTTCTTGAAAAAAATATCGGCCTTGCTATATATTTATCTTTTTTTCCTATTGCAGTTTCATGTGACCCAGTTCATCGATGACCCCAGACAAATGTGAAATACTACTGTACATTTATGTAATAGGACTACGGGAGTACCACCAATGCCTGTTCGCCCTGATATGGTGGGCATATTTCCTTTAATGCTGTGACCATAACCCTGACCTACAGGCCATTCACAGTTGCCACCTTTTCTTGAAAAAAATACTGGCCTTGCTATATATTTATTTTTATTTATCTTTTTTTCCTATTAACAACATTGGGATCAACCATCAAAAATACCGGCCAGGTGGCAACCCTATTTTTATAGTGAATAATGTGCCCCTATAGTAAAATATTAGGATATGATAAGCAAGCAAGGAGTTCCGTGATCATATAGAAACGTTTATTGGAACTCCAGACACCCAGGAGCGGACTGGGCTAGTGGGACGATTGGAAAAAACCCGGTGGGCCACGCAGGCCCAGAACCACTATTGGTGCTGCCATGACCTCCCTCCTAGCCCCCAGTAGCAGCTGCAAGCAGGAAAAAAACGTAGGTGTGGGGGTCAGAGGGGTTTGAAAGTGGGGGCCTGAGGTGCATATAATGTTTGTTAATCGGGCGGAGATTTCACCCAGAAACAGCAGTTGGGTTAGACAGCTGCCTCCAGAAAAGGTTGCTGGAAACTTCTGAATTCTCAGAAAAGAGCGGGAAGAAGTTACAGTAACAGGATCTCTTAACTCTCGTGAGATCTTCTTCCTGTCAGAATTTTACACAGAGCTGTTATGGAAGACACACTTTCTGTAACTGATACTGAGTCGTCTCCTCACAGATCATTAAAAAATGCTAAGCAAAGAAGACGGATTCCGTCTCCAGATAATTCTTCATCCTCGGAAGAGGAATTCATACAAAAGAAGAAAAAATATAATATTCTTCCTCAGACATGGGTTCCTCAGACACCTATCCTAAGGCAAAAAAAAAATCTCATTTGAGACAGGAGGGGAAAGGAGAAGAAAAGAAAATTTGTCCCATTTGGGATTTCACAAAAACTACCCCGATAGAGTAATTTAAACATTATGATAGCAGTGGTCAGTCCTCATTAAACTCTGAAGTGGTTGCTTCTGATTCTGAGCCCATAGCTGCCAATTCAAAAATTTCTGAGGCAGACTGGGATTGTGAAAAAACAATTAAATCTTCAGCATACTCTGAAAGGGGGGAAATAAGTGACATACACATTAGTTGATCTCCTGGGAAAAACACATCCACCTTAGTTATTTAATGCCAGATACGGGCTGCATTGATGATTGGCCAGGCTTTCATCCATGTCACAAGTGTGAGAAGAGCTCATTGGCTACATACTATGGGCATGTCTGACTTTATTTCAAAATCACAAACATTTCCAAATTTTGAGGATTCTATTTTATTTGGTCCAGATTTTATTAATTAGGTGAAATCACACTTTAAGGCAAGAAAATCATTTGGGGACTGGAAAAGACAAAAGACCTTCCTTTTTCAACAAAAAACCCTTTTGTGGAGAGGGACGTCCTTACAGAGTTTAGGGATTGTCCCGAGAACCCTCACAGAGCTATAAGATACCTATCTTGGCCAGAGAGTCCAGTCCAGTGGATGAGCAACCAACCCAAAATGGTCTACTGGTTATAAGAAAAGAGTGCCAGGTAAACAAAACTCATGTATCTTCCCATTCAGAAATACCACAGACAAATAGGTTTTAAGCATAATAAGAAGGGGCTTGTAACTTTCTCTATAATCCTTCCCACTTCAAATCTCAAACAGAGACACCAGTGCAGTTCTAGACTGTGCCTTAGGAAAGACAATGCTAGAGGGAAAGATAGAACTATCAGACCTTTCACAGTTGGTATCATGTACCTAGGTTTGATGCTTTAAGTCAGATGCTTTAAAGTCACACCTTCAGATTCCACAATAGTAACCCCTGTTAATAAGGTCAGGGGAAGGACTGTGTAAATAGAAAGAAGTGCCGGTAATGGTAGATGATGGATCCGAGGAACCAAATGTAGGTCAAGGAAGCCAAGGTCAGGTTAGGCAGAAAGGAATTATGGACAAGATTCAGGTCAAGGTTGGTTCAGGCAGCAAAGGATCATAAATGGAAAACAGGCCGTGGTCAGGAGTCAGAAGTCAATAAAAAACCAGAGAATCAAACAGGACAAAACAGGAACAGTATCAGCAGGAGCAAAGATCACTTATCAATTGGTCAAAGTCACTTGTATCTTTAAATAGGCATGAGCATGTGCCAAATTGATGCGGGTAACAAATCAGATGCACACTTGTGTTGGTATTGGCACCAAACCAAACTGAAGCAGGTGACGTACACCTGTGAAATTCTTTATGCTCATACGCCATGACGCCTGTGTCTGTCGAGAACATTAAACAGGACACGTGCCTCAGAATCCGCACAGGACAGAGAATCCTCGCAGGCGGAATGCACTGACGGGAATGTACTGACAGGTAAGTGTCTTTACATTGCTCCCTCTTTATGGATGTCCCCAGCATCTGTTTTTTACAGATAATGAGAGTGAAATTGTCTCATTAATCTTGGATTAATGATTACGATATCATCATAATAACAGATGCCTCCTTAAGAGTTTGGGAAGTTTACGCTCACAAGGGAGCAGTCAGCGGTCTTTGGTCAGGAAAAGAAAAAACATTTCACATAAATGTATTAGTGCTAAAGGTTATGTTTTTAGGTTTAAAGGCTCTAATTTCCCCAAATATTCAAAAGACCATGTTAATTCAGTCAGACAAAAAAAACAGCAGTTTCATATGTAAACAGAATGGGAGGAACAAAATGAAAAACACTTTGCTATTTGGTGTTAGACTTCTGAGATTGGGCTTTTTCCAATCAATTGTTAGACTTCCTCTGGATCAACTAGCAGTTAGGCAGGTTAAAAAAAAGTTAAATGGACGTGTGTCGTTTTTCAGCCTAACTTACTATGTCACTATTACACGCCACATACATTCCCAGAGAGGAAAACAAATTGGCAGACGTTTTATTGCATCAAAAGATAACACTATCACAAGTCTCACTAAAAAAAGGAAATTTTCCACAAGATAGAGTCACAACAAGGAGAAGGATCAATAGACTTATTTGCATCCCAGACATCAGCTCAAACAAATAAATTTGTAGTCAGAACCTGGACAAGCAATGCATGGAGAATGGATGTACTTTCCTTCCCATAGACACTCTTAACAAACCTTTATGCCTTCCCCCCCTCCATATATTCTCCAGAATTTTCTCCAAAAAATTCAAAGGGAGGAAGTCGGAGATCTAGTCCTAGTGTATCCTGTTTGGCTATCCAAACCATATTATCCATTAAAACAACCCCTAATTTCAGACAGGATGGGTGCTTTGGGATTCACTCGGTACTGTTTTTGTGGTACAAAGGAGATACTGAAGAATCTACCAACACTAATGTGGATTTCAGCACCAATTTCTTATACCAAAACATTTCCTTGAAATATTCTACCATAAAGCCAATATGTTATTTCCTTAGATCTAGAACATGTAAAAAACATAATTCCCTCATTGCTGAATTTAAAACTTGGATGTACCCTCACTTACAACTCACATAGATACTTAGATTTCACTGCACTCTGCATTAGATATTTTAGCATATAAGTTTGTACAAGGGACAGCTACTAATACCCTAAAATCATACGGTTCAGCTCTAAATTTCTTATTCCAAATTTCACAGATTGTAAACTCTATTTAAGATTCAGAGGAGCTTGTTTATCAAGACCTGCTTGTTGTAGATATGAGAACACTTGGGACACAGAACCTCTATTGCATTTCCTATCTATGATAAATAATAAGAATGCAGATTTTAGAAGTCAAAATGACTACACTCTTGGCTTAACAGAGGGGCTGAGTTAACACTTATCCACATAACAGACCCATGGTTATCTTCAACCCCAGGTTGTTACCACAATATCCTTAAGACTGGTGGCACATGGTAAGATTTGGAGGACATTAGTTGCGTGAAGAAGAGGAGATTTGTCAACTAATCTCCCTGCAATGCCCTCCTGCCAGCAAGAATGTGCCATGTATATCTTTATTGTTGAATTTTGATTTTATTTGTCTTTTTGTATCATGTGTTAATTAATTATCTGTTATGACCATATATTTTCCTATATGTTTATTTAATATTTATAATATTTGTTATCACATTCTGTATTGAGACCATTTGGTTTACTGTGTCTAGGGTAAGTATACATTTGAATTCCTCTTTAGATCTTTTGTCTAAATCACCTTCTCTTTTCCCTAATTTCAGTTTTAATCACTTGGAAAGGCACAAACTGTTCATCAGCATTATGTACTTCTATGACATGTTCTGCATGTTCGCAGAAGAAATTTCACATCTATGAATGCATGCGATGTGTTCCAATACTCTACATTTAGCATATACTCTACATTTATATCTATATTCTGTTGCAGTTCTCTGAAATTGATCTGATCTCTCTAAAAATCTGCAACATTTGCAGATTTTGGCTCCACACTTATATGTGCATAACACAGTCAACCAATTGGTCTGAGCTTTCCTATCTGGCAGAATACTTGGTGCTACCCAGGCGCTTACATTGTAACTGTGTCTATAGACTAATTGCGTTTTTTTAAGATCCATGGTTGTATAGAATTGGATCCATATGCAATACTGTCCAATGTTTGTAGATCATTTTTTCTATTTCCTTAGCATCCACGCTGAAAGTTTGTACATTTTTTTTATCATATCCCCTGCATGCTAATCTGTCCCATAAATCCGTGTCTTAGAAAGTTTTCCAAGTGGAACAGTTCCGTCTAAGTTTGACAAAATGTCCAGTCAGTATACTTCGCTGGAGAGGCTCTGGATGACTACTATCTCAATGTAACACTGAATTCCTACTAATAGTTTTCCCTATACTGTTCATTTGTTTGTAGATTATTTTCTCTATCTCCATAATGTCCATGCTGAAAGTTGTTATATATTTCATCCTTTTGATGTTATGTTTATCTTTATCCTTAGTGTGTGTCAAAAGTAATTATTTTCTATTTATAGGCTTCCCCGATCGATATCTGTCCGAACATCAACGAGATGTCGATCGGGTTAAAAATGTCATCAGATCGCGGCTGCATCTGTTCGTTGATGCGGTCCTGTGATCCAAACACCCATATTGCCTGAATTATGGGCAGTATCTGCTCCTTTAATGACATCGCCAAACAAGCAGATCTCTACATGTATGACTAAAACACTAATTGAAAAGTCATCTACAGTTGAAGTGTACTTAATAAGAGATGCAAAGATGCATCTTTATGTATTGTATCAGCTTTATCCACGTTTTAAGAAAAATATAGCGATGTTAGAGATGATATGTCGCAATTACTCATGAAAAAAAGAAATTATTTTTAAAGTTAACACAATTAGAGGGTGGATACTGCATGCTATGAGTAAGGCCTCAATTGAAACTATCATATTTAAAGTGGACCTGTCACCCCAAAAAAATAGTCAAAATCATATTTTATCACATTAGTCAAGCAAAATGAACATTAATTACACTATATACATTATTTTAATCTTGTTTCCTTCAGTCTGGGAATTCATAATTATAGCAAGCAGGCAGGAGCCATTTTGTGGACACTGTTATTAAGGCAAGCCCTGCATCATCTCAGAATCTTGTTTGTGCACCAGAATTGGGGACCTGATGTCTATCCCCATGTCCTGGCTACACAATTAAATGGTTAAGAGAACTGGGGGAATGTGTGGGGAGCAGTGACATCTAGGAAGTGCTGAATGGAAAGTGAAAGTAATTATCTGCCCCGCTACTCTATGCCTAAGGCATAGAGGAGTGGCAGACAATATTTGATTGACAGCTGAGATTTTTAAATGAGCTTAAAACAGCTATGAATGGTTTAATAAAAAATTGAAATTGGATTTCATGTTTAATTTGAAAAGGACAGGTCCACTTTAAAGCACACTCTCTAAAATCAGCCACAAAAGGCAGCATCACTTTCTATCATACTCAAAGCAGCCAGGTGGTCTTCTCAGAGGACTTTTTCTAAATATTATTGGAGACCTACAGTACAAGACAAACTCAATTTTCTGGTAACCACCAGGTGTGTGTTATTCTACCCAACAGCTGTTTTGATAAACAGATAAATAAACAAAGATTTTTTTTTTTCGCTATAGGAGTCAACAAACCAGCTAAGGTGGACAATAATTCATCTACAAAAGATGAAGATATTTCTGTCAAACAAGATACACACTGCGATTTTATTTCAATCACAGTATCTCAGACCAATTTTAGTTACATAGTTAAATTAAATTGGGTTGAAAAAAGACAAAGTCTATCAAGTTCAAATTAAAACCCAGCATACACACACACACATCAACTCTTTCACACAAACCATATATGCCCATAGCTATACTAACTGTAGAGTTTAGTATCAAAATAGCCTTTGATATTATGTCTGTCCAAAAAATCATCCAAGCCACTTTTAAAAGCATCAACATAATAAGCCATTACATCACACGGCAGTGCATTCCACAACCTCACTGTCCTCACTGTGAAGAACCACCTACGCTGCTTCAAATGAAAGTCCTTTTCTTCTAGTCTGAAGGGGTGGCCTCTGGTGTGGTGGTCCTCTTTTTGGGTAAAAAGGTCCCCATGATATTTGTCTATAATGTCCTCTAATGTATTTGTAAAGTGTAATCATGTCCCCTCGCAAGCGCCTTTTTTCCAGAGAAAACAACCCCAACCTGGACAGTCTACCCTCATAATTTAAGTCTTCCATCCCTATAACCAGTTTAGTTGCATATCTCTGCACTCTCTCCAGCTCAATATCCCTCTTAAGGAGTGAAGTCCAAAACTGCGCTGCATACTCCAGATGTGGTTTTACTAGGGATATATAAAAAGGTATAATTATGTTTTCATCCCTTGAGTTTATGCCCTTTAGTAGCTACAGAATACAGAATGACACTGCCGAGAATTAGACAACTTGTTATCTTTAAAAACCCCAAGATCCATCTCATTTAAGGAAACTCCCAACAAACTGCCATTTAGTGTATAACTTGCACTTATATTATTTTTGACAAAGTGCATAACCTTGCATTTATCAACATTGAACCATTTTCCAGTTTGTTGCCCAGTTTCCCAGCTTAGACAAATCATTCTGCAGAGTGGCAGCATCCTGCATGGAACCTATAGTTCTGCATAATTTAGTATCATCTGCAAAAATAGAAACCGTACTTTCAATGCCCACATCCAGGTCATTAATAAACAAGTTGAAAAGCAAGGGACCCAGTACATAACCCTGCAGTACATCACTAACAACACTGGCCCAATAACAAAAATGTTCCATTCACCACCACTCTTTGTAGTCTTTAGCCAGTTCTCTATCCAGGTACAAATAATATGTTCCAGGCCAACATTCCTCACACATTCTGTGTGGTACTGTATTGAATGCTTTAGCAAAGTCTAAGTAAATCACATCCACTGCCATCCCGGAATCGAGGTCCCTGCTTTCCTTCTCTTAAAAAGAAATTAAGTTATTCTGGCAAGTTTTATTACACATAAAACAATGCTAGCACAAACCCATAGTATTGTTATTTGCTATGAAGTCCAGTATCCTATCCATTATTAATCCTTTGAAAAGCTTTCCTACCACCAATGTCAGACTAACTGGCCTATAGTTTTGAGGCTGAGAACGGGATCCCTTTTTGAATAGCAGAACCACATTAGCAATTTGCAAGTCTCTCAGCACCATGCCAGACCTCAACGAATCCTAAAAAATTAAGTAGAGAAGTTTGGCAATCTATTCAGGAGGCTGACGCCAAACCAGCAGCTGTTGCTAGTTGGCTATCCTTATACCCTAGAATAGCGCTGTCCAAGTGGCGCCCCCATATGAAAGTCTGCCTGCTGTGTCTGCTTACCATGTGTAAACTTTAAGGGTAGGGACAGACAGGGAGATTCGGGGAGATTCTGTCGCCTGGCGCCTGGCGTTTTCCCCGAATTTCCTTCTCCCTGTCTGCCGCTAGTATAAGTGACAAAGCGCCAGCGCCTGTGCACACGCTGCGCAGCGATTTCCGGAATCCCCCGAAGTTTCCTCACGAAGTATCTTCGGGCAATTCCGGAAATCGCCGCGCAGCGTGTGCACAGGCGCTGGCGCTTTGTCACTTATACTAGCGGCAGACAGGGAGAAGGAAATTTGGGGAGATTGTCGCCTGCTAAAAACGCCAGGTGACAGAATCTCCCCGAATCTCCCTGTCTGTCCCCAGCCTGAAAGGTATCACAACAGAGTTTAACTGGCACCTGCATTGTTTAAATCTCAAATTCAGACTGAAATCCCCTGTATTCACACCTGTAATCCCCCTGCATTGTTCCCACTTGTAACACTTCTATTGTTGACACCTAAATGCCAGACTGAAACTGGCCATATTGTTCACCTGTTCATACTCATACAAACTGCTCAAGGGGCACCAGCACTGGATTACTGTATGTAGCACATTTTAGAGTGGTCCTAATATGTTTCCCTGTCTCCTGCCCTGTTCTGTCTTCCCTATGCTCCCTGTGTGTGCCATATTCTGCCTGCCGTATTCTCCCTGTGTGTGCCATATTCAGTTTTCATTATGTTCCCTGTGTGCCATACTCTGCTTTCCTGTGTGTGTAATACTCTACTTGTCCCTATGCTTCAAGTGTGTGCCATATTCTGCCTTCCTTATGCTCCCCGTGTGTGCCATATTCTGCCTTCCTTATGTTCCACGTGTGTGCCATATTCTGCCTTCTTTATGTTCCCTGTGTGCCATAGTCTGCCTTCCTTATGCTCCCTGTGTGTGCTATAATTTTTCTTTATGTGCCCTGTTCTGTCTGTGGAACATAACCTGGTATTCTTTCTGGGTGTTTGTTAGCATTTGAAAATTATTGTTAGGGGCCCTAAAGGTGCTTAATCATGTGCTGGGGGGGCTGTGTTATCCACAGGGGAGGATTAGGCACATGGATGTAAATATACGTCAATATGACAACTTTTTCACATATGAGTGATAAGTGATATCCCTGCAGTGAGCACCAACCATTTTGGTGTGTTATCACCATTAATGTGGAGGTGGTCTTCTGGTGACATGGGTGTGGTTTAAAAAAAGGGAGTGGCCAACACTGGCTTCCATTATCGGCTCTCTACCCTGTAGGTCAGAAAATTTCCAGCCCTTGGTACCACTGACGTTGGACAGCACTGCCCTAGAATAAATGGAATTCCCTGACTGCATTGTGTGAGGGTGAACTGGGAGTGAGAGGAAGGCTCTGAACATACACACTGTGAAGTTGTTTTGAACAAACTGTGTACTCTACTGCAATTCCAAAAGAGGGTCTGCCTTGTGACTGCAGTAAGGACTTTTTATTTTCTGTAAAACTACAGCCCAGTGAGGTTTTCAAACTTGTTTTACTGTAAAGCTGGCCATAGACATAAAGATTTTTGAAAGATCCAATGGTTATTGTGAGACCACGATTGTCTCAAAACGATCGTTTAAATGCCTGATGTGTCCATCAACTAAAAAGACCATTTCAGGCGATATTGCCAGCAAAACTGAAGGATCGCAGCCTGCTTGGCCCTGCAAACATAGGTAGATTGCATGGGGACCGATAAAGATTTTCTAACCTGGCCGATCAATCTTCAGACCAATGTCGGACGAAAAATCGTAAGACGAACGATCGTTTGCATCCCACTAACTGCACGATAATTTGACAGATTGGTCGGACTTCCCTAAGATCGGTCGTTCGGCAGGGAAAAATCGCTGCGTCTATGGGGAGCTTAATACCACAAAAGTAAATTTTGTTCTGTTTGAACAATAAATCCCAGGCAGTTGCAAACCTAAGCCTTCTGTCTTATCTGTAAGAACTGTTTTACCTGAGCCCTACCGACTGCTTTGAGATATTCCCCACAATATATATATATAACTTTTATTATTAGTATCGACATATTGTGCAGTGCCGGGGCAAAAGAAGGGGCTATCAAGTCTAGTGTGTTGGGTGGGGGGGAGAAGGTATATGTGTGGCCGCAAAGAGGAGTGAGCAGAACAAAGCTAAAACAGTACAAACAATGGGCTTTAAGGCGTGTCGCAGTTCTACCAAATAACCAGGGCAAATGTGTGCTATAAATCAAACATCTTTGTTGAGAGTCCGCATAACTGTGTACCCCCCCCCTACACTGTTATGCGGATTCTGTGCATCCTACCCCAAACAAAGATGTTGCTCTTCTCTTGCTCTTTCAGAACGATTTTTGTGAGCTGAGAGAGCAAGAGAAGAGCAAAGCAGTGGAGAGATAGATAATTCCAGGAAAGGAAATAGAGTGTCAGGAGAGAAGAGTTGACACAGGCTACAAACCACATACAGTTACCCCATTGTTCTGCTGAAATGTGAGCATGAACTGCATTTGACATCACACAAAGCCGCAAAATCCAGAGAGCCCTATTAACTATGCAATTGAATCTATAATGCATAAATAGATATCAGAATTATTAGCGCTGCTACAACAATGGGTAACTAGCCCAAAAGGTACGCAATGCTTTTGGCTATCCCGATGTCCTATTTCAGAAGCTTCACCTATAAACCTAGCACTGTCTGAAATTATAATTATTAATCTTAGTCTACGATTAGACTGTTACCATTATGATTACATAGCTACTTCCTTATGATCTCTTTTTACCGCCACTGTCGATAATGTCTCCTAGGTAAACTTTCCTGATAAAGGTTCATTAACATAAATGAATTCAATTAAATGTCACATTCTCTACAGTGTCAATCCCACCTACTATGTAGAATAAGTGCTTTATCCTGTTACCTGCAATGGACTCAAATTAGCATTATGTTGAGCCGCTTGAAGATTGATATTTATTGAAATTATTTGAACCTGGCTGACGTCTTGCCAGAAGTCTATGACCTGTAGCCGATCTAACTCATAGTATGAAATCTTGTATCTTCTAATTAATCGATTTTGGCATGTTCTTGGGATATATTATGACCTTATAGGATTTTATTTGCAAGTTGGGGATATAATGTATACAGGAATAGTAACGTGAATTAGAGCATTCCAAGCTAAATGTACTCACCGCAGAGTCAAAACACAGCATCACAGGGCAGCAATGTCAATTGACACATTCTACTATTGAGATCCCCAGAGCGGCTCATGGAACTACAATCCAAGCACTGTAACCAGATACTGATAAATTAAGGGGACATTTTCTAAATGATTATCTGAAATAGAATTACCCACCACCTGTTCCAGGTCACACTTGTGGGTGGGGAGTGGAGTTACTATTTGCACACCTTGAAGACCCTACATTTAACCTTTGGGTGCTGCCATAGGAGTTATGATGAGAATTGTCTCTTACTAAATACTGCAGACCAGGTGAATTTACTTTCCCTACGTAAACTAACAGCTTACAGTTAAAAGCAATTTGGGTACCTTGTAAATGCGCAGAAGTGCCTTAATTAACCTGACCAGAGGTACGACCTGTTGTTCATTAAACCCTCTACACCTACAGATCAGCTATTGATGCATCTGAAAGTGCAAACCAGTCCAAAGGACCAGAGGGGGACCTGTGAGGCTATTGAAAAACTAAGGTTTTTCCTTTGAACCTGCTGATGAAAGAGTTAATTAAGCTGGAGTGGAGAAATGCTGAGAAAGCTCAGTTTTTTAATAAAAGATTCTATATCCTCTGGAGAAGATGGTATTAAAATAATGGGAAGCACCTCCCAAGGTGGATGTGGCTGTAGCACAATTCTCTAAGAGAGAATCTCAGTCTCAAGGATGCGATGGCTCACAAAGCTGAAAGGTCCTTAAGAAGGATTTACTTGGCAGTGGACGATATAGAAACTGAAGTGCCAAGGGAGAACCTTCTGAAATCTCTTCAGAATATACTGGCTTTGGCCTTCCTCTGAAATGCTTCCATTCTAAGAATAATTTGTGCAATATGTAATTTCAGCCAGGCTATATCTTTGGTAAGCAACTGAATGAACTGATGGAAAAGCTTTCAGATGTTAAAGGCATAACTTTGCCCCAGAATAGACCTAAAAAACTTTAGAAGGGGTACTGGCAAAGGTCTGGTAACAGACCACAGATAAAGAGTGGAGATAGATTTAGAAAAACTAAGATGAGCTTAGGCTCCAAGCCTTTTAAGGGGAAAAGTTCCTACTTTCCATTTAAGTCATCAAATTACAGTAAGTCAGAGGTTGGAGGAAGATTGTCTTTTTTGCATCAATGGGAAACAGTGATTCAGGATCCTTGGGTACTTCAGGTTATCAGGAAAGGTCTCAAGTTAGAATTTTTGGAACTTCCCAAACCAAGGTTTCTTTCCACCTCTTGCGAGCGAAATCCAGCAAGCATTAGAAAAAGTGACAGACATTTATTCCAACATTTATTTTTGTCCCACAACAGGATGGCAGGTTCTGGATGGTGGTTGATCTAAGGTACAGTACCTCAATACCTTTATAAGAAAACAGCCGTTCCGAATGGAGTCCATGAGGTCGGTAATCAATCTACTAGATTTTATGGCCACCCTTAAATTGAAAGAGGCATATTTACACTTTCTGATTTTTCAATCCCACTGAAAGTATCTGGAGCAGTTCCAATGCAAGGGGAAATATGGCATCTTCAGTTTGCAGCTCTTCCCTTTGGAATTTCTTGTGCTCCCAGAGCATTTACCAAGATTGTGGAAGCATAGTGGCTGTTCTGAGGTCTCGTTGTGTAGTCTTGTACTTGGATGACTGGTGGCTCAAGGCAGTCTCTGTGTACCTTCTGAGGAAACATCTGACTCTGGAGTTACTTCGCTCATTAGGATGGGTTTTGAAAACCCAGAAATCTTCCTTGGACCCCAAAAGAGAGGTTAAATTCTTGTGATTTGTAATAAATTTGGCTGAATTATTCTCACAATTTCCCAGCAGAGGAAGATCAGGCTTCTTAATCAGGTGAACAGATTAAGGAGACCAGTGCCGACATCAATTAGGGAAGCTATGAAGGTTCTAGGCCTAATGGCCTCATCAATAGAAGCGATTCCATGGAAAGGTTCCATATGAGACCGTTGCAACAGGAACTTTTGCAGAGATGGGAAATCTATTCCCTGGACAACATGTTGATTCTGTCAAGGGAAAGAAAGTTGCTACTAAGGTGGCGGTCACAAACTGCCAGATTGAGTCAGGGGAAGTCTCTTCTACAGAGGAAGTTTTGGATGATTCTGGTAGGGGTTGGGTGCTCACCTGGACAGCTGCTCAGTCCAGGGCAGTTGGTTGATGATGGAAAGAATGCTATCATCAAACTTCAGAGAAATGGGAGCAGTAGGATTGGCGTTATACAGTTTTCAAAACCATATTGTGGGGTAATCTGTAAAGATTCAGACTGACAATTCTATGGTTATCCCTTATATAAATTGTCAAGTGGGTACAAGGTCTCCCCTACTACTAAGGGAAGCCCTAGACATCTTGTCCTGGGTAGAGGACTTTCTGTTCCAGATCTTGGCTGTCCACATATAAGGAGTGGAGAATGTTTGGGTGTATTGTCTGAGCAGAGATGTTATACTGCTGGGAACTCGTAAAAAAAGATTTAGGCTCATGCAGATAGATTTAATGGTATCCAGGAGGAATGCAAGGCTCCCAAGATTCTGTTCTATTCAAACAGGATGCTCAACAGATGTTGGATGCAATGTCTGTGTGTAGGAATTACAGGCTCGGTTACATATTGCCTCCTTTTCCAATGATAAGCAGAGTGCTCTGGAAGATCTGGGAGGACCAGGCAAGGGTAAATATAATTCTTCCCTTTTGGCCCAAGAGGGCATGGTTCACCCAGCTCCTTCAGATGAGTCATTGAGAATACAAGATCCTTCCACAGGTCAAGGACCTGTTGTTGAAAGGACAGTTGCAATACAAGGGAGCACAGAGACTTCGCCTTACAGCCTGGAACTTGAACTATGAACTATGGCAGAGAGCAGAAAATCTTTAAGGATTGGTGTTTAGATCACAGAGTAGACTTTTAGACTCCTCCAGTTCAAGATGTTCTGAATTTTCTAGCAAGAATTTGAGCCAGGAACTCTAAAAGCTAATTTGTCAGCTATTTCATCCTTTACAGGCACTTATTTTTCAACTTATCCTTTGGTAAGAAGGTTTCTGAAGGCTCACAGTAAACTTTGTCCATCATTTAAAGGAGAATTCAATCCCTTAAAAAAAAAAAAAAAA
>CM044447.1:21639758-21658342 GCA_024363595.1 Xenopus borealis | reverse complement strand
CTTTAAAACCCAGTCGGTACCACCAGAGACACCGGGGAGCCATGAATTGTTATTCTCGTTCTAACCTTGCGGATCCGTTTCTTTTCGATGCTTTCTACCGCGAACACATGTTCCCCGACTGCAGGCAGCTCCATGTTCCCCTCCAGCAAGGGACTGGAGATCCGACCGAGAGAATTACAGGACTGTCCCGCTAAAAAGACAATTCGGTCTCAATCCCTGCGGTGCTTGCTCCCCAATTCCAGTAGAAGGCCACAGTCCTGCCGGATAACCGCAACCTGCTCCAGATTGCTGCCCCCCAAAAACCCGAGCTGCTACACAGCGCCGCACGGATAGTGCTTGAGTCGGGTGTCACTTCTACAGCTTTCAGCGTTACATTTCCATATCTCACATCGAATATATTCCTTGTCTTCTGGCTTTTCCGCAACTAGTGCGCTTCTGCGACCGCGATATCTACTGCGCTTTGCTACTTCCACGGACTCCCTGCGTTCTGAGCTTCCGTGGTCTCTCTCGGCTCTTCTCAAGCGGTTCTTCGTCGCCTGCGTCACGGGGCGGAGCTTTCACCTGTCACCGAGCAACCAGAGCCAGCATTCATTGGCTGAGAGCACCGGTTCCTGTCTTTACAGGATGATAGAGTGATACGGACAAGTGTGGGGTACCTACCGACGCTGTGTGGGGTACCTACCGACGCTGTGTGGGGTTGGGTAGGGTACTCTGTGGAAAAGTAAGGGCCAGGCCCGGACTGACAATTTGTGGGTTCTGGCAAATGCCAGAGGGGCTGCAATAAGGTGCCATTAGAAAGTCAGTATTTAGTGGGCTGTTGGGGGCTGTTTGGGAATGCCAGGGCCTATTTTGATTCTCAGTCCGGACCTGGTAAGGGCATGTGCGTTTCTGGGGCTGGTGGCGCCACTCCACGCTTCTAACTTGTGGCGTCGGAGCGGGTGGAGGAGGGGCCCCATCGCTAGTGCAGCGAGCGCTATTGGGCTCGATGCACTAGAAAAGCCGAATTTCCATTTAAAAAAAGGAAATTTGGCTCTTAAAGTTACCAGAGGCGGCTTCTTGCCACCCCTGGTAACTGGACGCTCCGTGCCGCCTAAGGCAAGGTTCTAACCCGGAGCGGCCCTGGGTAAGGGCATAACGCCCAACTAGGGTTGCCACCCAGCCGGTATTTTACCGGCCTAGCCGGTAAAACACCAGCCAAGGCCGGGGCCGGTATTACAAATTTACCGGCAATGTAGCTGCCGGTAAATTTGTAATACCCCTTAAAAATGGCCCTTGCCTTGCATTAAATCTAATAAAAACTTACCTTTCTCGCGTCTTCACCCGATCGCTCGCGTGGCTCTGCCCCCTTTGACGTCACGGAACGCCCCTGTTTGGCCCCGCCCCCTGCAGGCCGGTACGAAAATTTTAAAAAGGTGGCAACCCTACTCCCAACATTTTGGAAGTTAAAAGAGGGACATTTTTCTTTTTTGCACGTATCGTGGCTAAATGTTTTGTCCATACCTATTTTGGTGACCTCCTAATTACCATGTTCATTTTACAAAATTTGGCAGGTTAGAAAAGTTTGAACATATTTCCCTATATCTAAACTGTTAGAATTACTTATTTTCTTATCTCAAAATTGTTACAAAGTATCTTTGCACCTGTTAGCTGTTCTGGGCTCTCTGCCAAAAGCCAATTAAGTTAGAAACTTTGTTTCTTTTTCTGGCTGTTCAGTGCAGAGAAAAGAGGGACTTTCCAGTACAAATGAGGGACTGCAGGTTGAGCTGTCAAAAGAGGGACTGTCCCTCTGAAAAAGGGAAAGTTGGGAGGTATGGGTAAGGGGTTCCAGCTCAGGTGTGAAGACATATGGGGCAATATTACGAGAGGGAAGGTAAAACCACAAGAAAAGAAGTTGTGGCTCCTCGGGTGACTGGATGTACTGGGGAAGCAGCAAAGATCAGAAAATGTGCCGGTTACAGTAATCATAGTATTGCGCTTGAGATTTTTCTGCACTTTTGGAAGCATGTTGTTAGTATCCATAGTCCTTACTTGCAGCTGTGCTAGGAAGCAGGACTTTGTTGTACTGATGCGCACCACACATAAATACATTTCATTAGATGAGACCATGTATATATGCGGGCGCCATAAGTCTAAATACATAGCTTATAAACTAGAGATAAACGTTGTTAAAAAAAGGTGTTGTCCTTGCTCAATTGGTTACACCAGCGGGCATGTAGTTAGGAACTATCCGTTCGGCAGTAAGGAAGGGAATAATAATGTGTATACTACTGTACTGTACTTGTGACAAATAAAAGTGCATCCTCATCCTGTATACCGGACAAAATATTTAAAGAGTAGTAATAAATGCCGACTAATAATATTCCTGGATCCCTACTTCCTACAGGAGTTGGGGAATATTTCAGGGATTGCATGTCACTGTCAGGGCTGGATTTACATAGCGGGTGCCCCTAGGCCCACTGCCGTATGTCGCCCCAATACTCTGCTCTTTATTCGCAAATTTTCATCATCAGGACCGGAACAATGGGGATCGGCACATGGGAAATTTAAATAACTATAGTATCTCCTGTGTATCACCAGTGTTTCTGAACCAATGTGGGTGTGGCTGGGCAGCATGCCGCCCCCTAAAATGCTGCAACCCTAGGCCTGGGCCTAAGTGGCCTTTCCACAAATCTGAGCCTGGTCACCGTCTCTCACAAGTATGTGGAAAAGGGTAGAGCTATCCTATTCTACTGCTGGCGGGTGCGGTGCTGGAGGGCTGCCGTTGCCATACTGAGGAGCAGTCTGCAAACCCTCTCGAACAGCTACTCTGTATTACAGTGTCTTCTGCAATGCTAAAACTAGTTTAGTAAATGTTTAGCTTAGTTTAGTTCACTACATGTACTAGTTTAGTACATGTAAACTGGTTGGTTCTTATACATATGAGATCTGACAGACACAAGGACCAATAATTAAGCAGCAGAGTATAATGCTGGTAAACAGGGAGATCTGGGGCACTACCAGCGTGCCAAGGGAATCACATTCACAGATAGAAGGAAGAACATTAGGAGAATATTACATAGAAGTTGAGAGAAGATCTGTAATGTGTGATGTAAGTTGGCATTTGGTGGCACTGGGCAGAATTCAGTGGACTTTATGTGCTTTATTTCTTGTATATATGTGCCAGCTAAGAATATTTGGGAGGGGTGGGGTCAAGCAATACACACATGGTATGAGCTGCCAGCTGTGTTAGCAATTATTTTATATCTAAAGGGCTAGGAGAAGTGGCATAATTAGTTAATAGAAAAGTGTTGTTGAAGTTGAGAGGGAGGGCCTGTAAATATACTGTATAAAATACAGACAGGCTCAGATTTGTGGAAAGGCCAACTAGGCCCGGGCCTAGGGTGGCAGGATTTTAGGGGGCGGCATGCTGCCCAACTGCACCCACATTGGTTCAGAAACACCGGGGATACGCAGGAGATACGATAGTTTTTTTTAATTTCCCATGCACCGATCCCCATTGCTCTCGTCCTGATGATGAAAATTTGCAAATAAAGGGCAGAGTATGGGGGCGACGAACGGCAGTGGGCCTAGGGGTGCCAGCAACACAAATCCGACCCTGAATACAGAGGATGGAAGGGATGGTGGGTCAGCGACACTGTTGATGGTGCACAAGGTGGGGAACACATATAGTAGTACATTAGAATGGGGCACCTTTGGAGTAATGTCATTAATAATTGTTTGTTAATAAAGGGTTGGTGTTTTTCAGTACATTTGAGGCATTATTGATAGGTAATTAAGGGAATGGCTTATTTTGCCACTTTAGGCTTTTAAGCTAAGGGAGGGTGAATTTATATAGATAAGTGGGTCTAGAATTGTAATGGGTATATTTGGGGTTTGAAATAATAAGTAATTATAAGGAAGGTGGATTTCTATACATTTGGGGTTACATACATAGTATTAGGGGGTCTAACTACATTGGGATATAGCTAATAAATTATAATGAGAAGGTGAGTTTATGTTCATTATACAGTATACCTGATAAGTAATATAAAAAGGGATGCATTAGTGTGGATGCTGATACCAGATTATAGGGGAAATTTGTTGCTGGGGAGGCATCACAGGTAATAAATTATAATATGGTGGGTTTGTTTTTGTTCATTATGGGAAAAAGCTGGAAAGTAGCAGGTTTTAATGCGAATGCACATCAGGAATATGTCATATGGTGTAGGTGCCTTTCTGCTGATTAGGAGGTGCAGTATATAAGCGAGTGATAAATTATAATGGAGTGGGTGTATCCCATTAAATTACAGTGCATTTATTGGCAATAATGGGAAATGGCAATGCAAGAATGATGCACTTAATAACCAGTGATGGGGGTGGTCCATGTGAATAAGAATGGATAGTAATCAAAGAGTGTGCAGCAAAAACATATTATAGTCTATTGGTGGGGGAGTGAAGGAGAAAATAAGTATTTTAAAAAGAAAATGTCACCACCTACTGGAGGCATACCATGTGCATTAATTAGTGCTGGCATATTTGAGCAAATGGAATGGAAATAACTGCTTTTTTATTTAATCTCCTCATGCTGTGAAGCACCTGAGTCGTAACTGGTAGTGATGAGATCTCCAGGGAATGGCTTATATGGGAATATTTAGTGAGTGCCCTAGTTTAATGCTGTGCTGCTGCTTAGCAAATTGGCCTGTCCGTTCCTTTGCAAAGAGGTGGAGTAGAAATGTTTTGTTGTCTATGTTCAGTGTATATTACATTTGGGTTCACCAGATTCCATTAATTTGGAATGTCTGTGCCTTGGGAGTTTTCAACAGATCCTATGCATGCAGGGCCCATCATGCATTGCTTTCTCAAGCTTGCCTGTCTAATTTCCATTCTTAGTACTGATGATACAATATTCTTCTTGCAGCCAGTAGGGAACAGAAGTAAAGAATTATCCTGGCACAGACAAGTGGCTCTCCCCTCAAAGGCTTGTTCTCCTGCCTCTTGTCTAGGTGCACATGGCACTGTATGTATGAATATACAACCTGTCACAGTGCCACACACAATCTCTTTCCCATGTGTCACACCCAGATTAGGGATCATGTAAAGAATGTCTGTTCACTAGAAGGAGCACATTGTGCATTGTTACTGTGCCCGGTCCACAGGGCCAGAAAAGATGAGTGTCAGCTCCGCACTAAGCCCTCTTTTTGTCCTTCCTCAACATCTCATCACACTCTCTGTGCATCCCATTTAGACTAGCAGCATTCAGTACGTTCCCACCAAGCTCCCTACTGCCCCAGAATTAACACTTGACATCAGGGAAATAAGATCACTGTCAAACCCCATAGAGCAAAAGCAGCTAGTTTTGGTAACAAGTTAATACCCCAATTGCATTTGGTACTTTTAACCACACAGTCCTTATTTGGCACCCTAAAGAACTTGCAAAAATACAGATGTACTGAGGGGGTGTGGCCAACCTCATGGTCGCACTTTAGGATGCTCCAGGAGCCCCAGATACAATCCCCCTTCACTCACATTCCCCACAGCACCTACCAACACAGGAGCAACCCGTAAGGCAGGGGAACAGCCTGCTGGCAAATCTGAGCAAAAACAAGCCTCCCAGCACTGCCCCGGACCGAAAAACACATTGCGGCCTAGTTGCGCATGTGGAGCCAAGGGCTCAAGTAGACGCAATCCCCCAGGCGTGGTCAACTGAAAACACAGTCCCGCTGGAGGACACCCAGGGAGCAACTATACACACGAGGCAACAAGGGGCAAGTGACTCTAGAACCAAAAGGGCCCCTTATACAACGTCCCACAGCACAACAATATAAAATAATCTGCCTGATCTAGCCAGCATCAGCAAGGCAGAGCAGCTAGCACATAATAAAGTCCCAGGAATGCCAGAATATCAGCTGTATCCAACACAATTCAGAAACAGTGCCCAACTACTCTGAAATACCTGGATATAACACAGCTTCCACATCTAAGGACACAGTGCTGAGCAACCCCTGGGGCCAGTGAAGGTTAGAAGAGAGAAGGGGATAGGAGACATATAGGTGCAGCCAAAAATATTCCTGAATTGACAAAAGCAGCACACAGTCATTAGCAGGACTATACAGTAACAAGTCACCAGCCAGAATGGACATTTAAGAGGAGAGCCTGATACCCACAGGAGACCAAGACACAGAATCGATTGGCACATTCTCACAAAAAAAGCAAGCAAAGGAGTGTGAACATTAATTGACATGGGCAAACACAAAAAGAAAGATTCTCCAATGAAAATGACTGCATTTTACTTGAAAGAAGCTACACACCCAAGTACATGGTCACCCTCACAAGATGGTGGCACCTCAGCAGACAGCAAGCATGCCATGCACCACAAGAAGGGTGTTCCACGAGACAACCTGATAGCAAGGCAGAATGGGCACCGCTCACGGCTGCAGTATTGCAGGAATTACTCACTGAACTGAGAACAGAGATTCAGGATGACTTCTGGTCTGCCATCTCTACACTAAGCAAAGACAACAAGCAGGTGGATGAGAAAAACGATCACCTAGAAAACAAAATGGCAGAACTGGTAAGCTCATATAAACAGTTAATAGACAGAAACACTACCATGGAGGAAGAAAATCACAAATCAACAGATAAAATGGCAGACATGGAAGATCGCAATAGACGAAATAACGTACAAATTAGGGGCATACACAAACAAAGAACCAGATGCATATGTCTGTTCAATGATTGGAGAAATACTCCCAGATATCTCACCTGATCAGATAATATTGGACAGGGAGCATAGGCTACCACAAGCTAAAAATGCCCCACCTGGAGCTCCAAGAGACACCATCACAAGAATACATTACTACCATGTCAAAGAACAGCTGCAACATAGCTTCAGAAATAAAAGAGATTTGCCAGACAAATACAGCAATTTGCAATGTTTTGCAGACCTATCAGCTACACACAACAAAAAAAGAAAGGAATTCACAACAGCATCTGTCATACTAAGAGATAACAATATCCAATATAGATGGCTCTACCCAGTAAAAATATTGATTACCAAGGATGGATCTACAGAAGTTGTGGATACCCTTCAGCATGCTGAGCAACATTTAAAAATATGGGGTTTATGGCAGACAACAGCAACCACAACAAGTGATAAACCTCCAAAGAGGTCCAGAGTACAATCAGAATGGGCCACACAAACCAGACAAAGCAGAAAAAGCCTCAAAGCCCAAATAATCTCAGAGGAAGCAGACACAGACACCTGAAGGGGCAAAAGAACCTAGTACAAACTCCAAAGCCAGTCAACATGCCTCTTAAGGCATAAATAAAATTTATATGCTATATATCTCAACAGAAGAAGTGAAAGTAGCTATAAAAACCACCCCTATAGGGAAAGCACCTGGACTGGATGGATTTACAACTGCGTACTATAAAATCTTCCAAGACATACTAATACCACGCCTTACAAATCTGTTCAACCATGTGCTGCATGGAGGCTCCTTCCCAGAGGAAATGCTAGCAGCCACAATAACCACAATCCCTAAACCAGGGAAAAAGCCAACAGAATGTGGAATTTACAGACCTATCTCCTTACTTAACACCCTAAAGTAATAGCCAATAGACTAGCAACAATCCTACCCTCTCTGCTACATCTAGACCAGACTGGATTCACAAAAGGCAGGCAAGGTCCTGATAACACCAGAAAGATGTTAGCACTAATAGAAGCCACAGAAAGGAGGAAGGACCCAACAATACTACTTAGCTTAGATGCTGAAAAGGCCTTCAACAGAGTAGAATGGGCTTATCTTGACCATGCAATGTAATTGTATGGGCTGCAAGGCCTGATCAGACATGCCATTCTATCCTCATGCACCTCACCATCAGCAAGAGTAAATAACATGGGATTCATTTCTAAACCATTCCAGATAACCAACGGCACAAGACAAGGCTGCCCACTCTCACCTCTCATCTTCAACCTCACATTGGAACCCTTAACCAAGACAATAAGAGACCCAGCATGTATTAAGGGGATACAAGTGGCAAATATGCAGCACAAACTAGCTATGTTCACAGACGACATTATATTGACACTAACAAAACCAGAAGCCTTACTAGAAGCAGTGACACAGATCCTCAAGAACTTTAGCAAAGTATATTACTACAAACTGAACAAATTCAAATCACGGATTTTACCACTGGGTGTGGCACAAGAAGCAATATGGAAACTTCAAGCAAAATATACAAATGGCTATCCCACTCCATAAATTATCTAGGGGTAGAATTAACCAGTACCATCACGAACACCTATGAGGCAAACTATCCCAAGCTACTAACAAAATACAGGAACTCTTGCAAAAATGGACTCCTCTTTACATATCCTGGTTGGGTAGAATTGCCACGATCAAGATGATGATACTACCCAAAGTTCTGTATCAATACAGAACTCTGCCATACCACAATCCTATTTCCGCAAAGCTCAAAAGGTCATTCAAGACTTCATCTGGGCCAAAGAAAACCTACAATTAAGCAGAAATATATGCAGCGTGGTACACAGGAAGTACCTTGCCTAGAAAAATACTATCAAGCAATAGTACTGGACCAAATGAGAGCATGGAATCTTGCAACCAACGAGCTACACTGGCTCCAACTAGAACAATACTTCTCAACCCCTCTCAAGCTCAAAGGCTTGATATGGGCTAACAGAATGGATACAGCTGCACACAACCACACAGTCAACAATAAAACTCAAGTAGCTTCTAATCTTTGGACAAAGATTAACAAAAAGAAACCACTACTAAACTACCCAGCACTCAATTAGTAAAATGGTCGAGACAGGCAGCAGGAATCAGAGTCAAATAACAGGCAGGAGACAGAACCAGAATTATCCAACAAAATAACACGCTTCAGCAAGTTCTGTACACAGAAACCAGCTTGGGCACTTTAAAAATGGAGAATGGGCCTTTTAAAAGGAATTTGGCACCAAGAATTAAAATTTGGCGTTGAACGATGACATCATGATGCTCAGCATCCAAACACAAGCGTCGCGACACTCCAGCACCGGGCAAGCCGACGCCAGCGTAACTTCGAGATGTGTGATGTGATTGCTGGACTAGCCTGCCCAGACGGCAGCAGAGGAAATATATAAATATTTGGAGAAAATAAATATTTGGGGTCCGCACATGCCAGCTGCCTTGGTATATCTATCCATATTGGGTATCAAACTGTTCAGTAGACCCTTGGCATAAATATATATGTGTTTTCCAATTGCATGTAAAAAATTGGGTGAGATAAATGTGGCCAATTGCAATATTTTTAGGCGATTTTCAGAAATGGCCTTTATCACTAAATTTAGGAAAGGTTTGAAAGACATGTATTCTCAATTTGGATTCAGGGGAATGTGTACTTTCTGAAAATATATATAGTTTTCTGGGGTGAACATACTTTTTTCTACCTTTGCCTCCCCCCCAAAACTATGTAAATTCCATGTGCTTAGGTAAACCTATACATATTAGGCATAAAACTGTTCAGACGACAACAGGCTTTCATATTTGGGGAGATTTGTCTTGATATCTAAAAGTATGTGGGAAAAACAATGCTGCAGGGTGGAAACTTTTAGGTAATTTTTGGAAATGTCACTAAAATCGCAAATTTAGGAAAAGTGTGGGGCATGGTGCTTTGGAGTATAAAGACATGCATACCCAATTTGGATTTGGGGGAATGGGTACTTTCTGAAAATATATGGTTTTCTGGGGTGAACATACTTTATTCTACTTTTTCCCCCACAAAACTATGTAAATGTGTTGATTTTGCGGTACCTGAAATGGCAGACCATATGTGGGGGTCTTAATTTTGGGCCCCTATATGCTATATGCTTTCATAGTTGTGGTGATTTGTCTTGATGCTTGGTGGAAAAAAACAATGCAGCAATTTAGGAAATTTAGGAAATTTAGGAGAGATGGAAATTTAGCTGCAGTTTGAAAATTTAGGAAAAGGTTTGTAGATTGGTACTTTGGCGTAGAAAGACATGCATACCCATTTTGGATTTGGGGGAAAATGTACTTTCCAAAAATATATGGTTTTCTGGGGTGAACATACTTTTTTTTTGTACCTTTACCCCCCCCCCAAAACTATGTAAATGTATTGATTTTGCAATATCTGGAATTACAGAACTGATAGCTCAAAAAGGGTGTCTCTGGTTTGGGGCCCCAATATACCACATGCATTGGTAAACCTATACATATTGGGCATCAAACTGTTCAGTGGACTCCTGACAATCATATTTAAGGTGTTTTACTTTGGTACCTAATGATGTGTGGGAGGCATGATGCTGTAGATTGGAAGCTTTGAGGTAACATTTAAAAAAAATCACCAATTTCTATAAAAAATTATAATTTTAGGAAAGAATTGCAACTTGGTAGTTTGGAGTACATAGATATATTTACCCATTTTTGATTATCCAGAATCTGTTCTTTCTAATAATGGGTAGTTTTCTATGTAAACCTGCTGTTAGTGGAATGTTTGGCCTTGAAATAAGAAGGATGCCATTTTGTGGAACGGTGCTTTGGAAATGTGGTAGTGCACTGCTTGTAGATTTTGAACTTCATAAAACTATATATATTTGGTATTGCCGCATTCGGGAGACCTAGACCTTTCCAAATCGGCTATGTTCACGTATATAAAATAAATTATGTTTCTGATATATGCGATTGTACTTTGTGAAACATGATTTTTTTTCATTTTATTAGACACTTTTATAAGCCTATATTTTTTTACAGAAGTAAATTTCACCAAAATTCTAGCATATTTTTAAAGCTCATGTTGTCCTTAAAAAAACAATATAGTCTTAAAGTGAAAGAGTACAAAATGTCTAAAAACTGCTTGGTAGTAGAGGTTCGCAATTAAGACAAAACAGCGGGCAGGGAAAGTGTTAACAATGTGTACGTGACAGGGTATAACTCTATCTTTCAATTAAATGGACCATGCCAAATCAGCATCTCTATGTGTATATGGCCAAGTAAGAAGGAATAACTTTTCTCTACAGGATGTCTAGAGTGCACCAATAGCTGGGCCTAAATTAGGCACATACAGTACCTTTCCCTTGTTCTGGCCTATCTTCAAGTCTGTGGGTTTTCGAAGTCAGTACACCTGTCTTTGCAGTCTGAACTTAAAGGAGACCTGTCACATTTTTTTCTTATATAAAGGCTCGCTAACCTGGTAAATGGCACAGAGTATAGCCTTACTAATAAGATTTCTACGAACATTTAATTTCTTTGGTGATTAGATTAATTTACAGTATGCTTAATCACTATTAACTTCATGGACATTTATATGCCAATAAGGACTTCACAGATCTCACATGATTTTCCAGTGTCATATACAATGGTTGAATTTCAAATGTTCAAAGTTGAATTTTTAAATTTCATGATTCGAATTTTTAAAATTTTTGCAAATTCAAATGGATTTTGGACTATTCCCTAGTGTCGAAGTACAGAAGAAAAGCTCGAAATCTGAATTTTTTACTTCTAATGTTTGAGGTTGAATTTTTAAATTTTATAATTCGAGTTTTTAAAATTTTTGCAAATTCAAATGGAATTTGGACTATTCCCTAGTGTCAAAGTACAGAAGAATAGTTTGAAATCTAAATTTTATACTTCTAATTTTTAATTACCTCTTGATAAATCTGCCCCTATGTATTCCCTAAATATTCCATTATCATATACTCTGTATTCCCAAAGTACTTTTTTTTTTTACATACTGTGCAATGTTTCACCAAGTAAACTCCCCAAGGATGTGCTTTAATGTTGGGTCTTGAAGAGCCTGGATTTGGGTCTTGAAGAGCCTGGATTTATAAGGTCAGTTGTGTGGATGATCTGTATTTTATCGCACCTGAAAGAAGGTGTTACCCACAAATATTATGCAACTGCACAACAAAAACACAGGTTCCGAATTTTACCTGTAGCTTAAAATAGAACTGAATTTATAGCACCAACCGAAAGCTTCAAAGTAGAGAAGTTCTTTTTTGGGGGGAGGGGGGCAAGGGTGATACAGCCATGAGGCAAGAGGAGAACCTGGTAACTTTAAGAAAGCATAACTGTACATCCTGCACTTGTGATGTGGCCCCCTGCCAATGTAAAAGTAAGCACAGGGTTGAGGGGGGTGGCATTGTAGAAGCCATCTCTCATGGCATTGGGCTACATTTTTCTGGAGGTCTGCATTTCATTGGAGCAAAAGCATGGACCAGCAGCTGGTTGTTCACATAATAATGGAAATACCTGTTACTATGGAAACAAACATTTCTGTTACATGCCCTGCTTCGGATTGCATGTGCAGGATAGCTGATACTGAAAATATTGCCTAAACAGAAATAGAAGATAGAGGGGTACGTTTAGTTAAGCGCGGTAAAAAATATGCGCACAAAATATAGACAAAAGACATATGTTGGAGATAAAACAAAGCGAGTGGTACATATGAACACATATGGTACAAATGTAAAATTCGAAATAACTTTTGAGATGGTATTCAAAAGATTATTAATAAAATCTTTCCAAAACAGTTAAATCTTCACTCCACCGCAATATTGCTTTTACATGATGACTATAATAAAAGTATAATAACTACTCTTAGGATCAAGTACATTATAGCATCTGCCAAATTACTTATACCACGCAAGTGGAAATCTATTGATCCCCCACATATGACAGAATGGCTGAACACTATAGAAGAAATTAGACATGCAGAAGAAATTATACCTTATAGAAAAGGCAATATACAAAAACATATTAAAATTGGAGTCCCTGGTGTGAATATATAAAAGATTATAGGAAAAATGAGTGAAACAATTTGTGCTTTAATAAGTCAAAATGAATGTAGGATATTTACATTATAAATTTTAAATGTCTCTGTAATACAGTTTCTAGTAACATAACAAAATATGTAAGAGTGTGAAGTAACATTTTATTATGATAAATAAGTGTTAAGGTATGAAATTTTGTCAGTTTTGTTCTTTTTCTTTCTCCCCAACTTCCCTTTTTCCTTTCTATGTCCCTTGATTAAAAATATGAAAAATCAATAAAAAGAGATTTGACAAAATATAGACAAATTTATCGCTGAATATTTTTTCATCAGTTTACTAACCTGCAGTAATTAAAAATGTGTGAATTTTCTTGCACATGAATATGTAGTCGCTAGTTATTGAATTCACTGACAAAAACGCTACATAAACATTAACGCACAGTTTACTAAACAGAAAAATGTGCAAAGGACAAAATTTACGCAAGAATATTCGCAAAATTTTACCACCACCTATGTAGTGGCATAAAAGTATTTTATGAGAATGAAAATTCTCAAGGGGCAGCAAATATCCTATAATACGTTTTTATTTTTACCCATCATTCTTTGCTGTAGCCATTGCTGACAGATTTCAACTAACTGCCCAGTCATGTAACTCATTCAGCCATGTTTCAGCCACACCAATCACGTCATATTTTCCCTCCAGCACCAGCACCTCCAGCTCTCCCATTTTACCAGTCAGTCTCCTTGCATTTGCAAACATACATTTAATACATTTAATACTGGTATCACATTGAACAAATCACATTTCAGGATTCAGTTCGGGATTCAGACTTTTTCAGCAGGATTCAGCAGAATCCGATTCCTAATTTGCATATGCAAATTGAGGTTGGGAGGTAAATCACATGACTTTTTAATCATAAAACAAGGAAGTAATAAAAAATTCTATATGCAAATTAGAATTCAGGTTTGGTATTTGGCCACATTTTTTGCCAAGGATTCAGACGTTTGGTCAAATTCAAAATAGTGGATTCAGTGCATCCCTAGTCCAGAATGCTCCGGAGCTGTGATTTTCCAGAGAAAGAGCATTTGTGTCATTTGAATCTCTATATATTAAGTCTAGTATCCAGTATTCCAGGGCACAGTGGGTGGAGTGGCAGTGATCTTAGTGGTAGTCAAAGACTGCAGTTAGGCACAGAGATGGTAGCACCCAGTCTGAAATAATGTATTGGATGTAGCCAACTAGGTTTCACACTACTTCAGCATGATAACCTCCCCTATACTTTATGGACATTTTTCACTTAATGATTGAATGTACTGATAATTGAAGATTTCCAATACACTGTGGAAGGATCATTACTAGCAGGAACTGTGAAATACAATTTCCCATTAGTCCACTCCTGGCAGCTGCAAGTCACAAGTGCTGCATTGTTAATCAGCTTAGAGTGTAGAATCTTAGAGCACATTAAAAGTTCCTTTTTCACTAGCAATTAATACCCTCATATACGTAAGCCCAGGGCTGCCATTTGAAATCACGGGGCCCCATAAAAACGTTTTTGGGGGGGCTCCCTGGGCTCTGACCACCCCAGCCCTCAAGCCCTATCCTAGATCCCACTCACCCACACCAGAGTTAAAAGACCACACAGATATCAGTGCTAAAAATGGTAACCCCCCCCACAAGTTATAAAAAGCCCCCTTATAAGTTAAAAAAAACTGTAGCACCACGGCCCCCATAAAAGTTTGTCTTGCTGTTTTATTGTTTGTTTTTTTTAAACATTGGTGTCATCGCCCCAGAATATTTTTTTTAAAAAACATTGGTGGCAAGGCCTATAGAGTATTAAAGTAATACATTGGTGGCCAGGGGTTTAATAAAATAAAATAAAAAAACACACACATTGGTGTTAACCAAACTCGTTGCTTCAGGACTTCAAGTTCGGCTCCTTTCATGACTTTGGGTCTTTTTGCAGCTTCGGGACTTCAGTGGTTTGGGATACGGCAGATGTGGCTTGGCAGTCAAGAGGGGCCCGGCTATCTGGAAATTCGAAGCACAGCTGGGCCCCCCTTTAGGCCCGGGCCTGCTACAGTAGTACCCCCTGATGGCTGACCTGCTTAAACCCATAAGTCTAACATTTGTGGCAGTGACAGCTGTTTTGGAAAACAAATTAACATCAAGAATATGTGTATGTAATGCAGGTGTAAAAAAGCCTTGGAGAGTCATAACATTATGCAATAAAGCAAGGACGTTTCATGGTCATTGTACCATGTAGTGGCAATATCCTACTAATTATTGCACCATCTGAGAGATCATTAAAGTCCCATGATGTTTTGCACTCCATCCCTGCACGCTCACCTTTCCTTTTACATTCTAAGATTCCCCTCCTTTTCCCTACATGGGAGTTAGATGGTTACTTGGTGCCAGCTTCTCTTGCAGCATATGCAGCAGTTGGAAGTACCCAAGGGACTAAGGTGACATCAGCTAGACTGTTACATCTTTCTTTAACCATATCCTATGGGACAAGGAATTAGTAACTAAGAGTAACAAAATAGAAAGAAGAACTGGACCAGGTTAGCAAGTTGTAGGCAACGTGTACAGATCCCACTGCATGCATATAAATAACAGTTCAAACATTAGGTATAAAATCAAAGAAGTATTTAATCTTAGCACATCAAGAACACATTTCACATTTTACCTAGTAATCTGTGATTTTACATTTACATCAAGTGATAGTGGATGTAGTGATCCCTTGGCTGAAAGGCACAAAATGCTGATAAATCCTTTAGGCAACAAGAAAACAGCATTTCTAGCAATGTGTTTTAAATGGTAAAGGACAATTTAACATACTTTTTGTTTTTTAAAGGTATTATTCACCATCAAATTAACTTTAAGTATGATGCAGAGAGTGATATTCTGAGACAATTTGCAGTTGCTTTTCATTGTTTATTTGTGGTTTTTGAGTTATGTAGCTTTTAGCTCTCCAGTGTGCAATTTTAGCAATTTGGTTGGTAGGGTCTACATTATCATAGCAAAAGATGAGTAATAAAAAATAGCTTTTAATAGCATTAACCAGCCTGATAAGTGCGAATGTAATAGGGACCTCAGATTATTCAATGCCCTTGAGGAGCCGACAGAGAACAATTTCTGTAAAGTTCTGCATAAAATGTCAGTGCTGTATTATTAAAGGGTAATAATACATAAAGGGCAATAATGTGCACACTTATAGACTGAAAAAGTTTTTATGCACACAATTACTTACTCCAATTCAAAGATAAAAACAAGGAAAAGTGTAATTTAATGCATTGTAAAATATGGCTTTAATGCATTGCTGAAGAAGCAAATGTTTTAAATAGATAAGAGAAATACAATTTGAAAGGCTATTGGCAATTTATGGGTTTATGAGTATGGTATTGTCACATACAATACCAAGGCCAGGCCAAGGGGTAGGCAGAGTAGGCACGTGCTTGGGCGCAAAGCTGGGGGGGCGCCAGGCATGGATCTCCTCTACTGCCTACCCCGAATCTGGTCCCCTCTCTTCACCAACTCTCTATGCAGTGCACGTTTGCGCGCATGTGCAGGAGCGCTAAGTCAGGCCGCGTCTGGCGGGCTTTCCTAGGGTGCCTGTGCGGCACAGCCTGGCCCTGTCCAGTACTGCTTGATTATAAGGAGCCACACTTAGGTACCTCTTCCATAGGAAAACTCTCCCGCCTATAACAAAACTGATGAAAGCTTTTCCTCATGTTACAGCTAGGAGAGGAGATGATGTGACAGTTACACAATATTACAGGAGCTGGCTGGAAGTGAGGGGACCCAGGGGACACTTGGCAGGTTGTTGTTGGATGAAGAAAGAGCCATTAGCCAAAATCCTTGGGCAGCTCACCTAGTTTAGAAATTTCCAGCTGGTTATGCAACAACACGTAAAAAAAGTTCTCAGACTCCCACGGTGCTCATTTAACTGAATACCATTTCCTGTGAAAGAATCTCAGCGAGTACAGTAAAGTGTACCTAGGATCTGTTGGGCTTTTTAAAGGTGAACGAATGTTTAACATAAGCTTCATGTCACTGAAATAAGAAACTTTCTGAATATAATTAGGAATTCTGTAGCGTTTCTGAAATAATGAAGTTACTCTTCACTATCCCTTCCTTAGCATCTGTCTCTCTCCATGAATTCTCCTTGAAGTAGTTAGAATCAGATTTTGTTTTTCAATGATTACAAGTTGCTTTTGGCATATATAGAAATAAGAAACCATTTATAACAGTTGTGTAATAACATCAAGAATCTATTTAAAGGAAAGAAAAGAAGGAAGCAAGAGAGATGGAGATAATCGACCGTAGCTTAATTAGATGGAGGGAGAGACAATTGGAGGGAGAGACAATTGGAGGAAAGACAGTGGAGCACTGAAATAACTATCACAGCTTATTGGATATCAAGGTGCTAAGCAGCATTTACATTTAGACGATTCATAAGACAAAATGTAAAAAGGAGCCTGTAGTCGGCAGGTCCCTGTACCACAGTTCCAAAATGTTCCTTAATTTCTATTTATCTGTAAATATGCTGTTAAGCATTTCATTGATCATCCCCCAATTCAATTACTCTTTGAAATGGGAATAAAGGTTGCTTTAAAATATTTAGCTATTGTAAATTTAGCTGGCAGAAAAATAAAAATTATCAATGTTCTGTGCTTATTAAAATTGGGTATATTTGTATTTAATGGAACATTTTGAGGATCTTTCTTGAGATTAATTTGTGTTACGGAGTATATGATAGCATACATTTGAGACCAGAATCTTCACACTCAACACTTGACCAGTCCCAATATATACAGGCCCAGATTGTTGGAGAGGCCACCCAGGCCCGGGTCTAGGGCAGCAGGATTTTAGGGGCGGCGTGCTGTCTATCAACACCCACATTGGTTCAGAAGCAGTGGGGAGGTGCAAGAGATGCAATAGTTTTTAAAATTTCCTGGATGGCAATCTCCTTAGCTAGGTAGAAAAGGCCTTCATTGTTAAGGGCCATAAATGTTTGTAATTTTACTCCGATTCCAAAGGAGATTGGGAGCAAGTGAATGGCTATGTGGCTGAAGTGAAGTGGCTGATATGCATTCATGAGATAGATGAAGGATTAAAGCAACAGTGTATAGAACAAACTGGAGTTGTGAAAGGCAGTATGTTGGAATGCCTGCAAGGAGTAAGTTGCAGTAGTCAAGGCAGGAAATAATAAAAGACTGAATAACTGTTTTAGTTGTATCCAAGCTGAGGTAAGTCTACATTTGGAAAACGTTGCAAAGATTAATGCGACAAGATTTGACAAGTGTTTGCATGTGCGCTATAAAAGACTGGTGAGAATCTAAAATAATTCATAGGTAGTGTGTCTGAGTGGTTTATTTAAAGGCAATGCTATTTACTGTGAGTGAAACCTGAGAGAACAGGGGTAAATATAATGAATTCTGTTTTAAAGAGATTCAGTTTCAGGTGGTGCTGCAACATCCATTAGCATATAGCAGAAAACAGTCTGTAACATGAGAAAAGACAGAAGGAGAGCAGTCTGGAGTAGGCAGGTAGAGATGGCTGTCAGTGTAGAGATGTATAGAGTGTAGAGCTGGCTGGCTCACATTCTAGAGTCTTTTAGGGTAAACAAAAATGTCATAGAAGTCACTTTCTTAAACAAAATTATCAGCAGTTTATTCTGTTACACAGCCTTTGGTAACAAACACAAAAAATGATAATCAAGGAAAAATAAAACCCTTTCACTAAAGCACTAGCTAATCACAGTTGGTAGCCTAACTGCAGTTGGGTGGCTTAACCAACTCCAACTTAAGAA